>CP092870.1:32447298-32547678 GCA_030710605.1 Cordylochernes scorpioides
CGTATATATATATATGTTGAAACTACTTTAAGCTAGCCAGGCTAAGATAGAGACGTTTCCAAAATGGAACGTAAGAGAGAATCTTACAGATATATCCTTCGAATGGAGTGTGGACGAACTTCTCTTGCAGTCACCTCCATAAAACTTACAATGAAATACTGGATCAGAATCCTCAATAATTGTCCCGAAATTCAAATATCCACATAGGTCTTGTTAAAACCATTAATAACATTCTGAATTCCACTGGTTTTTCTTATCTGATTAATTGCACCGATAAGGACTTTCTTCAACATGAACTGCCACTGATTACTAGAACAGCAATAGACCAATCCGTACAAGGTGACTGGGCGAGAATCAATAATACAAAACTATATCCTCACTATAGAAACCTGAAGAAAACATCCCTTCCTGAAGGATATCTATCGGATAATCTTCCATTCATTGTTAAACGGCACATTGCCCAACTGCGAGTACTTTACACATTCTTCCGGGGGAAAATCACAAAACATTTTCGGAGAAGCGGAACTGTTATGTAAGATATGTAAGCAGAAAATGAACTCCGAAATATTTCACTATTTTTTTCCACTGTACAAGTATTTCAGAGGAAAGAAAAACATTTATTTCGAAACAGGATAATAGATTCCCGGACACAGTTGAGGATATCTTAACAAACTACATAACAGATAGAAAGTTTTCACTGGATCTATGTGGGTTTTACAAGGCAGTGAATAAAAAGGCATCGTTACTGTTACTTTGAATTGAGTGAATATGTGTATATGTGTATATATTTATATTATTTTTTTGTTTTTCACTTCTTTATCTCTTTCTTACTTTGCTTCTTGGATCCTGCAGTCGAGTCTTTTGTAAGACTTTGGGTCTTAATGGGGGCTTTTGTTGTTATGTTGTATATATGTATGTGTATGTATATATCATACTTACATACTATTTATTTTTCTTCTTCTGTATATTCCCCACTTTCACAGGCCTATCTCTCTTGTAATCTCGGGGAGAATCCTCTATAAGACCAGTGTGTCTTAATAAAGGCTTTTGTGTGTGTGATATTAGAATATATAATTAATCCAGATTCCTTAGGCCTTAAAATATCTCTCTAAACATTTGTGTGGTCAGTCAGACTTAAGTCTTTTTGATTATTTTTAAAATGACTTTGTAAGTCCAAGCTATTAATAGTCTCTAGCAGATTTATTTCTAGGGATATTTTAATTGATGCGAGGTTGAGATTTATAAATCATAAGAGAGTGGCTGTTTGATTTCTCTGCTATCAGAAATTCAAGCAGATAAATAGATAATGACCTACTGTTTGGTCTTTCATTCTATAGCAGTTGGAGTAAATCTGATCCTTTTTCAAATTTTTGCGTGCTCGTGAATGAACATGCCTAGTTAAGAAGGTTGTCTAAATGCACTCATGTTAGATTCATGGAAGAAAAGAGATTAAAATTATTGGAGTATATCTTCGGGTATATTGGTGGTTGTATAATCCATAATGTATAGGTCTATCGATAGATTCTGTGTGATCTAAGTTATTTTATTATGAGCAATGCTTTATGGAAATATTTTGAAAGACAGTGTTTAAGTAAGAAGGTGCAGGGACTTGGGTCTTTGGTCTGCTAGTTCATTCCCCAGAATACCTCTGTGACCTTTGACATAGCAGAGATAAACAATAGGTTATATAGTGGGGTGGACTGCATATAACAGCAAAAGACAGGCATTTGGCAGTCTGAAGCAAATCGGAGGTTTACACGCGGGAAAATCTCGCGTACTTTAGTCGTCTAAAGACCCAGCGTTTTTTCTTGGAATGCTGAATATTCTTGATAATGAAGAGACGGGGAATTTAAAGTATTTTATGGCCTGGCTATCTTCCCTTAGTCTTCATGAAGCCAACCTTTGAAGCTAGTTGTAACGCTACTTTTTATATTTTAAGCGCCCTCTACTGAATCAAACCATGCTGCGACCCCTATGAGAAAACTCTGAGAATCTTTTAATATAAAATAAAAATGCTTAATATATTCAAAGGTTTTCTATTAAACACTAGCTGATGTGTACCTGGCTTTGCCTGGGTTTTATCTGAGTAAAAGTTTGCCTAATGAATTTTATTGAAAATAATATTCCTGAACACACAGCATATTATGATAATAATATTCGTTACATTATATATTTATATAATATACACTGCGTGACATTGAAAATGGAACACCAAGAAATAGTGGCCAGAAAGTGATGAAACTCGGCAGACAGAGAGAGACAGGGACGAACAATAAGTGATCTTTATTTCAAAATGATAGTCATAATACAGAGCGAGAACGGCGTCGGCTTAGTAGCAAGTAGGACCACCGCGGACGGCGATGCACGCAGCAACACGTCTAGGTAGAGAGTCAATCAGAGTACGGATGGCGTCCTGAGGGATGGCTCTCCATTCCCTCTCAACCATTTGCCACAGTTCGTCTTCTGAACGCGGCTGTGGCAAGGCATGCAAACGGCGTCCAATGATGTCCCAGACGTGCTCGATTGGTGAGAGATCAGGAGAGTACGGTGGCCAGGGAAGCATCTGTACATCTTGCAGAGCTTGTTGGCTAATGCGAGCAGTGTGCGGTCGGGCGTTATCCTGCTGATAAAGGGCATTGGGTACCCCCTGAAGGTAGGGGAGTGTCACCGGTCGCAGCACATCATCAACGTATCGTTGGGCCGTCATAGTGCCCTGAATTCGAAGTAAAGGTGACCTGGAATCATACGCGATTGCGCCCCAAACCATGATTCCACGTTGTCGCACGGTGGGGCGTTCCACAATTGCTGCCGGATTGGACCTTTCTCCACGTCGACGCCACACGCGTACACGGCGACTATCACTGGACAAGCAGAAACGCGACTCATCTGAGAACACGACCCTGTGCCATTCCGTCATCCACGTCGATCTAGCCCGGCACCATTCCAAACGTTGGCGCCTATTCGGTGGGGTCAATGGCAGTTTTCTTAGCGGACGGCATGAGTGCAAGCCATTAGCAACCAATCGACGCGAAATGGTTCTGGTCGAGATGGAATGATCTAGGGTGTCTTGCACATGTTGCAGGATGGCGGTACAAGTGGCTTGTGGGGCCGCCACTGCTTGTCGAAGGATACGCCGATCCACACGTGCTGACGTCACTCTGGTTGCACCGACATTCCTATAAATTGCCACATTTCCTTGTTCCAACCATCTTCTCCACAGTCGGTGCGCCGTGGACGCACCAAGGTGTGTATCAGCTGCGATTTGACGTATGGACCAATCTGTATGGATCCACTCTCTCTACTGAATAGATTTTAAAAAAGATATATATAAATAAATATATCTAGAGATATACTACATGATCTTAGCCAAAAGGCCGAGAAACGATATTTTATATATATAGATGACCTGGCTTCGTGTGTCCTCTGCTCGAGTGGATGTTTCGCTTATAGAACTTTGTTCCTGCCTACTAAAAATTATTATCTGGCTTCGCCCGTGGTCTGTTTTAGTGAATATTCCCCTAAATGATTTTGTTTATGTCAATCAAGCATGATACAGCAATATTCTCATCATCATTTCTGACAAAAAAAATACTGCTCAGTACTTGGTTAATTATAATTTTCTTGGTTAAAAGTGCGACAAAAAACTCCTCCAGATTTAACTCTCTATCCTGTTCAAATTTCATCGAGATTAGTCCCATATTGAGGGCGTGCATAGACGACAAACATGTATATATATATATTTTCCCAGCTTCGCCCGGTTTTTACACGAGTAAAAGTTTGCTTAACGAACATTTGTTAAAACGATTCTAGCAAACATTCAATCCCTACTGAATCTATATTTGTCTATACTCTCGATTTTTCCGGGTCCCTTGAAAAATACTCGAAAAGTTGAATAAAATCAATATTAATGTAACGGCAGCTGGCATGCCTATATAGTAAATTATCAGTGAGCACATATTTATCACTGATGATACTCTGTGCAGTTGCCTTTTGACAGATTGTAATATATACCACATGTAAACTTATGTCTGATAATTAATATGCTATATCTAATGTTAGCCTAAAAGAAATAAAGTCTTTCTTTTTAAACTCCAAGTACTTCTGGCTGATTAACGTCAACCAACAAATACGAGGACGTTACATGGTGGCAGCGGCGCTTGTAAACAACTGCACGTGGTAAGAACAATTTATTAATTTCCAATTTCTTAAAGTATTTCAGAACATCTCTAATTGCATGTTAAAATAAAATTCGATTGCATAATAATATATACAAAATAATTTAATTTACAAGCAAGAAGAAATAAGTGTATTTTTAGAAAAAAAATACAATAACAACAACATGGCGGAAAATGCTATTCGACCTCCAAAACAAATAGGCCTAAACGAACTAAACAAAGAGGGCTGGGAATCTTGGCTTGAAAGCTTTGAATGGTATGAAATTGCTACCCAATTAAGTAGTAAAGCACCAGAGGTACAAGTTGCTATCTTTATGGCTGCAATGGGACGAGAGGCTCAAAATATTTTTAAATCTTTCAACTTAAATAATGCAGATAAAAATAATCTGAGCATTGCAAAAGACAAGTTCAACAACTATTTTTCTCCAAAGCTGAACACTACAATTGAAAGATTCAAATTCAATCAGATGAAACAGAATGAAGATGAATCATTTATTGATTTTCTGACTAGCATCAAATTACAGATAGCAAACTGAAAATATGCTATCATGTCTGATGAACTACTTAAAGATCGAAGAGTTGTAGGAATTATTAACAATGAAATAATAGAAAGACTTCTTAGTTAGGCTGACCTTAATCTGGAAAAAGCCACACAAATTTGCATAGCATGTGAAAATGACACAAACCAAATGAAACATACACTATCCGACTCAGACAAACAAGTTGCTGTGACAAAGATGAACAGTAAGAAGTGGGAAGATAGAAAAGAGCCGAGGAAAGAAAACATCACTAACCAAAGTCACAAAATAATAGAAAACTGCAGAAATTGTGGTAGATCCAACAAAATCAACCAATGTCCGGCATATCAAAAGAGATGCAACAAATGCAAGAAACTCAACCATTTTGCTAATCTTTGCAGATCCCAGAACACAAAGTCAGACAAATTGTTGGGTCACCAGAACCTGAAATGATTCAAGAATTTTTAATCCAGTCACTTGAAAACACCAACCTGATTGAAGATTGGTATGAAGAAGTAAAAATCAAAGGCAAAAAGGTAAACATGAAACTAGACACAGGTGCACAGTGTAACGTGTTGCCACTCAGCCTGGCAGGGAGATTGAATCTGGAAATTCAAAGGTCTCCAGTAAAAAGTTTAATTTCCTTTTCAGGACATCGAATTCCTGTCGAAGGACAAAGTCTAGCAATGTGCATGGTGAAAAACATGACTGCCTACATACGTTTCATCATATCCAGTGATAACACTTGTCCCATCCTAGGCAGACAAACCTGTTCCAATTTAGGTCTTGTCAAGCGAGTAAACACCTGTCAAACAATTACACAGGAATACCAAGAATTATTCGAAAGTATAGGATGTTTGAAAGGATATGAATACGAGGCAAAGTTTCAGACTTTGGACATGAACATGCAAGTAAGACCACCCAGACCTATTCCTCTATCTATTAAAGAAAGAGTAAAGAAAGAACTTGAGGAAATGGAAGAAGACTTTGAAGTACTGATGACCACCCCGACAAATAAGTCAAGCTATGAGGAACTTCAAGCTCTTAAAAAAGAGGACCAAGAACTAAAAAACCTAATCTTATATGGCTGGCCGAACTACAAATCAGCAGTCCCTGAAAGCTGCAAGAAATACTGCTCATATAGAGATGAACTCTCGACAAACGAAGACCTAATCTTCAAAGGTAGCAGAGTCTTCATTCCCCTAAAGTGGAAAGCAAAGATACTCAAGTTAATCCACGAAGGACACCAAGGAACAAACAGCTGCTTGAGAAGGGCCCGAGACTCAATATACTGGCATGGCATATCCCAAGACATCATCAACACAGTAGAAAATTGTAGGACTTGCCAAGCAAATCAGAGGAACAAGACAAAAAAACCAATGATCATAAAATAGATACCGAGTCTTCCTTGGGAGATAGTCGCAGCTGACATTTTTTCAATAAAAGGAAAAAATTACCTGTTAATAACTGATAACTACTCTGGATTCATTGATTTCAAAGAAATGAAGACAATGAACTCTGCAGAAACTATTGAATCTCTTTAAAAAATGGTTTAGCGTACATGGAATTCCCAGACTCTCCTGGAAACTGATAATGGGCCAAACTTTACGTCCAGAGACTTTAAAGACTTTCAAAAGAAGTGGTTGTTCGACCATCAGACATCAAGTCCTCTATATCCTAAATCAAACGGATTAGCAGAGAGAGCGGTACAGACAGCCAAGAACCTCATCAGGAAGTGTTTGGATTCAGGACAAAAAGTGGAACTAGCACTTTTGAACTTTAACAACACTCCTAGAGATGGTCTTCCTTCACCGGCTCAGTGTCTGTTCAGTCGCAGGACCAGAACCCTCCTTCCCACTAGCACTCATCAGTTGGAACCAGAAATCCAAAAGGGACATACACAAAACCTAAGAAATAAGCGGGAGAAGCAGAAAACACACCACGATAAGACAGCTAAGACAACGCGAAGCTTCAAGGAAGGTGAAAAGATAATGCTGAAACAGCATCACCGTGAATGGATCCCTGCCAGAGTTACCCAAGAAGTAGCTCCAAGATCATATAAAGTGCAAACACCTACTGGTGAGTACCGCCGCAACAGCTCCTTCATGCGACATACCGGAAAGACCTGGCCCGAGCGGTGATAAGAAACAGGCTCAAGTTCCCGAAGAACTCAATACTTCTCCAAGAGCATTCTCAGGCCAGGAACCCAGGAGTGATCACCAGAACGTGGAGCACAAGAACGGCACCCTGCCCATTGCAACAAGGTCCGGGCGGATTATCAAGCCACCCAAACGATTTGAAGAATGAATTTCTTCAAAGGGGGATATGTAACGGCAGCTGGCATGCCTATATAGTAAATTATCAGTGAGCACATATTTATCACTGATGATACTCTGTGCAGTTGCCTTTTGACAGATTGTAATATATACCACATGTAAACTTATGTCTGATAATTAATATGCTATATCTGATGTTAGCCTAAAAGAAATAAAGTCTTTCTTTTTAAACTCTAAGTACTTCTTGCTGATTAACGTCAACCAACAAATACGAGGACGTTACAATTAATTGGTCCACTCGGTAATTTGAAGTTGAAGGAATAGTATCTTGCCACAAATGAACATTTGTAAATCACTGTATTAAGCGAATGTACCCGGCTTCGCCCGGTTTTTACCCAGGTAAAAGTTTGCCTAACATTCGTTAAAACGATTCTAGAAAACATCGAATCCACCTATATATAGATTTATAAACGTATATAAATATTGTTGTATGCGTTCAAATAGATTTTTGAAACACATAATAAATTTTAAATAAGATATATTCTTTAAATATATATCAATTATGAAATGCCAAGTTTTTTTTACATCATTGGAATATAATTTTACTAAATCCTCAAATTAAATTTATTATACTTGGAACACATTTTAGCATTTTTACAATTTATAAATGTAATTTCACCAGAAACCGCGAGAGGCGCTGCTTGCGAGAGAAAGTAGAAAATTTGCAAATTAAATTGCAACGAATATTTATTTTATATCAAATTCAAACCAGAAACCTTCCCAGTAGTATAATAAATATATATATATATATATAACTTACAAAAGTTTCACGGCGATTGGATAATCTTACCTTTTAAAAACATTCATCGTGTAAACAAACTAACATTGATCGTGCTAGGTGTAAAATTATTAACCAATCAAATTCATTTATCGTCGCGATCAGTGCTGCGCCAAGCGGTAAAAGGCTGGAACTAACGCTTTTTGGTTTTACATTAAAAAAGCACATTAACCTTTTTAGTTTTTTGAATAGCCTAAATGTTAAACGAAATCTTCAGCTACCTACATGCGAATTTTCATAATGATTGATTCTGTAGATTTTGCGCAACGCGATAACAAACATCGATTTTGGATTTCATTTATATATAAATATATATATATATATATATATATATATATAAATGTTGAGGTCTGGTAGCCTCTTGTAGAATCCTGTCGACTTTGCTGTGATATGGAGTTGCTGTCGACTTATCTGTGATGAGATCCTGTCGACTCTCGCTATAGCTGTGGTAACCGGTGGTCAAACCTGTAGTAGCCGAGAGGGACAGTAAGGGCGTGGAGAGTTTTCCAGTACCTCTCTGCACTTTGGAAGACCTTTAACAGTTTTCACAGAGTACAGGCAGTCGTGGTCGAGGCAGAGTGGAAAATTTGGGAATGTCCACACACACAAAACGAAGAGACACAGCTGTAGTAGGAAAGTTCCATGAACAGATAGGAGTTGAGCTAAGCAAGATGGAGATATAGAGTTCTTACTGTTTTACATGGCGATGATGTGGACCTGGCTACAAGCGACAAGGGCTCGCGCCGACTGTGAAGAGACTAACTGCTGACTAACTATTATTGTCGGCTAAAACCGAGGTGTTTATATACCATTCCCGAGGAGGGGGGGAGACATCTGCGAATTTGAACTTTGAACGTCTGGGGCATTCTGCACCCTTTGACCTTGATGGCAACGACTCGCTAAATTCCTATTCAGGGTTGTCTCGAATTTAGACGTTTTTGAACTTCTCAATCTTGCTTTAACTTAGCTCTTAATCTATTACATAGTTTTTATTTATTTGTCTTTAGTTTGTACAAAGTACATTACATATGGTGATGCAATGACACAGATTAATCATGCGCATAATTATTTATAGATGTGTTTCTATATACAACATGACAATCTTGTTATAAGTAATTATCCAATATAGGGTTGTTGGTTTAAATTACCATAGATGAGCCCCGGGAGTGAAAGGGTTTATCCGGGTTTAAACGGGTAAAGCCTCTCTAACACAGGTAAGTAATTAAAATTTATTTTAATTAATTTAAACTGTGAGGGTTAAAAAGGGCTATAACAATATGTTTTGTTTGGATATATCTGCACATTCTAAAAAATACAACTTATGTTTAATTTAAAATTATGATATTCATATAAAAGAGAAATTAAGATAAAACCTTTGTTTGATAAAAAATAATGATGTTCTAAGAGATTGTTGGCGGGCGTTGGAAAGGGTTAGAGGTTAAAGAATATGCAATTGTAAGCATTACACATGTAATCAAATACTTAGGTCCAGGTGCAAAGCGAGGATATAGACTTGTGCGTCTTCCGAGGCAATGTTTCACCTGTGATCCTGTAAAAGGGTTACAGTGCTTTGTCACAATTGTAGGGTTATTGCGTTGAAAATTTGTTGAAGAAAAAGTCGTTCATTAATATGATTGAAAGGGGTGAAATAGAGTCATGCGTTAAGTAGAATTGTTGTAGCGACAGTAAGTGATCTGACTTGACTTAAAATCAAAGGTTGGTTGTGGTCCGCTAGAGCTAAAAAATTGAGTTGTGAGAGTTGTGGACGCTTTGTGTTTGCGTGGGTGATTATGCTCTAGGGATGATTGTAGTAAACTTTTGAAACGTGCTCAAGCCAGAAGTCGGGATTTTTAATTCTGGGGAACTTTGATCAAATAGTTTGCTGAAATTATGAAATCAAAAAATTGTCAAGCAGTACTGTCGTTTTTCTACGTTGATGTGAAGCAATGACTAAGAAGATAGTAGTGTAAAGTACACTGAAGTGGTTAGAGAAATAGATTGTTGTATGCCCGAAAGTTAATGATAACATAGTCATTTCATATAAAGGTATAAAAACAAATATAAAATGAATAAAATATAGAAATATCATTGTGGTTGAATAAAGTTTAAGTGGATAAAATCAAACAATCAATATATAAAAGTGATAATAATGAAGAATTAAAGTGATTTTTGACAACAAATATATCTTTTGTAATACTAAAATAATATTATGAAAAATAAAATTGATTTTTTTATATATAATGTTGGATTAAAAGCTAGTGATTATATAATTGAAAGGCAAAAATAAAAAATAAAATATTTTATACAAAAAAGAGAATGTAATTAAAGATTGTGATCTCACTTTAACATGTAAAATGTTTGATATATAGAAAAAATTAGAGATTTACACGGAATCCAAATATTAAAAATGTTCAATTTAAGGAAGGTCTTGTTCAAATTCAAATATCTAAATGTTTGAAAGTTAGGTTAAAATATCGACTGCTAATGTAGTAAAAAGTGTGGGAAAAAAGAATGCGGGACATGGGGAATGTAGGACTGGGGGACAGTTAGGGGAAGGGTGGCGATAGATTTAGGTGACGCACATGGTGTCTCGAATTGTTTAGTTTATCAGTCCGGTATTTTTATGACTCTGTCTGGGAATTTGTGAAATTCTGGGGAAAATATAAATGGCTGATGGGAAACACATAGCGGTCGTTCCGACAGCGGATTTTTAGTTGACAGCTTTGTTAGCGAGGAGAGAGGCGTTGTATATACATGAAACGGGGTCGACTAAAGGGCAATTGCCGCTGTTTATCGTCGCGGATTATATTACTGGGGGCTTGTCTACAGCGTTAAATTCCTTCTCCTCTAGTTCTAGGTCTGGCGGTTTCAAAGAAATATTTGGGTTGGTGTAATGTAGATAGAATAGGATTTTGAATTTAACGGGAAATTTTCTGGTCGCTACTTGAGGTTTGTTTTAAAACGATCGCTATTAAATAAATCTGGATTTGAATGTAGGAATGGCTGGGAAGTTTGAGGCGGTATAATTCGGAATAGTTGCGCCTCGAAGATATCTGGAGTCAAATGTTTCTTTATCCTTTTTATGCTTATTTTGGGTAAGAGAGCGTGCTATCTCTCCAGTTCTAGTTATTTCGGGGTATGGATTAAGATGAGTTATTAGATCTGGGGGGACAACATTGAACATTAAGTAGGTGGTTGGAAAACTTGTGACAGAATGGGGTGTGTTATTAGAAATTTGAGGAATTTTTCCTGAGGTAAAAGCGGGCGCTCTGTCAGATAACAGACATTTTGGAAATCCTTGTTGTAGTACAGTTTTGAGAGTTTGAATGTACGTTAGGGTACTGGTTAACTGGTTAAACTCCATTTGAGAGTGGTGAAAGCTTGTTGGTAGTTTTATGGTGTATTTGAAAGAGGTAGTTTTCTCGGTTTTCGTAAGTGCTGTGTTTCGACATTGTTGCGGTAAAAATGTTATTCAATGATGTCAGGTTTAGATGTGGGTAAAAGTGCTACTTTCGACGTGGACACGCTTTCGGGTGAGAAGTGTCACAGGCATGAAGGCGTCTTTGTGGCCTTTTAAGTGAGAAAAATTGTTGTGATGCGCTGTGTGACACGAGTGAGTGAATTGAATGGAAAGGTGTCACGTGAAGTCTTTGTTTTTGGTACAGCATCTAACTTGTTTCATCATGAACAATAAATTTACTAGTCATGAGTGGTGGTTGTACAAAACACATCGAGATATCTTGGTTGTTAGTGAATGTGGCACGTTTAGTGGCGACGGAGCTTGTGTTGCTCGAATTCGATTTGTTGCTAAGTCGCGCGCTAATAGATGGTGGCCAATTGTAGAAAGTGATGGGAAGTGTGTTGTAGTTTGTTGAGAGAGATGTGTGGATAATTAATAATTATGCATGTAAAAGAAAAGGACGGGGGAATGTAGCTATGTTGGGATTTAACGATTGTAATAGTTTTGGAAGACTGTGACTTAATTTAGCTACTGACGTGGTAGTTGATGGGATTTTTATTTTCAACTTGTTTTGGGAAAGATAGTTACTTTTCTAGTTGAGATTTTGAAGATATTTTATCTTTCGATTTTTGCAATTAAAAAAAAAATGCGTTTCACCTATGTGTATTAAAATTTGAATATATTTTTTAAATCGTTGATTATGGTAGTGCAAAAATTATCCTTGTAAAAGTGACAATGGCGTGATAGTGACTAATAATTTGACTGGGGCGTTTACATAAAATAGTGAACATAACAATGATTTCTGCAAAGTTTTGAGTATTTGATTAAAAATTGGTGTTTTAGTATAAAAAATAAGATATAAAAAAACACACAAATAAGTTTAGAATTATGATTCGAGTAATTAAAAAAAATAATGATTTTTTTTTAATGTAAAATTGAAAGTAATGAATTAAAATTTATAAGTTGCTTAAAATAAGGTAAAAATTGATAAATGAGGGTGTAAAAGATTTAAAATTTGAATTTAAATGATATAAAAATGGTAAAAATTGATCTTAAAATGATTACAGTGAAAATAAACATTAAACCTATGGAAAATCAAGTTGTGAGCATGAGGAGAAAGTTTTTAAAAACTCACAGTTTTGAGGATTGTTCAGTCAGGATACTTGGTCTTTAGTTGTCGTCCTGATGACGGGGAAGACGCTCCAAGTAGAGCTTGTAGAAGCTTGTGACTTCTGTTTGGTGACGGCGGCATGTCGCCTGGAAGGTGGTTACGTTGTAAGGACGAAGGTGAGGAACTTCTCACCGGCTTATTTTGCGGGATTTTCGGCTGTGTCGTTGGGGGGAAGATTAATTGGTCGTTTCGTTGGACTGGCGGCGGGTTTGTTCCTCCATCTTTGCTCTTCTCTCTTTTCTATCTGGACAGTCTTCTTACCTTCTTCACTGTGGTGTCCTTCGTTTGGGTTATCCTGTCGACTCTCTGTAATATGTTGAGGTCTGGTAGCCTCTTGTAGAATCCTTTCGACTTTGCTGTGATATGGAGTTGCTGTCGACTTATCTGTGATGAGATCCTGTCGACTCTCGCTATAGCTGTGGTAACCGGTGGTCAAACCTGTAGTAGCCGAGAGGGACAGTCAGGGCGTGGAGAGTTTTCCAGTACCTCTCTGCACTTTGGAAGACCTTTAACAGTTTTCACAGAGTACAGGCAGTCGTGGTCGAGGCAGAGTGGAAAATTTGGGAATGTCCACACACACAAAACGAAGAGACACAGCTGTAGTAGGAAAGTTCCATGAACAGATAGGAGTTGAGCTAAGCAAGATGGAGATATAGAGTTCTTACTGTTTTACATGGCGATGATGTGGACCTGGCTACAAGCGACAAGGGCTCGCGCCGACTGTGAAGAGACTAACTGCTGACTAACTATTATTGTCGGCTAAACCCGAGGTGTTTATATACCATTCCCGAGGAGGGGGGGGGGGGGGGGGGGGGGGAGACATCTGCGAATTTGAACTTTGAACGTCTGGGGCATTCTGCACCCTTTGACCTTGATGGCAACGACTCGCTAAATTTCTATTTAGGGTTGTCTCGAATTTAGACGTTTTTGAACTTCTCAATCTTGCTTTAACTTAGCTCTTAATCTATTACATAGTTTTTATTTATTTGTCTTTAGTTTGTACAAAGTACATTACATATGGTGATGCAATGACACAGATTAATCATGCGCATAATTATTTATAGATGTGTTTCTATATACAACATGACAATCTTGTTATAAGTAATTATCCAATATAGGGTTGTTGGTTTAAATTACCATATATATATATATTTTGAAGACTGAACAATCCATAATTAAAATTGTATTTAAAAAAAGATATGCATATATTGGATTTATAATGAATTTATTGTTCCAATATTTCGAGGGGCAACTCGCCTCTCTTTATCGAGGATGTTTGTGTTTTTCACTAAAGCATGCGCACACGCGTACACCACTCTCGTTCTACAAGGCCAATGAAAGAATTGTATCTTTGATTTAAACATTACATTCAGTATATATACAGCTTGTTAAAATAAATGTGTTTCAGCAACCCTGGCAGTACAGAACAAAGGAATGTGTATAGCCCTAATGTTAACCTTTTAGTGTGTTGTAAATATTTCTCTAATTAATATGTTTGCAATCTTGGTAAAGATAATAAAATAAGATATTATCTTAATTTGTATTATATTTATGTGTTAAATAAACTACAAAATGATATAGGCTTAGCGAAAAATACGATGTTTCTTTTTAAGGATTTCTAGTTGTTTTTGTACTCACGTATGTTGTAGTTACGAGGACATCCATTAAGATAAAAACAAATATATATTTATTTAAGGAACGACTTGTTCCAATACAAATATTGTTAAAACAAGCTAGCGATAAAACATAACAGAAAGGTTGAAGGTAGAAGTTGGAAGTGACGTCAGCATCGATGATGATAAAAGTCAAAGTTTGCGTAACAATTCCCTCCTTACTTTGTCTTTATTCCCACGATGCTGAGGTTCTCCAGGTGTTTCTTCATCTGGTCTCGGGATAGGTCCTTTGTGAAGATATACGCCTCCAGGTCCTGAGATGGCTTGTACAGAAGGCAGATGTCTCTGGATTCATAAGAGTCTCTCAAGAAGTGGTACTTTCTGTTGATATGTCTACAGCGACTGCTTTGTTTAGGGCTGGAGATCCAGTTGATCAATGACTGACTGTCTGTATAGAACGCAGTTGGTTTTTCCATGAAATTCCATTCTTCCAGCTCTCGTAGCAGGTTTATTATCCACTTGATTTGACAGCAGCTTTCACAAGCAGCTATCATTTCCGCTTCCATTGTGGAGAGGGCGACGAGTGGTTGTTTACTACTTTTCCAGTCTATAGTTGCTTCGCCGAGCTTCAATACATATCCGCCGTAGGATTTTCCATCATGAGTGGTCGATCAGCTGGCATCGGTGTAGGACTTCAGGATTCCAGTCTTTGCTCTTTCAAATTTCACTCCTAGGTCAATTGTTCCTCGTAGGTATTTCATCATTCTATTGATTGCTGTCCAGTGCATCTGTTTTGGTTGTCTGGAGTACTGTGAAAGTTTGCTAGTGATGTAAGCCAGGGGTCTCCAAACTACGGCCCGAGGGCCACATCCGGCCCGCAGACAGATTTTGTCCGGCCCGCGGAGACATACTTGAAAACTCCTTTTAGAGAACAAATATTTTTTATAGCGAATAAAATGTTTGTGATAAGTTGGATAAAGAAACACAGAATGGTAATGAGTAAAGACATGTATAATTTATGCAGTAAATTTAACTTCAGCATATAATAACTAACAAATTATTGAAATGAATCCAACTTACATTTTATACATTGTAAGTAATGAACAACACATACCTTATAACATGACATATGAAATGCTAATGAGATGTATGTAATTGAGATTTTCCACCGACAATAGTTTGTAGTTGTGGACTAATTTTACTTGTACCAATTATTAAAAGAGATTTAAGATGCTCGTCAGTTAATTTAGATCTGTATACATTTTTTGTGTACTTCATTTTGGAGAAGGTTTTCTCACACAAATAAGTAGTACCAAAAACGGAAAACAGCCCACGAGCAAATTTATGCAAATTATCAAATTGTGTCAGTGGAAGACTCTTATAAAATTCCAACAAAGATGAGTTTTCATATTTGTTCTTAATTATATCACTGCACTGAAGATCAATCATTTCCATTTGAAGTTCCGGGGCTAGGGTTTCAATGTCAGCATCAAAAGGATTCTGAAAAATCTTAATTTGATTCGCAATGGCATCAAAGTCCGAGAAACGAGTATCAAAATTTATCTTCAAAGCACTCAAAGTTTCGATTGCAAAATCGATAGGAAACTCAGTCTCAGTAGTGTGGCTGAATATTTCACATGTTTTAAAATGTGAAAAACATTTACTTCGTAGTTGTGATTGAAACAGTATTAATTTCATCCGGAATGACTTGATATTAGTGTATAAATCAGGAAGATGCTGGTTTTCTCCTTGCAATCTCAAATTCAGTTCGTTCACATGTTTTGTCAAATCAACATAGAATGCTAACTTTCATAGCCATGCGTTGTTTTGTAATTCAGTAAGAGGGCGGTGCTTTTCATTCAAAAAAATTCCGATCACTGCTCGAAGTTCAAAAAAGCGCTGAAGGACTTTCCCACAACTAAGCCAGCGTACGGCAGTATGATAAGGTAAGTCTGTTTCTCCAATCTCTCTGCAATAAATTGTCGGAATTGTCGGTGATTCAGCCCAAAAGATCTGATGAAATTAACAGTTGATATGACTGGTTTCAGAACGTCAGACATATCCAAACATTTTCCGCACAAAGACTGTTGATGAATGATACAATGTAAGACTAATGGTTTTGAGCCGCCGTCATTTTCTACAGCCTTTGACACAAGAGCGACCACTCCTTTATCTTTTGGGCTGAATCACCGACAATTCCGACAATTTATTGCAGAGAGATTGGAGAAACAGACTTACCTTATCATACTGCCGTACGCTGGCTTAGTTGTGGTAAAGTCCTTCAGCGCTTTTTTGAACTTCGAGCAGTTTCTCCAATCTCTCTGCAATAAATTGTCGGAATTGTCGGTGATTCAGCCCAAAAGATCTGATGAAATTAACAGTTGATATGACTGGTTTCAGAACGTCAGACATATCCAAACATTTTCCGCACAAAGACTGTTGATGAATGATACAATGTAAGACTAATGGTTTTGAGCCGCCGTCATTTTCTACAGCCTTTGACACAAGAGCGACCACTCCTTTATCTTTCCCACTCATGTTTTTGCCTCCATCAGTTGTAATACATTTCAAGTTTTTTCATCGAAGGTTCTTTTTATTAATGGCCATTTCAACTCCTTTAAAAATATCGGTACCAGTAGTTGTGCCATAAATACTATACATATCAAGAAGTTCTTCGTGCACTTCATAGCTTTTATCTACTCCTCTAATATAAATCAACACCTGAGCAGTATCTGACACATCCGTTGACTCATCCAAGGCCAAAGAAAACCACTCAACATGTCCATTTTTGTCGAACAGTTGAGAGGATATATTTTCAGCGATGTTTTCTACCCTTCGAGCCACAGTGTTTGCTGACATACTGACAGTTTTGAATAAATTTACCTTTTCAGGGCACATTTCTTCGACTACTGCAATTATGCATTCCTTGATCATTTCTCCATCGGTGAATGGTTTTCCACGTTTTGCAATTTCAAGAGCCACACGAAAGCTGGCACGAGTTGCCGCCTCTTGTTCAGTTTTGACTTTTGTAAATAAAGATTGCTGCGATTTCAATCCGCGCTTCAAAGCTTCGAATTTTTCTGTCCGCACAATTCCTGTATATTTTGAGTAATTTTGAGAATGTTTTGTTTCATAATGACGTTTCATGTTATATTCTTTGAGAACGGCTATGCTTTCATTGCAAATCAAACATAGCGCCTTGTTACTGGACTCAATTACGAAATACTGAATGTTCCACTGATCTTTGAATTTTCTGCATTCACTATCAAATTTTCGCTTCTTTTCCATTCTGCTAAATCACACACAAAAGCAACAATTAATAATAACATTTAATAACAAATAAACATAACAATTAATACAGGAAAATTAATAATATGCAGTGTTGCCATCTTGGCCCTCGGAACTTACTGGAGTAATCAGTATGGCCCTAAGGCTGGAAAGACCCCATCAGTATGGCCCTAAGGCTGGAAAGTTTGGAGACCCCTGATGTAAGCGATGTCGGATCTGGTGTTAACAGTTAGAAACATTAGCATTCCAAGGGCTTCTTGGTAAGTGTGCTGATCACAATTGTCATCTTCAATATGATTGTCCAAATTGATTTCTTTGGAACCTGGTGTTGGAACTTCCTTACAATTTTCCATTCCATATTTCTGCAATATTTGTTGTACATAGTGGCTTTGCTGTAGCGAAATTCCCTCCTTGTCTTGTATGATCTTGATTCCCAAAAACATGCCTTTACATGTTACATCCTTTATTTCCAGGTGATGTCTCAATTTATTGATGAATCTGTTTGAGGTATCTTCAGAATCTGAGACAGTGATAAAGTCATCAACATATATCCCTACATAGAAGTATTTGTCTTCATTCTTCCATTTAAATAGGCAAGGATCAGATTTAAGTTTTTCCAGTCCACAGTCATGAAGTACTTGACTGAATTTCTCATACCACGATCTTCCGGATTGAGGTAGACCGTAAATACTTTTGTTGAGTTTGCAAACTTTGTTTCTGTCTTGGACAAATCCAGCAGGTTGTTCCATGAATATTGTGTTTTCAATGTTTCCATTTAGATAGGCTGCTTTCAACCAAATAGTTTAATGACTGAATCTTTTGTTGCTGCCATTGACAAAATAGTCCTGAGGGTGGCATTTTTAATTACAGGGCTGAAACCTTCGTTGTAATCTATTCCTGGGATTTGGTTGTATCCCATTGCAACAAGTCTAGCTTCGTAAGTTTTGTTTTTCGTTTTCTTGGTCTTTAGATATTTTGAACACCCATTTACTTTTGACAACTTTAGCGTTTACAGGTCTAGGTACCAGTTCCCATACTTGATGCGAGTACATGTTCTGTATTTCCTCAAGCATTGCGTTCTCCCAATGTTTCTTGTCTTCGCATGCGATGGCTTCTTCATAGTCTTTCGGAATGGTTTCATTCGTAGTAGCCAGAACGTAGTCATCGAATCTTTTAGGTATTGTTCGAGTTCTTTGTGGTCTGTCTGATCCACTTGACTCTGTCTGTCTGTTGATCATGGTATCTGGTGCTGGCTCTTCAAAATCAACATCTGATAGAACATGATTGTCCAGTTGTTCATCCTCCTGAATGAAGAAATATGTGTCAGTGTCTGTATTATTATCACTTTGTTTTTCTTCCGAGATGACATTATTGTTATCTCTGAAGTGAATGTCTGCGGTTTCAAGAATGACTCGCTGTGATATCAAATACTCGATAAGCTCTTCTGCATCTTGAATAGCCCACAAATATTCCTCTCTTAGATTTAGCTTCTAGTTTGTGTCTTTGATGATTCTCGAGTTTATAGAAGACTTCACAACCAAATCTCATGATGTGAGAGACGGATGGCTTTTTACCTTTCCATTTTTCCATAGGGGTAGTGTCTGGGTCATTGGTTGTGGGAGTTAGATTGTACAGATATGCAGCTGTATTCACAGCTTCTGCCCAGAAGTGTAGGGGTAATTGGGAGTCTGCCAGAAGTGTTCGGCCTTTGTCTAATAGTGTTCTGTTAGCTCTTTCAACTCTCCCATTGCTTCTTGGGGTGTATGGTGTAGTTAGTTCATGTTTAATTCCTTTGTATTCTATGAAGGTTTCAAGGTTTTTATTGATAAATTCTGTTCCGTTATCTGTTCTAAGTCGTTTTAGTTTTGAGTTTAGCTCGTTTTCTCTCTTTACAATAAACTTCTTCAAAACTTCTGCTGCTGAGAGTTTATCTTTGAGAAATTCTACAAATATTCTCCTAGAAAATCCATCTACGATGGTCAAGAAATATTTACTTCCGCCCAAGGAGTTTATTCTCATTGGACCACAGAGATCGACATAAATGGCTTCAAAGGGGTAGCTTTCCTGATTGCTATCTGTGTGAACATAGGGTACTTTGGTCATTTTTCCCAAGGAGCAAGCATCACATTGATCAAGGGTACAATTTATAGAGTCCAAGCCTTTTAGAAGATTGTTCTTCAAAATCAGATCTAATTTGTTGTCACTAGGATGTCCTAACCTTCTGTGCCATGCAGTCCTAGAATTTTCCTTTGAAATTAAGCAATGTTCACTTGGAACATGAGTTGCTTCAGATAAACGTGATAGGTTCAATGTGTACATGTTACCATCAAAGTTTCCTGTTCCTATTAGCTTGTCATCAGAAGAGTATATGTATGCTCCTTCAGAATTCAAAAGAACAGAGTTCCCTCTTCTTACTACGCTTGGAATGGACATTAGATTTCCTTTCAGGTGTGGTACATGGAGGACATTATGCAGGGTTACAGCGTTGTTAAGTTTGTCCTTACCTTGTACAGTAGCTTGGATTGATCCTGATGAGACAGATTCGATGTATCTCCCTTCTTCCGCCACTTGTATGCTTCTTCTCTCCTCCGTCTTGTGCTCGATCCATTCACCATGGGAAGTCATGTGGCTTGTGCACGCAGAATCAATTATCCACACGTCCTGAGTCGTCGGGGGTTCCTCCCTTGTGATTACATGTAGTGCGTATTCTGAAGTGGAGTCTCTTCGTTGGGATGGTTCCTCCTTTCGTTCTTGGATTGCTGATCTGGCCGTGTCTTTGTTTTTTTTTGGTCCTTTATGGTAGTTCCTTGTACTGGCCATGTTATTTTTGTTTGTTGTATTATTTTGATTTCCTTTGTTGTTAGGGTTGAACCAACAGTCTTTCTTGAAATGTCCTTTTCTTTTGCAAATGAAGCATGACTTTTCTTTAAATTGGTTGCCTGATGATCTGAAAGCATTTTCATGATTTTTGCTTCTGTCCTGTCTTTTCTTCTCGAAATCCAGTAGAGTTTGTCTCAAGTCTGGTAAGGATATTTCTCTGTTTATTGACAGTGCTGCTGTGATCGTGTCAAAGTTAGGTGTGAGTCCTTCAACAATGTATCGTACAAGCTCTCTTTCTGTTACTGTCTTTCCTAGCTGGGTGATCTCTTGTTCCAGTTTCTGTGCTCGTACAATATACATGTTAACATTTCCATTTGGGTTCAATTTTAGTCTGGCTAGATCCAGCATGAGGTCTATCCTTTTATTTTCTAGAGATCCTTCAAACCATTCCTTTATGTCGTACCAAATTCTTTTGACCCTTTTATCGCCTCGAAAGATGATTGTTAAGTCATCCGAAAGTGACAATATTATTAGGCTGTATGCTTCCCGATTCTTTTTCTTCCAAATATCATATTCTAGTTTATTATTTGTAAAATCTGGCTCGTCATTAACAATTACGTCCTCGAAGAGATCTTTTGAATCTAGAATTGCTTCCATTTTCATGGACCACGTTGTATAGTTGTTTTCTGTTAACTGTTCGATTTTTGCTAAGTTATATGTATCAATTTTCATTCAACTTTTTCTTTCTAAATTGGCGGTTAGTCCAATTATTTATTTTCTTTTTGATTTAAATGGATCAATTGGCGGTTAGTCCAATTCGCGCGCCCAAACCACGCTCTGCTACCAAATTGATATAGGCTTAGCAAAAAATACGATGTTTCTTTTTAAGGATTTCTCGTTGTTTTTGTACTCACGTATGTTGTAGTTACGAGGACATCCCTTTAGATAAAAACAAATATATATTTATTTGAGGAACGACTTGTTCCAATACAAATATTGTTAGAACAAGCTAGCGATAAAACATAACAGAAAGGTTGAAGGTAGAAGTTGGAAGTGACGTCAGCATCGATGATGATAAAAGTCAAAGTTTGCGCAACACAAAATAACAGATTATGAGACTGAAGTTTAAATAATAACAAAGAAATATCAAGAACGTGTTTAGTAAGTACAACTTTGAATATATTTTAAAATGAGCGTAATTAATTCTAATTTGCCAATTTTGACTGGTACAAATTTCAACAGCTGGAAATTGAGAGTTAAACTATTGTTAGAAGAAAAACAAATGCATCTAACATTAGAAAAGGAAATAAATGATTTTGTCGATGAAAAAGAACGCGAGTTATTTGCAATTAAAGATGCAAAGGCATAATCTACGCTTGTTCAATGTTTAACTGATAAACATCTAGACACAATTAAAGATGCAAAAACAGCTAAAGAAATGATGAAAGCGCTCGAAAATATATTTGAAAGAAAAAGCGTGTTTACAAAACTAACACTAAAAAGAAAGTTGTTGACTTTAAAATGCAAACATAATGAAAAATTAGAGGACCATTTTCTCAAATTTGATTCTATAATTCGTGAATTGGATAATATAGGTTCCAAAATGAATGAATCTGACAAAATATGTCATCTGTTATTGTCATTGAATGAAGAGTATGAAAATGTAATCACAGCAATAGAAACAATAAATACTGAAATCAAAATGGAATTTGTTAAGGCAAGATTGCTGGATGAAGAACTCAAAAGGAAAAATAAACAAGGGGAACCTAGGAATGAAGAAATAACATTTGGATCATTCACATTTACGTTATAATTGTGGCAAGAAAGGTCACAAGGCTACAGAATGTAGAAATAAAAAGGAATATTTCAAATGAGAAAAGAATCAAACACAAAAAGAGAGAAATGAAAGACAAAGAGAGAGTAAACCTGGACAACAAGCCTTTCAGATGGATGGCAAACTATCATTTGTAGCAATTATTATTATTTATTTAGGTAACCCGGATTCCTGAAGCATACTAAAGTCGCCAACTATATCCGGGTTGGTCTTTAGACTTCACGTCTAATGGTGGCAGCGGACATCCAGTTTATCAGGTGTCGCCAGGCTGACTTGTGCTTGGGGATGTTCTGCAGGTCTTCAGAGGCAAATATATTTATTCCTAGGAGGGTGGCTGTTTGGAACCTATGAAGGTGGTAGGCGGGACATCTGAAGAGAAGGTGGTCGACAGTTTGGTCTTCCTCGTGGCAGTGTGGGCAGGTAGGATCGTCTCTAGATAATTTTGCAGCATCAGCTTTGACAAAGCCATGACCTGTGAGGATTGTTGAGGTGGTGCCACAAAATTTTATTTTGGGCAGGATCGCCATGAGAGTGTTTGGGAATGCAGCTATTCTCCTGAGGTTTCTTGTGGAGTGATCTGTGACATATAATTCCTTCCAGAGTTGGTGTGAATACTGTTCGCTGCGGGCATTTGTAGCAATGAATGCTATAGATTACTATGAAAATGATCATTTTATTTTAGACTCAGGAGCAACACAGAACCTGATCAAAAGTGAATTAGAAAAATATATGACAGACGTGAAGATTTTAGAACATAAGGTTGATATTCATATGGCAAATGGTGAAAATATGTCAGCTAATAAAAGTGGAACTTTAAATGTAAAAATCAATAATATCCCAATAGCAATCCATGGACTAATAGTTGATGGTATTAAACAGAACTTATTGTCAGTAGGAAAAATTACACAACAGGGCCACAAAGTGATATTTAAGCAAGATGAAGTAATTATAATTACAAGATACCATAATTTTAAGTGTAATAATTATAGAAACTTGTATATATATATATATACTCACTTAAAATAGAAATAGACAGTAACCCTGAAAGTGTTACAGCGCATGCAGTCAAAACTGATGACACATTGTGGCACAGAAGATAGGGACATCTGAATAGATACAGCTTAAAGAAATTAGGGCTACCAAGTTCACAAGAGAAATGTGAAACCTGTATCAAAGGAAAAAGCACAAGAAGATCATTTGAGAAAACCTGGAAGACAACAAAGGAAATTGGAGAGCTGATTCATTCAGACTTATCAGGACCAATTGATCCACCAACATATGATGGAGAAATATATTTTCAGGTACTAATAGATGACTACTCACACTTTGTAGTAGTGAGACTTCTCAAATCAAAAAGTGAAGCCGAACAGAACATAATTGATTTTATCAAGTTGATAAAAACTCAACATAACAAGAAAACAAGAAAAAGCAGAGTAGATAATGGTAAGGAATTTTCATCTGGAAACTTCAAGCAGTTTTGCAGAACAAAAGGAATTCAAATAGAATATACCTCACCTTACACACCACAGCAAAATGGCACATCTGAAAGAATGAACCGAACATTGATTGATAAAGTGAGAACAAAGTTGGCAGAAACAAATCTACCAAAATATCTCTGGGGAGAAGCCATTTACTGCTCAGCATACGAATTAAACAGAAGTCCAACAAGTGCGAACAAAGGAATACCTCCGGCTAGCATATGGTATAAACGAAATGACCTATCTAAACTTAAGGTTTTTGGCTCAAGAGCTTGGAGACTAATTATACCCAAACCAAGAAAACTAGATGCTAGAGCAAAATCAACAAGCATGGTTGGATACAGTGGAAGCGGATATCGCATCTGGGATCCGGAAACTGATAAAGTAATGATTTCGACAGATGTAACATTTGATGAAACATTAACTAAATTTGATAAAGAAATCATCTCAGACCAAACAGAACCTGAAAGAATAATAACTGAATCTCAAGATGAAAAAGAAAACCCACAAACATCAGAACAATCAGACAAAGAATAAAGTGTAACTACAAGATTGGGTCGAATAATCAAACCACCAATGTATCAAGAAGATTATGAACTATATTCAGTATATTGCTTGTTTACAAATGGTGAAGATCCAATTTCTTACAATCAAGCTATTAGGCAAAAAGAATGGAAAGAAGCTATTGATAAAGAAATTCGATCTCATGAAGAATTGAAAACATGGTCTTCAATAAAATTAGGAGAAAAATCAAATATCAAACCAATTGATATAAAAATGATTTATTGTCCAAAGACATAATCAAAATAGACTACATTGAGGGATGCAGAAACATAGCAGACATGTTAACTAAACCCTTATGTAAAGACATTGTTGTGATATGTTAAATAACATATGTTACGTGTTATATTTATTATCTATTGTTAACTATGAAAAATCATGCCATTTGTCAATTGTTTTAAAAAAAAACTTATGTAAATTATTTCCTTTTTATCTCTATCTTGTATAAAAGGAGATTACTAGATTGAATAAACATTCAGTTCAACTTGTAAGACGGAGCGAGTCTTGTCCAGATAACACATAAACTTTACAACATGGCGCAGACGACAGGATAATTCCGGATTATGACAAGAAAATTATCGAATTAAAACAGATTAATTCAACAGTGAGTAGAATGGAAGGAATCAAGCCGCCGGCAGAATTTGTCCCATACAGCAACGAGAAAAAATGGGAGACCTGGAGAGAGTCGTTTGAAATTTTTGCAATAGCGGTAAATTTAGAAAGCATGCCGCTGATGCGTCAGCGAGCAATTTTGAAGCATATTGCTGGTGAGAAAACAGTGATGATATACAAGATATTTCACATAAGTGAAAATGATACCCAAATGTAAAGGAAATGCTTGATATGTTAACGAACCATTTTAAGCCCTTCAAAAATACGATTCAAAGGAGAAATGCATTTTTTACCTGTGTACAAAAAGAAAGGCGAGGAATCATGGAATTTGTCACTGAATTGAAGTATCTGGCACAAGAATGTGAATTCGAGAATTTAACAGAATCTCTCATAAGGGATCGTCTTATAATTGGAATACTTAACCGAGAAGTGAAAAGAAAGTTGTTAGAAGATCCACAGTTGACACTACCAAGGACAATATAGATAGCTATGATCTCCGAGTCAACATGCTCACAAGTAGCATCGTTGAATGAGCAAAATATGATTGAAAAAATTGTAAAACGTAATTGGGTGAAAGATAGAAGCAGGACCAAGCGGTATAAACCCGAGAAGAGAAAGAATAATAGAACCATGTAAGTGGTGTGGACAACGACACAAGTATGGAAAGTGTCCAGCATATGGGAATAAATGTAATGCATGCGGAAAAACCAATCATTTCGCAGTAGTTTGCCGAACAAAACGTATAAGAAATCTCTTAGCGGAAAGTGAAGCTGAAGAATCCTGTGACGAGATAAATCTAAATGAAGTTGCTGTAAAGACTGTTGGGTCGGACAAGTGGTCCGCGGTAATAATCATTAATGGCAAGAAGACCACGGTACATTTGGACACTGGCGCACAGATAAATGTGCTTCCTCATAAAGTAATGAACCAATGGCCATCAAGACCAGAAATCAGACCCACGTCATTAAAGGCGTTCGCATATGGAAATACAGACTCGCCTATCGAGGGCAAATGCAATGTGCTATGCCAATATGGTGAAAAGAAAGGAATGCTTGAATTTATCGTAGCCGATGTAGAGGCGCAGACACTTATCACGGGCGATACTTGCGAGAAGCTTGAAATATTGAGGCGAATTAATCATATAAACACGGATGAAATGAAATTGTGTTCTGAAACTCAAAAATCCTCGAACAATACCACGAAGTATTTCAAGGAGTAGGATTAATCAACTCGGAATCTAAGATTTACACAAAGCCTGAATATTCTCCTGTGCAAGTCCCTCCCAGGCGCATCCCAACAAGCCTCGGAGCCGAAGTTCAGTCTGAATTGGAAAAGATGGTGAGGCAAGGAATCGTAACAAAAATATATCATGAAACAGAGTGGTCTCATCCTATGGTCGTTGTAAAAAAAAAAATCTGGTCAAATCAGAATATGCCTGGATCCTCGGAAATTAAATGAGGCCCTTGTGGGAAGACATTTCCAGACTCCGGCTCCAGCTGAACTATTGCACGAGATACCCAAAGCTAAGTATTATACCGTGTTAGACGTGAAATCAGCCTATTGGCATATTCCGGTTGCAAAGGAATGCAGAGATCTGTTGGTGATGACCACGCCATTTGGCAAATTCAGATATAACCGATTGCCATTTGGTTTGAAAATATCGGCACAAATTTTTGTTGAGAAAATGACGAATATCTTTAGGGATAGCTTTCAAAATATTACATATGTAGACGATTTGCTGATATATGCGGATACCATTCAAGAGCACAATAATAAATTAAAGGGAATTCTAGAAAAAGCAAAAGAAAAAAATATCAAATTTGATTTAACAAAGGCTCAAATATGTCTAACGAAAGTTCGTTTCTTGGGCCATGTGATATCACAAAATGGAATTGATCCAGAGCCAAATAAGATTGATAAATTAATTACCTTTAAAAGGCCAGAGGATAAAAAGTCACTGCAAAGAATCATGGGTCTTTATAATTACTTAGGAAAATTCATTCCAAATTTAGCTGCGTCCACATCCAATATAAGAGGAATATTAAGAAAGAATGTTGTCTGGCATTGGGGGCCTAAACAGGATGGGGAATTTGATCATATTAAGGAATGCGTGAGGAATGCTCCTTCGTTGGCACATTTTGACAAAAGCAAGATGCTAATTTTGCAGTGTGATGCCAGCAAAGATGCAATGGGAGCTGCTCGGCTACAGGAAGATCGACCTCTAGCATTCGCATCATTTAGCGACTCGCAGAAACAGTACTCTCAGATTGAGGAGTTACTGAGTGTTTATTATGGATGCAAAAAGTTTGAATATCTATTATCAGGACACACTTTCGTTGTCCAGACGGATCACCAGCCTTTATTGCCTCTAGTCAAAAAACCGCTGAGTGATATATCTCCGCGTCTACAAAGATTAGTAATGAAGCTTATAGCATTTGACTTCAAATTGCAGTACAAACCAGGAAAATACTTGATTGTGGCTGATACCCTATCCAGGGATACTCACCCCATGGACGAACTACCAACGCCTTTTCTTGAGGACAAAAGAATGGTCAAGATGGTATGTGTTAATATATTGGACGAAAAACTGGTAACGATGCAGAAAGATACCCGAGAGGATCCTGCTTTAGTTAAAGTAATCGATTATGTGATTGAGGGGTGGCCAATATGCAAAAAAGACGTCGATGAAGATGCCAAAGTATTTTTCGATTTCAGACACCGTTTATATTTATGGAATGATCTATTATGTATAGGATCGGCCATAGTGATTCCGAAGACACAAAGGAATAATATGCTTAATTTGTTGCACCAATCGCACCAAGGGATATCTGCAATTCAGGGTTTGGCGCGAGAATCTTTGTTTTGGCCGAGAATGTCCATCGACATTGCTGAAAAAGTAAAAAAATGTGAAATTTGTCAAAAATATCAGAAATCAAAAATACGGCAGCCGTTAAAACCTTTCCTAGTTCCAGATTATCCATGGCAGACAGTATCATTGGACATATTTTATATTCAGAAAAAGCCCTATTTGTTAGTGGTCGACAGATATAGTGGCTACCCGGAGGTATTTGCATTGGACCCACCTACGGCGATTAATGTAAAAAATAAATTGAGAGAAACATTTGCACGATTCGGGATTCCGGAAACCATGATGTCCGACAATGGACCACCGTTTCGCTCAGAAATTATGACTGACTTCTGTATAAAATAGGGTATAAAACAGCTATTTTCAAGTCCACACCTTCATAGATCTAATGGTCTGGCCGAAAGAAACATTCAAACAATAAAAAATCAATTAATTAAATGTAGAGATGAAGGGTCCGACCCATATCTGGCTATTCTGGCATATAGGAATACACCAAAAAATGACCTACCTTCACTCGCACAGCTATGGGGTACACGCTTGTTCGGCGGTACATATACTAAAATTGGAACGATACAGAGAAGATTAGCATGGCCCCTGCGCAAGGAAGACACGCAAAATCGTGAAGCGTTCCATATTTTTTTCAGGTCAGCTAGAGCCAAATTAAAAATCTAATCATGACTATTGTGCTCTAAATAATAAATTAAATCAAATAAATCACTATATCAAATAACTCACTATAAATCAATTAATTAAATCAATGAAATCACTAATTCACCCGCACAGCTATGTTTATCGAGGAGCCTTCGATGTCAAATCCCCAGAATTACACCGCTATATAGACCGTATCAAACTAATTGGAGAAGTATAGAGAATGCCAAAAGAAAATGACAGAGCTCAATGAAAGAGCATTATGACAGAAATAGTAAAATCTATCCCAAGGTCAATGTAGGAGAGGATGCATGGTGTCAAATGCATCCAAGGGAGACATGGACACCGGTGAAGATTTCAGCGCAGGCTGATTCTCCTCAGAGCTTTGAAGTTGTGACACCATCGGGAAATAGGTTGATAAGAAATCAACAATTTATTAGGCCAAGGGATGGAGTCAACGAAAAAAGGCAGTTGTCTTCAGAACCAATTACCTGCTCCCCAGAAGCTCAACATCCGCATTACGACAGTCCAACGATGGGCGAGTCATCCACAGCCCCGATACAGCGGTCAAGTGAAGAGACCAATATTGACCAGAGGGAAGGCGCGACTACATCCGCTGGGATTTCACCAGAACCATCCGGAAGGCCCCGGTTTTCAAGGTTTGGAAGAGAGTTAAGAAAACCACAAAGAATTTGTTTTTAAGCAGAGGGGAGGAATGTCAACGGCCTTTTGATTTGCCTGATCTGATTGTTGATGGTTGTCTAAATTCGTGACATTCTTTAATTGTTCTATTGTTGTAGCAGAGGGGAAACATGTTGTGATATGTTAAATAACATATGTTACGTGTTATATTTATTATCTATTGTTAACTATGCAAAATCATGCCATTTGTCAATTGTTTTAAACTTATGTAAATTATTATCTTTTTTATCTCTATCTTGTATAAAAGGAGATTACTAGATTGAATAAACATTCAGTTCAACTTGTAAGACGGAGCGAGTCTTGTACAGATAACACATAAACTTTACAACAGACATGTTGAACAAATTCATGAAACTTTCCAACATGGGGTGAAAATTGTGCAATTGACATTTGTGAAAATGCCAATTGAGGGGAGGTGTTAAAATAAATGTGTTTCAGCAACCCTGGCAGTACAGAACAAAGGAATGTGTATATCCCTAATGTTTACCTTTTAGTGTGTTGTAAATATTTCTCTAATTAATATGTTTGCAATCTTGGTAAAGATAATAAAATAAGATATTATCTTAATTTGTAGTATATTTATGTGTTAAATAAACTACAAAATAACACAGCTAACAATTATATATAATATTACAGATAAATACCATTATTATTATTTTGTTTACACATTGTGCTTGAAATAGAGATTTATATACAACAGTGTAACCGTAAATAATTGTGTGCGTACATATTAATTCTAAATTAATGATAAAATTTTGAAGAAAAATAAATGAGTAAATTAAAAGTATATACATAGTTATTTACAAAAAAATTAGGATAGGATTTCTGGAAAATCAATTTTTCTGTTTATACTGTGTTTATCTTCGCCAGAAGCCCAACTTTCTAAAAACAGTCTACAATGCTTTTCTGTACTATTTTTGTATATAATTGATGCTTGTTTGAAATGTGGTATATGGCTATTATTTAGGGAGTGGTCAACTAGGAGGGATAATGGTTTGTAGTTTTTTAAAGCTGCTTTATGTTGATTAATACGATCTTTAAGTGATTTACCTGTTTCTCCAATGTATGTAGCTTGACATATTTGGCAGGGAATTTTGTAAATTACATTGGTTGTATTTTCTTGTTTTGAAATATTTTTTTGTATCTGAGTGGCGTAAGATTTGTTGTAGATTTTGTGCAGATTGATATGTTGTAATTATATTATATCTCTTTAAAATTCGGGCAATTCTCTCTGAACCGTAGCTATATGGAATAGAGCAATATCTTTTTTGAGACTGATCACGACTATTATTTGAAAATATAGCTCTTTTTTTATGAAAATGTTTTTCAATAATTTTTTTAGGATAATTATTATTAATCAATTCTTTGAAAATTCTATTTCTTTCTTCTGTTGCACTATTTCTATTTGAGTAATGTGTTTCTATTCTCTTGGTAAGAGATTTCACTACGGCGATTTTATTATGTATAGGGCCAAAGGAGCTGAAATTTAAATAGTTTCCGGTGTGAGTAGGTTTTCTGTATATGCAAGTTTCTATGTTATATTGATTTCTTTTGAGCTGAATGTCCAAAAAGGCTAGGGAATTATTGCTTTCTTTTTCATGTGTGAACTTTAAAAAAAGGTTTGAGACTATTGAGAAACGCAAGAAGCTGTCAATGTTTGTTTCTGTTAGACAAAAAATGTCAACAATATATCGTAACCATAATATTATTTTAAATTGGTTTGAATTAATTATTTGTTCGTCTATTTCATTCATAAATATGTTGGCTAATGCAGATGAAATCGGGTTGCCCATTGGTAGGCCTTTAATTTGCCGGAAGAATCTGTCTTTGAAACTAAAATAATTATGATATAAAGAAAGTTTGATTAAATCTGTTAATGCTTCTTTTGAGAGGAGAAGAACTATTTCTGGGTGGATTTCGAGAAATGATCGGAGGGCCAGGAGTGCTTCATCGTGCGGGATTGAGGTGTAGAGAGATTCTATATCGAAGTAAACCATCTTGCTGTCATTTGATATTTGAACAGTGGGATTGGGGACTTTGTGAGGTAGTTGCTTTTGGAATGGAGAGGTATATATAGGATCGGATATATATTTATTATGCTTAATTTTCAAAAATAAATTATAAATATTGTTGCACTGGGCTGCGGTTTGGCAGATTCTTCAGTCTTGGGTCTCTCCTCAGACGTGTCTTGCATCTTTCCAGAACGTGTTTCAACCATCCTACAAGGTTAAACCAGTCAATAATAAGACAACTATATATTTAGGTAGCACCTAGAATATCTCTTTATTTATCACATCAAAGTTTAAAGCAGGTGGGGTATTTAGTGTATCACAATACAAATGTTTTATAGTACATAATATTTTATAGTAATAATCTGTTTTATAAAAATAAATAAATGAATATTTTAAATTTTAAATATATTAAAAATAATATTATAAATAATTTTAAAAATACGCGCATTAATTATGATGCAACACTTCCCCCTCTCCAGAGGTCGTCACGTCCTCGTGAGTGACCTCATCAATTTTTTCAAAATAGGGTTTAAATCTTGAGACATGGACAATCAATGGGTCTTGGCCAGGATTATCTTTCGGCTCAATTAAGTAATTTACGTTGGACAGCTTCTTTAATATTCGATATGGGCCAAAATATTTTCTCAATAGTTTTTCACATTTTCCGATTTTCCTCACTGGTGTCCAAACTGCCACTAAATGTCCTGGTTCATAGATTCTCTCGTTGTGTTTTTTGTCATAGTTTATTTTCATTCTTTCCTGAGTTTTCTCTGTGTTGTTAATGACAACCTGTCTCGTCCTTGCTATTTTATCTAAGTAATTTTCTATATATTCGTCGTAATCGTCCATGTTACTGTCCGTTGGGATATTCTCGTCGTCTAAGAGGGACATGGGTTCCCTCCCAAACAACAGGAAAAATGGAGAGTAGCCTGTGGTTTCTTGAATTGTGGTATTATACGCGTGGGTGATAAAAGGTCGGATTTCGTCCCAGTTCTTCTGATCCGTATTCACATACATGCTGATCATATTGATAAAAGTTCTATTTAGCCGTTCCGTTAGTCCGTTAGTCTGGGGGTGGTAGCTCGTTGTGAAGCAATGTTTAACTTTGCACATTTTCATAACCTCCTTCATCAAATTGCTAGTGAATTGTGAACCTCTGTCGCTGACAAGAAATCTTGGAGCCCCGTGACGTAAAAATATATGTTCGATTAAAAATGTAGAGACTTCTTTCACTGTCGCTTCTGGTACTGCCTTTGTTTCAGCATACTTGGTATAATAATCCGTCAACACAATTATCCATTTCCTTCTTCTTTTCGTTGATGGCAAGGGGCCAACAAAGTCAATTCCGATTCTTTCAAAAGGTTAGTTAGCTGGGGGAATAGGTTGTAAAAGTCCAGATGGCAACTGATTTGAACCTTTCCGTCTTTACAAATTCGGAAACATCTTTCAGCATGGAAGGCCAATAGCATTTATTCTTCAATCGGTATGTGGTTCTGGCGACGCCCAGATGGCCATTCAGCATATGGTTGTGGTATTCACTCATGATATCCTTCCTTCTCTTCTTTGGCACTACCAGCAACCATTCTCTACCTTCAGGATTTGGATTTTTCTTGTAGAGACACCCATTTTCTTCTTTAAAGTTCTGTGTAATTGAACGCTTGTTTCCACTAAGGTTCTCCTTAATATTCTCAATAAAATCATCCTTTTCGTTTATTATTTGATTCATAAATAGTCTTTCATAATCCTTGTCCCATTCGTTTTCTGGTAAGGGTCCTCTAGATAGACCATCAGCGTCCATTTTTTTTCCCGAATTGTGTATGATTTCGAAATTATATTCCTGAATCTTCAGTGCCCATCGTGCTAATTGACCGGTCGGATCTTTCAAATTCTTAAGCCAGCATAGTGCGTGATGATCAGCGACGATTTTAAAGTGCCTGCCATATAAATAGGGCCGTAATTTTGATATCGACCACACCACAGCTAAACATTCTTTTTCGGTGGTTGAATAATTTTGCTCAGGTTTACTTAGGGTTCGGCTCAAATATGATATTACCTTCTCTTCGCCACCGATATTTTGAATTAGTGTTGCGCCTGAGCCGATGTTAGAGGCATCTGTGTGAATGCAGGTGGCTGCATTTGGATTAAAGTGACCTAAAATTGGCGGATTTATAAGAGCTTTTTTAAGGTTTTGGAACCCTTCTTCCTGTTTTCCTGTCCAGATAAATTGCACATTTTTTCTGATGTGACTGGTCAATGGGTCAGCGATTAATGAGCAATCTTTAATGGATTTTCTATAATATGAGCACATTCCTAGGAATGATTGCACTTCTTTGGCCTTCTTGGGCTGAGGAAAATCTCTAACGGCTTTGATATTATATTCGGCAGGTTTTATACCCTCTTGGTTTGTTATATGACCAAGAATCTCAAGTTCCTCTGTAGTGTATTTGCATATCGAATTATGGATATGCAAATATACTGTTTTGGATAATAGTTTCTATAGAATTGTGTATATAAATACAGTTTTTAGCTACCAGCAGTCAGTCAATTCATGTAATAAAAGAGATTACGGGAGTCCGTCTTTGCCTCAGCCTCGACACCTCATACTTGGCTACCTCCCACCTTCGAGAACCAGAACAAATTCTGGCGACGAGGATAATACAAGTCTGGCGACGAGAAAATCTACGGGAAGCTACGGTAGTGACTACGAGGTGTGCAACTATTGGTACGTGTCTAAGGGAGCGACCACGAGGTTTTAAGAATTGCGGACTTAGACTGACTCAAAAGCATCAAACTGAGGAAAGATGGCAACAAATCAAACTGTGCCGTTCAGAGTCTTCGATTCGAGAGACGAAAATTTTGAAATCTTCGTACAGCGATTTGAAACGGCTTGCGAGGTTAATGAAACAAGTGACCAGAAAAAGGTCGTAATCTTGTTAAGTTTGTTGAGCTCTGAACTCCTTAAACTGGGAAATGATTTGTTCTACCCTGAAAAAATTAAAGAGCAGTCTTGTGAAGTAATAATTAAAAAAATAAGACAACATCTAGAGCCCGAGTCAAAAGTTATACCTCAGCGATGCAAATTCTTAAAAAGGGTGCAAAATGAAACTGAAACTGTTTTCGAGTATCTAAGAGAACTGAAGCACCTAGCCACAAATTGTGAATTTGGCACTATGCTGGAGATGATGTTACGAGATAGATTCGTAGCAGGCTTATCATCCGAAGCCCTCCAGAAGATGATGATGTAAAGCTGGATACAGTATTTGCCGCAGTCTCGTACGAGTTAGCCGAGAAGAATGCTAATGAACTGCATGGAAATTGCAAAGGCAAAGTGACCTCGCATTCTGAAAGAAATAGAAGGGAGAGGCACACCCCTGTGCAGAAATATAGCCCTACGGCAGGAGTAAAAAGGTGTTACCGGTGCGGCGAAAGGAATTCCCACCTAGCACCAGCATGCCCACACAAGTCAAAGGCTTGTTATAAGTGCAAAAAGATTGGGCATCTAAGTAAAGTATGCAAAGCGGCAAATTATGCACTGAAAATTAGATATGTGCAAGAGCAGATACTGTCCCTCAAGGGTGAAACGGAGGCTAAAGTTACGCTCACTTTAGACGGAAATGTATTAAAGTGTGTAGTGGATACTGGAAGTCCGGTAACATTGATGCCAAAAACCATCTTCAAGAAGTTCTGGAAAGTGAAATTATTTCCTACTTCGAAGAATCTAAAAACCTTGTGCAATAATCCTATCAAGATAGTAGGAGAAAGGGACGTTTTTTGTTGGAGAAGCCGGAAAGAAACTTAGATTAATAGTGGTGGATGAAGGTTTCCCAGAGGTTTTACTGGGAAGGGAATGGCTAAGATTTTTGAATATTGACTACTGTAAGTTCCTAAATGTGAATAAAATCATCGAAGAATCTTGCATGAAGTCATTAATTGAAAAATATTCAATTTTATTCAACAATGAACTGGGTTGCTTAAAATATGCAGAATTAAATATTTGCATTAAGAAGGACGCAGTACCAGTGTTTTGTAAGGCTCGAAGTCTGTCTTTTGCTATGAAAAAAAGGTAGAGGATGAATTGGAGGATATGGTTTTTAAAGGAATTTTAGAGCCTTTTGATTACGCCGACTGGGCAGCACCCATAGTGCCAGTTTTGAAAAATGATGGCAGAATTAGAATATGTGGAGATTTTAGGAGTACGGCAAATAAGGCAATTATATTGGATGAATACCCATTGCCTACGATAGATGAGATTTTTTTTCTAAATTATCGGGTAGTACAGTTTTCTCAACTCTGGACCTTTCAATGGCCTATCTGCAGGTAGAGCTAGCAGAAGCCAAAGGGGTAGTAAATATAAATAATACGAAGGATTGTTTGCATATAAAAGACTCCCTTATGGTGTGGCTGTAGCACCGAATAAATTCCAGAGGTTGATGGACAACATTTTTGCTGACATACCAGGAGTGGCTGGCTTGTTATATTGACGACATTTTGGTGTCAGGCAGAGATGCAAATGAGCATAAAGCCAAGTTGGAGCTGGTATTTAAAATATTAGAGGACAAAGGCTTGAAAATGAATAAAAATAAATGCAGGTTCGCTGTTGATTCGTTTGAATACTTGGGTTTTCGAATCGATAAGAACGGCCTGCATCCATTGATCAACAAGATTCAAGCAGTCTCTAATGCTCCTGAGCCTAAGAACATTGGCCAGTTACGATCATTTATCGGAATGTTGATGTACTACGCCAGATTTATAGAGAACTAGACGAATGACCCGGGCAACGCCCGGGTTTACCCGATTAAATGTTTTATTCAAACACTATTCTTTACAATTATAAATTTGGCGCCGTGGATGTCACTCTTGTGAAACGTCACGCTCCAAACTTTACAGTCAGATTAGTTACGATATACACATGTATAGAAAGTTGGAATCCTCTGATGAATATAAGTAAAAGATTTGAAGCGAACGAGGATACGTTTCTTTTGAACTTTAATAAAGATTCGAGCTTTCGGGCCTATAACCCTTCTACAGGACTACACTCCAACAAATAAATGTGCATCTTATATATGTATCAGAAAACTAGGAAAATTAGCATATATGTAAGTAAAAATAATTATAAGATATATCTATAAGTTTTGAGTATGCAAAGTAGGGACATCAAAAGTGGATTCTGGACTATGATACATTCATTAAATCTGCAAAGTTGAAACTTTCCGGAATAAAACAAACTGGCAGTGGGCAACTATGGCACACTATTCATGAAAATATTGCTTTATATGCGTCAGGGATCTCTATGTGTCGGTTAATACTATTGTGTTTTGAAGAGAGCAACGCCTCGACGACTAATCTTTTGAATTTGCTGTTGATATTAGAGTAATATGCATTTGGGTGGGATGTGTTAAAAGAATGTCCTGTTTGTCTGATATGTTGTACGATTAGGGACTTGGGTTCATTATTTCTGATGTTTCTGTAATGTTCGTCCATCCTGTCCTTTATAAATACGTTTAAAATCTAAATCTTCTCAATATTTTATTAATAATAGTTCGTGAGCTAAGTAGAATAATTTGAATATATAGTTTTAATAATTGATTTATATATTTTTTAAAATAGCATATCGTCTTCCCCGTTATTTTTTACCTATGTATGGAAATTTTGGTTTGAATTAGTGAACTACTGCGAATTTGTATACCGGACATACAAACCAACAAACAGACATACAAACATTCATTTTTATATATATAGATATCTCTGATATTTTAACTCCTTTTTACAAGTTGTTGAAGAAAAATACTTATTGGAAATGGACAAGAGAACATCGGATATTGTTCAATAGATGCAAATCATTATTGACAAATGAGTCAGTGTTGGCACACTATGATCCAACGAAGGAACTGGTACTGGCATGCGATGCCTCAAGCTATGGACTTGGTGTGGTACTTAGTCACAGAGACAAAAATAAGCAGGAGAGTCCAATAGCGTTTGCGTCGCAAACCTTTACAGATGCTGAAAAAAATATTCACAGCTTGAAAAAGAAGCCTTAAGTATTGTTGATGGCTGTGAAAAATTCAGGCAATACCTTCTAGGACGCTCGTTTGTGTTGGTGACGGATAACAGGCCGCTGATGCACTTGTTCTCACTTCACAAACCGATTCCAGTATGTGCAGCGTCAAGGATAAAGCGTTGGTCGCTAAAGCTGGGTGCTTTTCATTACTCAGTTGAATTTCGGAAGACTGACGACCACGGAAATGCGGATGCTTTATCAAAGTTGCCGTTAAAAGCAGTTGAGAGAGAGTCTATTGATGAGGAACAAGTCTTGCTTCTAAGAAAAATGAATGAAGTGCCTTTTTCATTCAGGGATGTGGCTTTTGAAACTAGAAGAGACAAGATCTTCTCAATTGTTTTGAGGAATGTCCGGAAGACAATTGGCAAATACCAAAAATCTCGAAAGAAAATCCGCTGTTCCCTTTCTACAAGATTAGGAATGAACTAAGTGTGGATTTTGGTTGCTTACAGTGGAGGGAACGGATAGTAATTCCTCCCAAGTTGAGATCGCAGATTCTTAGAGACCTCCATGGGATGCATTTTGGGATAGTGAAAATGATCGCACGGAGATATTTTTGGTGGCCTGGAATAGATGGGAACATCGAAGATATGGCCCGGGAGTGTACCATCTGTCAGGAATCTGCAAATATGCCTCCCTCCACGATTTCAGAATGGACTTGTCCCGAAAAACCCTGGCATCGACTGCATATGGATTTGGCCGGCCCTTTTATGGGTAGAATGTTTTTGGTCATAGTGGACGCCTATACAAAATGGTTGGATATTTTCATCCTGAAGAAAATAATCAGAAAAACCATTATTTACCATCTTAGGCAAGTGTTTGCAAGGTTCGGACTGCCGGAATTATTGGTAACGGATAATGGGCGACAGTTTGTCTCAAGGGAATTTGAGGAATTCACCAAGATGAACGGAATTCGGCATACAAAAACAAGCCCATACAATCCAAGCACAAATGGATTAGCTGAGCGCTATGTGCGAGAGTTCAAGACCTCACTAAGGAAGAACAGTGGAAAGGATGGCCTCGAGACAAACTTGGAGAGATTTTTATTGGCTCAGAGAGCATTTCCACAGACAGTGATGAAGGAATCGCCGGCGGAACTATTGATGAAAAGGCGTTTGAAAACAAGGTTTTCAAATCTAATGCCTAAAATGGAGTTTAAAGGAGAGGTGTTTCATGATGCCCTAAAAAACAAGAGAATTTCAACATAGGTTCCGATGTTTATTTCCGGAATTATGCTGCTGGACCAAAGTGGAAGCTGGGCACAATACTAAGACTCCTTAGTTGCCGCCACTATCTAATAGGATATGAGAACCAAACTTTAAAGAGGCATATAAACCAGTTGCGCCATGTAAAGGAAAAACCAGAGGCTACAGTACTGAAAGATCCGAGGCTAGTACTTCCAAGTACATCTACGGAAACCCTGGAAAACCATCCTGAGATGAAGCCCTCTCAAGTTGGCCTGGAGATCCCTGAGAGGAAACTGCCAGATATGGAATTGGCAGAGAAGCCGAAATCGACAGGACAGGACTTGGCACCAGTTGAAGACAACCGGAGTCCTGTTGCTGCTTCTGGAGAGAAGGTCCCGAGCCGGAGCCCTAGACCCCAGCGAGAGAAGCCGCGGTCAACAAGGCAGCACGTGGCACCAGTTGGAGACAACCCGAGTCCTGTTGCTGCTTCTGGAGGAAAGGTCCCGAGCCGGAGCCCCAGACCCCAGCGATCCAGGAGACCGCCTGACCGACTCCAATATTATTAGAAGGGGAGGGTGTAGTGTATTTGCATATCGAATTAGGGATATGCAAATATCCTGTTTTGTATAATAGTTTTTATAGAATTGTGTATATAAAAAACAGTTTTTAGCTACCAGTAGTCAGTCAATTTATGTAATAAAAGAGATTACGGGAGTCCGTCTTTGCCTCAGCCTCGACACCTCACACTTGGCTACCTCCCACCTTCAAGGATAGAACATCTTCGAAAGCAAATCTGCATTTCTTGGCGTTCAGTTTTAAATTAGATTCGCTGAAGCATCCGAGGAAAGCTTCAAGGCTTTTAATGTGGGTTGGAAAGTCCGAGCTGTATATAATCACATCGTCCAGGTAGCAAAGGCAAATCTGCCATCTCAGATTTCCGAGGACATTGTCCATGTTCCTCTCAAAAGTAGCAGGGGCGTTGCATAGACCGAAGGGCATTACGTTGAATTCATATAACCCATGTGCAGTAGTGAAAGCCGTCTTCTCTTTGTCTCTCTCTTCAATTTCGACATGCCAATATCCCGATTTGAGATCTATTGCTGAGAACTTCTTTGACCTTCTTGGGCTGAGGAAAATCCCTAACGGCTTTGATATTATATTCGGCCAGTTTTATACCCTGTTGGTTGGTTATATGACCAAGGATCTCAAGTTCTTCAAAAGCAAATCTGCATTTCTTGTCGTTCAGTTTCAAATTAGATTCACTAAAACATTTTAAGACAGCTTCAAGTATTTTAAGATGGGTTGGAAAGTCTGAGCTGTATATAATAACGTCGTCCAGATAACAAAGGCAAATCTGCCATCTTAGATTTCCAAGCACATTGTCCATATTCCTCTCGAAAGTAGCAGGGGCGTTGCATAGTCCAAAGGGCATGACGTTGAATTCATATAATCCGTGGGTCGTAGTGAAAGCTGTCTTCTCCTTGTCTTTCTCTTCAACTTCGACTTGCCAATATTCCGATCTAAGGTCTATTACTGAGAAGTACTTCGATCCTTGGAGAGTATTCATTACATAATCAATTCTTGGGATTGGATAAACATCCTTCACTGTTACCTCATTTAATTTCCTGTAATCCACACAAAATCTGTATTTGCCATCTCGTTTTTTGACGAATATAGCAGGAAAGGACCAGGGACTTGAAGATGGTCTAATTATTCCTTCTTCAAGCATCTCGTCTATTTGATCCTTTATGATGGTTCATTCCTTAGCACTCACCCTGTAAGGCTTGTGCTTTATCGGTTTTGCGTCTTCTGAATGAATCTGATGTTTTGCCAAATTGGTCCTGCCTAACCTCGATGAGAACAAATCAGTATACTTGGCCAAATTTTGTTTTAACCTCTCTTGTTCTTTAAATGATTAATTTTTGTTTATTTGAAATTGTATTTCGTCATTTTCATTCTGCTTCTCTATATTCCCTATAAAATTTACCTCTGCAGGAAGACTTCCATAAGCCAATGTTTGGTCTTTCATGATTTTTAAAGGTCGAGGATAAGGGTTCGAAATCCAGATATGGGTTTTCTATTCCGTGACAGTAAGCAAACTTCTTGCCAATCGAAGACCATTTGTTTGAGTCATTCTGTTGTTCTCTTCGATGACATATTCTCCATCCTCTGCTTCTATTGAGGCCCTAATCAATTTAACAGATAGTTTAGGTATAACGGTATCTGTAGTGCTCTTTATTTTTTTAGATAATAATTGCTTACGTCATGATTACTCATCAAATTTTAGCATTCATTTTTTTAAAGGAAATCTCGTCCAAGAATAAGAGTTCGTAGATGCGCGTCCATTACTACAAATTCGTGGGATAATTCAGTGTCATCAAATTTTAAATCTAAAATAATGCTACCTACCATATCTAATTTTTTCCCATCTGGTCCTGAACACGTTTTAGTGAGACTATTTATTTCACGGCCAGCAAAGAGTGCTGTTCTTAGGTCGACCACTGAAAGATCGGCGCCTGTATCAATCAAAGCTTCCCATAAACCTATCTTGTCCACATTAATATTAATTTTGTACCTAGGGTCCAACTTTCTAATTCCATTTATGGTCGACTTGCTTTGATTGAAGGAATCAGGCGCGACACTTAGTTTAAATCTTCCAACACGGAATATCTATTCCGTGTAGGAATATTCGTTTGTGTGTCATTACAAACATCCGCATAGAGGCGAGGCCGTGTATAATCTTTTCTTTCGTCCATTTGAAGATTTTCTTGACTCTTGTCTTGGGAAACTGAGGGGTCCTCTTCTACGATCCTCACAAACTTGACTCTGCAATACCGCGCTACGTGTCCTGGCTTGTTACACTTGAAACATATTGGTCTCCCGTCTTCTGTCCTATTCCTGTTTGAATCTGGCCTCTTATTGTACGTTTTCCTTGGGTAGACCGGTTTTGGCTCAGGATTGGGAGTGTAAAATCGTCTAGGGGCAGCGGCTTGTTCTGGTAGTACCTCGGAGCGGGGGCCTGGGGCTTGGGGGTGTTCTGGTATACCTCGGAGCGGGGGCCTAGGGCTTGGAGGTGTTCTGGTCTGGTCTTCTGAACGACGGAGCGTTCTTCCATTGCTCTTGATAATGGGAACGAGGAGAGCGTGCTCCATTATATAGAGCCTTTGACTTTTCTATACGTTCTTGATAATAATTTTCAAACAAATCCATCTTTTTACACAATCTTAGGAGTTCATTGGTATTCTTAGGAAGGTTTAAGTAGAGGGCAAAATAGTATTCTTTCTTTAACCCTCCAATAACCCAATTTATTTTATTCTCTTCTTCCATTTGGGGGTCGACCTTGTTGCACAGAACCAGGATATCCTCTGCAAACCTGATTGCAGGTTCATTCCACTGCTGCATTCTGTTCAGCCTCATCTTCATTTCTTCTTTGTTGGCGTCTGAGGCAAAATCCTGAATTAGGCGGCTCTTGAAATGTTCCCAGCTGGTAAAACTTATCTTGTGTAGGTCCAGCCAGGTTTTGGCGCTACAAATCATATTCATGGCTGCATAGCGAGAAATAATATATTCTGCCCAGTGGTACAGGAAGCCAATTTCTTCAAGGGACTCAATCCATGGGCGAGGATCTTCTGTTCCATCATATTTGGGGATGTTTATGTTGGGGTTCAAGACAACTGGGTCGGTACTTGCATCTCTACCAATTGTTGCAATGGGCTGCGGTTTGGCAGATTCTTCAGTCTTGAGTCTCTCCTCAGACGTGTCTTGCATCTTTCCAGAACGTGTCTCAACCATCCTACAAGGTTAAACCAGTCAATAATAAGACAACTATATATTTAGGTAGCACCTAGAATATCTCTTTATTTATCACATCAAAGTTTAAAGCAGGTGGGGTATTTAGTGTATCACAATACAAATGTTTTATAGTACACTAGCGGACGTACCCGGCTTCGCCCGGGTTTTACCCGAGTAAAGGTTTGTCTAACGAATCTCTCGATAAAGTGAACATTTTTTCCCGGTCCCTTGAAAAATACTCGATAAGTTGAATAAAATCAATATTAATTGGTTACCTCGGTAATTGGAAGTTAAAGGAATAGTATCTTTCCTTGGAATTGTATCATTATTCTTGTCTCAAATAAATTGCCGTGTCATCCTGAATTTTGTCTTTCCTAATTTTCTACATTACAAAATCATCGTATCATCATGATAATATTTAGAGCAAATTGTTGAATTATAACAGATAAATTAGAATATTTAGCTTGATTATTTTAAAGAGAAAAGTTATTTCAAAAATTTTATTTGCTAGAAACCTTCCCAGTACTATACTAAATAACTTCCCAAAGTTTCATGGCGTTCCAATGAGTGGTTTGGTCAGGCATAAAGGACAAACAGACACACACACACACACACATACATTCATTTATATATATATAGATATATAAAGATAATATTTTATAGTAATAATCTGTTTTATAAAAATAAATAGATGTATAATTCAAATTTTAAATATATTATATTATATAAACTAGCGGACGTACCCGGCTTCGCCCGGGTTTTATCCGAGTAAAGGTTTGTCTAACGAATCTCTCGATAAAGTGAACATTTTTTCCCGGTCCCTTGAAAAATACTCGATAAGTTGAATAAAATCAATATTAATTGGTTCCCTCGGTAATTGGAAGTTAAAGGAATAGTATCTTGCCTTGGAATTGTATTATTATTCTTGTCTCAAATAAATTGCCGTGTTATCCTGAATTTTTTATTTCCTAATTTTCTACATTACAAAATCATCGTATAATCATGATAATATTTAGAGCAGAGTGTTGAATTATAACTGATAAATTAGAATATTTATCTTGATTATTTTAAAGCGAAAAGTTATTTCAAAAATTTTATTTGCTAGAAACCTTCCCAGTACTATACTAAATAACTTCCCAAAGTTTCATGGCGTTCCAATGAGTGGTTTGGTCAGGCATAAAGGACAGACAGACACACACACACACACATACATTCATTTTTATATATATAGATAATTTTAAAAATACGCGCATTAATCATGATGCAACAATATTAATTAAGAAAAACTGGAAAGAGCAAAATACCTTTTCATGCCTGATGTCTTTATTGGATGATGAGTTCTGGGCCTTCATCTGTGTTGAAGGTTGAGGCTGTTGGTGGTAGTTATTGTGGTAGGGGTTCACAGGCTTTTATATTGCCTGTTCATCTTCTAAAGGCTGTCGAGCCTCACAGGTCTGCTTCCATCACTGAGGGGCTTTTGGCGTCGGGGTGTAGCAGGTCACATGGGGTGTGTAATCTGTAGGAATGCCAGGGTGGTCTATAGATCTTTATTTAACCAATTCTTCCAGCCACAATTCCCAGCTCTCACACCAGGCTTGGTGCCCCTCACACACACTTCCTGGTCAGTGGTGAGCTCCTGTAGCATGCCGTCTCCTTGAAGATGTTCATGGGCTTGCCTTGGTTTGTAGTCCAGGCAGCATGCTACAGTTGTCAGTTGGCTGTCAGAATTGGTTCTCAGTTACTATGGACTCATGCCTCCCCTGCCACAACACTCTCACATACAGGTGAGCTCCTTTTTTATTATTAACAATGCACCCCCTATAGCAGATATCCTTTCACTCCATTTAAATTTATTTAGGCCACCAGCTAATTATAACTAATTATATTTGACTTCCGCATCCTCCAACAACATCAGCCGCTCATTAAGTTACAGAAACTGATGCGCCTTTTTCCTTCTTTTTAAAAGGAATATAAAAATTCTATTCTGTCTTATACCTGGTCACCACAGCCAGCTAAAATATGATATTTATTATTTTGCTTTGTTAGTTGTTTTAAGCGAGTATACAAAATTTGTTGCTCTTATGTGGTATGGGATTATATAAAAAATATATCACAAAAATTGAAAGGGAGCATGGAAATTAGTCCATTCCTAACCACATTTTTATGCTGTCCGCTCTTTACACACCACAGAAGCAGATTCATTTGAAAGGAACTATACAATTTCTATTATTAAATCTATTCCATGCCACGACGGTCACCTAGAAGTCTGAAATTTTGAGAACTAGTATTGTTAGCACTAATGAAATAGCCTATAAAGTACCAGAAATCTACATGGTCTAGATGTATTAAGAACTAGATCATTATCCCATTCTACAAACGCGGGTCTTGTCTAGAACGATAGTCATTTCTGAACTCCCCTTGCTAAAGTTTTACCCATATATATACACTCATAATTATAAAATGAAAGGATTTAAAAGCACGAATGTTTCTTTTATACATAATACAAACTTCTACTGCCCTTAATTAAATTGGCGAAACCACTGGGAGGGTTAACCACTGATGAGCCAAGCCCTCCCAATATATTTTTCATCGCAGTAAGGGCAGTAGACGTTTGTATTATGTATAAAAAAACATTCGTGCTTCTGAATCCCTTCATATTATATGTATAGATGGCGCGTTATTGCTTTGTGTTAATTTACACTCATAATTGTTGTGGCACACACACACACACTCGAGCGTGCGGCCACGCTTTCGCGAGCTCCGCCGTTTTCGCCTTTTGAGTGCGTGTAAAAGGCGCTTAATCTGGCAAGTGTGGTATTGGCGGAAAGCCCAGGATGTGCTGAAAAAGTGCCTGAAAGGCCCAGCATCCTGCTACAAACAGGCGAAGAATTATCGCCAAAAGAAGGAAATATGAAGAAAACAATTGATATTTCTTCTGAAAATCCAAAATATGCAAATTCGCCGGCAGGCGACATGCATGTAAATCCGGCCGCCGCGCGTGGTGACGTCACGGCGCCGAAGACTGCTGCTACGACCAGCGCTACAACAGCCAGCCCGGCCTCGCTCAACTGGGCCGACAGCGAGATGGCGGAGGTGGACGCCAACGACGACTACACAGTCGTGAAGAGCAAGAAAAGGCGCCGTATCTCACCGTCACCTGACCACGCCGCTAATCAGCCAAGCAGGCCTGCTGAGAAGCCCAACTCCCAGCAGCAGAAGCGGCCAACAGGGCCGAGAACAGTGCCGCCTAAGGAGATCAAGGCAACACGCACGAACATCGCCGACGCCAAGGCGAGGCAGGCCACTACCAACCACGAGAACTACATCTTCGTGGAGCTATGCCCTGACATCCCGGACTACTCCTACCTCCGGGCAATGGGCGACCTGGTCGGAGGGCCCAAAAATATCACACAATTCAACAGGATGAACGGCCACTACATCGTGGGCCTCGCGAGCAAGAACCTTGCGAGCCGTCTGGTGGAGGAGGGCCTGAACATCGAGGGAACACTCCTCAAAGTCTTCCCCTTTCGCAAGAGGGCCGAAAGGATAATCGTGGCCAATCTCCCCGGCTTTGTAGAGGACGCCACCATCGTGCAGGCCCTGGGTAAATATGGAGACATCACCTCCATCGCCCCCATCATGATCAAAATGGGGGAGTACGCCTTCAGCGACGGCCGCCGTGAGGCATTCATCCTGCTCCGCGAGGGCGTAAGGCTGGAGACCCTGCCCACCCGACTGACCATCCAGTCCAAAGGAGACACCCTGTCGGCCTTCCTCTCTTTTGGAATCAAGTGTTCCAAATGCGGAAAGCAGGGCCACCGCAGAGCCAACTGCCCAGCGCTCGCCAGGCAAGGGAACAGCAGCCCCAGGCAAGCAGCGTCTCCCACCGACGCAAGGCCCCTCCCCCTCCTCCTCCTCAGCAGCCAAGGAGGCCGACACCTGCGCCCGCAACACCGGCGTCCCCTGTCCAACCGGCGAAGACTTCAACTGAGGCTCCAGTGACCCCCTCGGCGCCCCATCCTGCCGAACCGAGGGATCTTGCCCAGCCCGCCCCTGTCGCCCTCCCTGCTCCTCTGGCTGCCCCGCGGCCCCCCGAGCCCGAGACCTTTCCGCTCGACATTGAGATGTCGGAGGAGGAGCTGACCTCAACTCCCTCCGCGTCTCCCCGGGTAAAACCCGCACTCGTCCAGCTGCAGGAGCACCTCAAGCAGTCCCCTAACCTCTCCATCGACTTGGACGGGCTGCCCGGTATAGACCGCGAGGACGCACAGCGGCTACTCACCTCTAAAAGAAAAATGGAGAAGCGAGTGGCCTCGCTGTCAAAAGCACAGCTCGCCGCCCTCGACCAGGTGGCCGAAACCATCAAGGCCTCGATCCCAGACTCCAACCACACCATCCGCAAAACCCTCCAGAAGACCAGGAAGGTGCTGCGTGAAGGACGGCCCCAATGAGTTACCGCGTCGCCACCATCAACGCGCGAGGGCTCGCCACTCGGGGAAGGAGCCTTGCCCTTTGTCATTTACTCAGGCAACATCACGTGGACATCGCGTTTGTCCAGGAGACAAACGCATTTCATCTGGGCAGCGGCCAAGACCTCTGCCTCGGCTACGGCGCTGTTGTGTTGGCCCATCCCGTAGCCATCTCGGGATCCGGACTCGCCTGCGTCTTCGGACCAGGCGTAGCCGTGCTACAACAGCGTATCCTGTGGCCGGGCCACATCGCCTTTGCAACAATAGATGTCCACGGCGAGGAGATGACGGCCATCGCCGTTCATCTGGCGCATGAACCCCGGGAGAGAAACCGACAACTGGAGCTCCTGGCGGCGACAGCGGCACAGGAAGAGGAGGGGGCCTGTTGGATCATCGGCGACTTTAACATCAGGGATCGGGGTCCCTCATCATCATCATCATCGGATGCCCTCGCCGCTCTTCTGGACCTGGCCGCGCTGGTCGACGTGGCCACCCAGTTCGACGCTGCCCACCTGCCCACCAGAGTCTCCATGCACGGCGACCAAGTCGAATCCAACCGCCTGGACCGGATCCTCGTCCCTGCTGGAGTCCTGGATCGCGTGTCCATCTACGCGACCAGCCACTACCACCTCTCGGACCACCGCCTCGTGCTGCTCCAGGCGGGCCCGCCCACCACCGCCGTCTCCTCCCCCACCCAGCCTCGCTTGGCCGCGATGCTCCGCTCGGGCCTCGTTCTCGAACATCTGGCTGGTTACATCCGGGAGCTCGAGGAAGACACGGCGCACGATGACGACGACGGGATCCAATGGGACAGGTGGACCACCATCAAGGCGGGACTGCTGGCGGAGGCCAGATCCCTGCACGATCCGCGCCACGCTGCCAGCGACAGCTACATCTACAGGGCAAGGCGCTATATCGCGGCGCAGCTCGAGGCCTCCTCCATCCGGGCCGACTACCCATCGCTGCCGGACCTAGCACGCGCCATCCGCCTCCGACGCCCGGTCAGCGTCATCAGGGACGAGCAGGATAACATCACCGAGGGCCCCGAGCTTCGGCGGAGGGCGTTCGCGACCTTCCAGCCCCGCTTCGCCCGTCCCACCAGCGATCCAGCTGTGGGAGCTGCCTTCATCGCCAGCAGCGCGCCCACCACCACCCGCGAGCTGAGTGAGGAGGACCCGCTCCACCGGCCGGACATCAGCCCCAGCGAGATCGCCAACGCCATCGAGCACCTCCCTCGCGGAAAGGCCCCCGGCTGGGACGGCTTGCCGTGCGAGCTCCTCGTCGCCTTCAGCGAGGACTTCTTCGCGGAAGCTCTGACCCGGGTGTTCGTGGCATCACGGCTCCGCGGTGCCCTGCCTCCGTCGACGCGGCGCAACTCCATCTGCCTCGTGCCCAAGGCCCGCGGAGGTCGCGGCCTTGACGGCTACAGGCCCGTCGCGCTGCCCTCGGCAGACTACAGGGTCCTGGCCGCCATCCTTCACCGGCGCCTCAAGCCCCACCTGCGGACCCTTGTGCCGGAATGCCAGACTTACGCCGTCCCCGGGAGGTCCCCGTCATGGAACATCGCCATGGTGACGGACGCCGTCGAGGAGGCCACCGCCCTGGGCTCGCCGCTGGCCGTCATGGGCGTAGACCTGGAGTCCGCCTTTGACTCACTAGACCGCGGCTTCTTGGAGTCCCTGCTAACGTCCCTCCGCCTCCCGCCGGCCTTCAGGGCCTGGATTAACATCCTCTACGCCGGGGCGGACGCCACCATCCGGGCCGGAGGCTTCTACACCACCGCCTTCCCCCCTCCTCAACGGCCTAAGACAGGGTTGCGCCGTGAGTGCCGCACTCTTCAGCATCGCCACGGGGCCGCTACTACGTCGCCTGGAGTTGACCCTCGGCGTGGGCAATGTCACCGCCTACGCCGACGACATCGTCCTCCTGTTCCATCGCGACGAGGACTTCGAGCGAGTGGCGACTGTCTTCGAAGACTATAAGCAGGCCTCCGGAGTTGGCGTGAACCTCCGGAAGAGCGCTGGCCTCTGGTGCGGCGCCTGGCGCAACCGCGGCGACTCCCCTCTCGGCGCCTCCTGGTCGACCACCTCCTTCAGGATCCTCGGGCTCGACATCGCCCCCAGGAGCACCGTCGCCCACCGAAGGCAGCATCTCCTGGCCCTCCTGGAGACTGCCTGCCGCAGATGGACGCCCTTCACCCGCGGCCTCTCCCTCGTCGGGCGAGCAAGAGCGGCGAACACGCTGGTGGGCTCTGTCATCCAGCACCACCTGCATGGCTACCTACCATCACCCCCGACCATCGCCAAGCTGCAGGCCCGACTGGCGAGATTCGTCTGGGGACAGGACCACACGGCGTGGCTTCCCGCCGATGTCATGGCGAGGCCAGTTGCCATCGGAGGCCTCGGCCTCCTCGACCTCGCGACCCCAGCTCCAGCTCGCCTGCCTCAAGGGGGTGCAGGTCGCGCTCCGCGGGGGCAGAAATGCCTTCAGCTGGCTGGTCGGCGGCAACAGCGGGGAAGCCTGGATCCACCCTCCACCGGACGGCACCCGTCTCCAGCCTCGCCGTCTCCGGTTGCTGAAGCTATGGGAGGAGGCCTCCAACATCCTGGGCCTCAACCACCGGGCGGTCCCCACGGCTCAGCTGCTGGACCTCCCCATCATCGGCGGCTGCCGGTTCCTCCGCCCTCCCGACCTCCTGGCCCCCGCCCCGCTGGAGCGGAGCCCGAGTCCTCGTCGAGGAGGAACACCTCATCGCCCGCCCTACGCGCTCGGCCCTGGCTGACGCCGCGACCCTGGGCGCCTTCTGCCGGAGGCTGACCTCCGAGAACGCCGTGGGCTTCGGGGCGGAGTCTACGCCCTCATCTAGCTCCTTAGCTGCGGCCGTGGTGCTGCGGGGGACGGCTACGCCGTTCCTCAACGGCATCACGACCCGCTCAGCCCGACGGGCCCTGGATCGCCCGCGCCTCGCCGCCACGCCCATCCCCAGATTCCTGGCGAGATGGACGCCCACCATCAATCCACCATCCAGGATCGACTGGGCCTCACTGCGGCGTTGCGCCTACTCGGGCCACGAGGCTGACGCGGCCCTCAAGTTGGCCCTCCACGCCCTCCCCCATCCGGCCCATCCTGCCTCGGTCGGCCCCTCCTGTCCTGCCTGCGGGTCCATCGACCGCTCCCTCAGCCACCGTTACTGGTGCTGTCCCTCCATCAGGCCTCTAATTAGAGAGGCCTTCAACATCATAGGGCGGCCCCCTGACCTGCAGGCTTGGATCTTCGGCGGGTCCGGCCTTGAGGACGACGCCCTTTCCATCCTGGCGTCGGCAAAGTTGCGAATCTATCGCTGCTTTGTCCAGGTTGGGCTCGGAGAAGCGGTGGAGGACCCGCTCATCGCCTGGTCCAGGACCCTCCAGCGCCGCGGACTCCTACCTTTGTCCCTCTTGTAAATTTGTTTCATTTATGTATATATTTAATTTTGTATGTATATATTTCTTCTCTTCCTCTCTCTCTCATGTGAGATGTAATATTGTCTAAGATGACAATAAATATTTTTTAATTGTCAAAAAAAAAAAATTGTCACACACACACACATGGCTCCTGCGCAAGGATGACACGCAAAATCGTGAAGCGTTCCACACACACACACATATATAGGTATATTTTATATAAATGCGTGAATGTGATGATATTGTAAACAAATTACTTTTATATAACAGATAGATATTTTTATTTATAACATATTTTTGATTCTAATTCCAAAGAGATTTCGGATAAGAACCTGAATTTTTGGATTTCTTCCTTTTTTGAAGTCTTGAATAATTACTGAAGAATTCAAGATGTCTGAAAATGTGTACACTTGCAATGGTAGTTGGACTGAGCGAGTGTTCAAAATTTGAGATTTACATGTGTTCTGAAAGAATATTAAAATTAAATAACGAAATTTGAAAGGCTATTCGTTAATTCGTCCGTTCCCGACCACTCTGACCAAGCAGAAGTCTGAAAATTTGATAACCTCTATTGTCATCATGTTTAAATAAGTGTACAAAATTTCAGATTCCCACGTGAAAATTGAAGCAAGTCAAAAAAAATATATATTTTTTTAAAATCTTTGGAATTAGGCTTCAAATAGACAGGAAGTCTGCTCGCGGCGGATTTGTCAATTCCTCATACAAGACATAACCTAAAGCCAAACTGATATAAGACTTTACTTATATTATAAGACTATATTTCAAAGTTACAGACACATAATATTATATTGTTGAGGGTTATTCAAAAATATTTAATTTGAATTAGGAATATTCAATTGATTAATTTTATATAGGTTAAACATGTCAAGCTACTTATATTGGAGAAACCAGTGAATCACTAAAGGATCATATCAATCAGCTTAAAAAATATATAAACCATTATCTCTCCTAGTTGACCACTCCCTAAATAATAACCATATACCAGATTTCAAACAGGCATTAATTATATACGACAATATATCAGAAAAGTTAAAAAGTTGGGCTTCGGCCGAGGATAAACAGAATATAAATAGAAAAATTGATTTTCCCTAATTTCATAAAGAATTCATATCTTTATTATTCGCAAATAACTTTGTATAAACTTTTAATTTATTCATTTATTTTGCTTCAAACATTTCATCATTAATATTTAGAATTAAAATATTCTATATATTGTATATAATATATTGAATATATATACAGGGTGATCCAAAAGTCCCGCACAACTTTAAAAATTAATAACTCCGCGAATATTTGCGCTAGAGCAATGCGGTAAATACCATTGTGTTCATGATGCAATGGGAATTTTTATGGCAAATAATGAAAAATTCGAAATTGATTTTTGTTAAAATTTTATTCGCTAGATGGCGCTCTACCAGAATCAGATATTCAGCGGCTAAATAGTTTGATAAATTGAAAAGTATAACTGATCGACAGGTATTTTTTATTTTTGAATACCAGGAAAGAACCCTAATAATATCAATTTATAATGTGAATTTGAACCAATCTGAGATATGTAAAATATATATATGCAAATTTACACATGGAGCAAAAAAAAAAAGATATTTTAGATGCGGTTTGCTGTAATCCTCTCAGCTTTTTAAATTTCGAAAATAATAATTTTCTAATTTTTTAAATTCAACTCTCTCTCAGTATCGATTATATTTATTTTAATTCATTTGAAAAATATTTATCTCTGATGATTTATTTTACTCTGGAATGCCGTTGTTGTTTTTGTCGTGTCCAATAAAGAGCCTCAGATGTCTCCATGCATCTCTATCACAGCAGCAGCAGCATTGTCCACTATCTTGGGTGTGTAAAGCAGATGCTCTGGGTCTATGTCAATTTTCTGCAAGGCTGCGGGCATGAGAATATGTGGGTAGGTGTTAGTTCCACACCAGGACAGTTGTTGCATGTTCTATAGGTTCTTGTGCCATCTAGATGTATTGTCATCCTTTATAATGTTTTGTTCTAAATCTTGTTATAGTTTTGTCATTTTTCTCTCGGAGTTTATTTCACATTTTGATCTTTTCTTATTTTTTGTTTAATTATCTTGTATTTTGCAAAAGCATTAGCGTCAAATAATGACATTTGTTCTTTCCTTTAGCTCAACCTTCTGGCTTCTTTTGCAAATTCAACTGCCATTTAATTACCCCCTGGCAGGAATCCATTGTAGAATGCAGTTATTCTCCAATGATATCAATTGAGTAAGTAACGAGTGTATTTTCTGTGTGATTATAGTATTGCCCTTCTGAATTGCTTCTAGATCGGATATGAAGTCGTTGTACAGTATATTATAATTCCTTCTGCTTGATGCAGGGATGGTTGGTTCAGGCATACATCAAGAGCTTTCCAGATAGCTGTCAGTTCACAAGTGAAGTTTGACGAAATCTTTCTTGCTCCTTCTTTGATTTTGATGTATGTTTCATCTTGCAGTATTATGTTAATATCAGCCCCTCCATTACTTATGGTAAGGTCTGATGATCCATCTGCATATGCTGTTAAATAATTTATCTGATCGCATAAACCAATTGTGTCAAGTCCTTTCTTTTTAAGTATGTTTTTGTTCTCTTTTTTTTTATTGCAGGGTTCATTCAAGTTAAGATTTATGATTACATTTGATGGCAATGGGGTAGGAAATATTGGTTATTCTCGAATTTGAAATTCATTATGTTTCATTTTTATGCTCTTTCTAATATTGTTGTTGTACTGAAGTGTTGAAGATCTTTTGAGCCTTTCTTTTTGTGTCCAGTTTAAATAGGTTCTATGGGATATGTGTTCGGTTTCTTTAGTTTTTAAGCTATTGGTGCATTTTATTTATTTTTAATTGTCTTCTGCTTTCAAGTAGGTCTAGACCACATTCTCTCTAAATTTTCTAATTGTTGGTATTTGAAATAGAACCAGACATTAATTTGGCCGCTTTTGCTTGAACACTGTCTAGTCTTCTTTTTAGTGATGAACTTGAGGGAGCCCAAACAGGTGTTGCATATTCCATTATTGGCCTTATTAAGGTGATATATGTTGTTCTGAGAATTTTGGGTTTTGCTCCCCAATTTGTTCCACATAGCCTTATCAGAATGTTTAGGTTTCTGGTAGCTCTATTTGAGGTGCTAATTATGGGTTCTGTAAATCGCAATTCCTCATCAAGTATCACACCTAGGTAATTTGCAGATCAAATTTTATCAATTATATGGTTGTTTATGCTTATTTTTGGAGTTGAATTCATGCCTTTTTTCCTGTCAGTGAAGGAGACCTATAGGTTTGTGTTTATTGGGTTTATGGTCATTTTGAGTTTCATTGCCCACTTCTCCAGTCCTCTCATTGATGTGCTAAGTATTTTTCTGATATTTCTGTACTGCTACTTGTGTGCCATATGGCTATATAATCTGCATAACAGGCAACTTTTGTGTCTTCAGTGAGGATGGATGATGTTAAGGTTGTGTCGTAATTAGATGTATAACAACTAAAACTTGAACATGACTCTTTTTTTAGCTCTTATTCTTTTCGTTTGGCCAACAACAAATGTCCAATTTATATACACATATATTTTTACATAATGAGGCTTTAAAGAATACAAATAATATTCTTCTATTCACATAAACAACAGTTAATATATAGCGAGAAGAGTAGAGGACTGAGCACAGATCCCTGAGGTACACCAGCCTATGTTCTTCGGTCCTTGGAAAATGTTCCATTGACCCGAACCTTCATCTTTCTTCCCCTTAAGAAGTCTGTAATCCAGATTATGGTTTTTCCTCTTACTCCGATGTTGTGCAGCCTTTCAAATAATTTCTACACTCGATAAAAAGCTAAGGTCATATCCAGGAATACGGCCGTTGTCTTCTTTGGCGGTTTTTCCTAGAAATCTATTATTGATCGACAGATGTAGAACAGTTTATCAGTTGTACAGTGTCTGGATCTTTAGGCAGTTTGGTAGAAGTTTATTTTATTATTGTTATTGAGCCAGACTATGAGCCTAGAGTGGATAATTCATTCTGTTATTTTACAAAGTATGCTGGTGAGATCAATTGGCCGATAGTTCTTGCATTCCTTGGCATCTTTGTTTGGTTTCAGTATTGGCACTATAATTGATATCTTCCAATTCTTTGGTAGTTTACCAGTTTGCCATGAAATGTTCAGTATTTGTAGGAGTTGACTTTTAGCTTTGTCTCCAAAGTGTTCAATCATTTTTAACCAAAAATTAGATTATCTCCTGGTGACCTCTTGGATTTAACTTTTCTATTGATTAGTTTAGCTCATTCAGTGTGAAGTCTCTCGAGTAAATATCTTGTTGAAGGTAATTTCTTGCTTATTTAACTAACCTGTTTATATTATTTTTTAGAGTGCTGCCTTCATTCGTATAGCTGAGCCTGGAAGTGCTTGAAAAATATTCAGCAATTATTTCAGCCATCTGTTTGTTCGTTCTCGCTATTCATATCGGTTAGAGTATTGGAGGATCAGTGTTGGTTTTGATTGTTTTATAACACTGATTATATTCCAGTGATGGCTTTCCTTTTTAGGATCCATTTTTTCGCAGAATTCTGCCCATTTTTCTCTCTCTTGTTTGAATATCCAAATTTCTTGATCTATTTTGTGACTAATTTCAATGAGTTCCTTTATGATTTCTTCTGTTTTATTTGTTTTAAAAAGTTCATTGATATTGTCTCTCTCTGCAATCATTGCCTCGATATTGTGGTCCTTCCAGTAGAGTATTCACAGGTCTTTACGTCTACCTCTAGGTATCGATAATTTTGCAGCTTTGGATATGTTCGAAGAGAATTTTTCCAATTTTTTGTCAATCGTTCTGTGATTTAATTCTTCGTTGCACAGTTCTTCAAGCTTTTCTGTGAATTTTTTTCCAGTGTTCTTTTATTCTGTTGGAAATTCTCAATTTTGAATTTTAGGGTTGTTAAAATTGGTCTGTGGTCACTGATTGCACTTTTCAGAATTTTCCATTGTGTTGTGGGTGCGATGTTGTAATTTATCGCTGTGATGTCTATTGCGGATTCCTGTGGACTTGGATAGATAGGTGTTATTTTCGTTATTTAACGTTGTAAGGTCGAGGTCGGTTAGCATGTCCTCAACCTGCTGACCTTTGTTATCCTGGACAGGTGATCCCCAAGTTGGTCGTTCGGCGTTAAAATCACCAAGTATGATTGCGATATCCGAAGATGCTTCACTTAATGTCTCTATCAGGCCTGTATTGATGCTAGTATTATCGTGGTGATAAACATTTATGATTGGAATTGTTTTATCTGTAAGATAGATTTCTATTGCCTGAGCATCTGTCGTGATTTCTCTTGGCTTACTCTGATTTTAGGCGATTTCCTTAAATTTGATTTCTAGAGTTTTAATCAAAACGGCAAGTCCTCCTCCGAATTTTCCCGGTCTGTCCTTTCGTAGTGTTGTATAATCTTTGATATTGAATCTCAGATTCTGATTCAATTTTGTCTCCTGAGGACAAGAAATAGGTACATTGTTGTCACAGAGAAGACAAGTCAGCTCTTTATTTTCTTCTGGGTACCATTTATATTGAGTTGTAGTAGATTGAATTGTGTCCTCGTAGTAGATTTCTCATCATGAGCTCGAGCTGCAGCTCCTGACGCGGCGGTTACCCCGGACGCGGTAGCATTACTGGAGATATCAGTTTTGCTCTTCATTTGAAAATGGGTGCCGTTGCAACGTTAGTCATCTTGGAAACGAACCAGAATTTGGTAAAATATTCCAAGGGTCCAGGGGGACAGCAAGGAGGTGTGGTCGGACTTCTCCCCTTCCCCCTGGAATGCCGTCACTACAGGATAAAGCACTCTTGGTGAATTTTTTAAATTGTGATTCAGAATCTACCACTGAAGCTTTACGAGAGTTTCGTTCCTTTAAAGATATTCGAAGCGGTAAAGGACCAATGAATTGCTACTCTCTAAAGCGATTGATTAAAAGTTTTGAGGAAACTGGATCTCTGGAAGCAAAACCTCGGAGTGGAAAACCATCGACATGCAAGTCAGTGGCTGTTAAGGTTTTGCAGAATGCTGAAGCTATTGAAACGTTATCCACGTATGGAGAAGTAAGTGCTAGACAGGTTTCTCGACAAAAGGGGATTTCGTATGGAACAGTTTGAAGAGAACACACATTTAGAAATTTTCTATTAAAATGCCCTAACAAAATTCAAAGTTTTCACGAGTTGAAAGTCTGCGATTTTGAGAAGCGTCAAGAATTCGCTGCATGGGTTTTCCGGCAAATTGATATTGATGAAAACTGGCTGTCAAATGTTCTAAGAACAGATGATGCTCACTTTTATCTAAAGGGAGAATTTAACATTCAAATCTGCCTCATTTTGGCAACAGAAAACCCTAGGATTTTTACAGAAATACCACTTCATCAGCCCAGAGTTACAGTTTTGTGTGGGTTCACTTCTTCTTTTATTATTGGGCCATTTTTCTTTGAAAAAATCAATGAAAGAACTTTTAAAACCGTTTTTCTAACTGGTGAACGTTATGTTCAACTTTTGAGAGAAAAGGTTATTCCCATATTGCAGGACAGAAAAGCACTAAGCGAAATAACCATAATGCAAGATGGAGGACCTCCTCATATCTCCCGCGGTGCCAAACGATTGCTGAAGGATACGTTCGGGTGAAATTCGTTGATAAGTCGCCACTTTATATACCAGTGGCCTCCAATATCACCAGACTTGACGCCTTACAATTTCGGTTATGGGGGTACATTAAGTCGCGTTTTTATCGATGCCGGCCTACCACATTGGCCATGTTGAAGGCTTCTATCAGATGGCACTTTTTTATATTTCAAATATTTAATTGTGACCATTCTGTCATCTATCGTCTGCAGGCGGTGTTTGAGAATGAAGGGCGCCACATTGAGCAAGGATTGTGACCTAATACAAGATAGAAGGCAGTTACCTTATGTGTTATATTTTGCAGCTCTTTGTTTTGGGTTATGGAATAATAAATTCTGTCCTCACATTTTGACTCTTTTTTTTTCTGTGAACAGTAATTTTTTTGTTTGTCATTTGCCCACATCTTATATTATGTCGTGCAGGCCAAAGTGTTATAACTTCTCGAATAACACTGGTATACACAATTTTATCCCTTATGTTTAGTTTATCGCTTTTCGCTCATTAGAAGAAATAGCATAAGGAATATTCTCTGTATCTCCCCCCCCCCCCAAATTTAGAAATTTTGCGCAAAAAATAATACAAAATGATTTTACTACCTGGTTTTTAGACGCAAAAAGTCGATTTAAAAATGATTTTTTTTTAGGGGAAACATTTTCAAAATTTTGTACAGTATAATAAACAATGATAACATTTGACAAACCCAAAGGATATTTGGAATAAAGTACGACAAATATATTTTGTCACTCCCCTCTATATTTCATTTCTGGATCATGACAAATATCCAGTTAAATAGTCAAATGTCGCCAATTAGTCAAGAAACTATACATTCCTTATAGCACGAAATCCTATTAGTAGTGCCATCATAATTTTTGGTACTACATTAACATTTCAAAAATTGTGTATTGATATCAGTAGTTATTTTCAAACATTCAATATATTTCAAAAAACTCCGTTTAAAATATAAATATTTTTTGCTACATGTTTAATTTGCATATACCTATTTTACATATCTCAGATTGTATTTAAAAATCGTCAACCAATTCTTCTAACTTTTGGCGAAATGGTGTTTTATTAATTTATCATTTGATATTATTAGGGTTCTTTCCTGGTATCCAAAAAGGAAAAATACTTGTCGTTCAGTTATATTTTTCAATTTATCAAACAATTTGGCCGCTGAATCTCTGATTCTGGTAGAACGCCATCTCTAGCGAATAAAGTTGTAACTAAAATCAATATCGAATTTTTCATAATTTGCCATAAATATCCCATTGCATCCTGAACACAATGGTGTTTACCGCATTGCTCTAGCGCAAATATTCGCGGAGTTATTAATTTTTAAAGTTGTGCGGGACTTTTGGATCACCCTGTATATTAAAAATAAAGAAGGCATCTCCTGACCACGAGCACATGTGCTTTTTAGATGGCAGAGCGCCATATATATACAAAACACAATTATTTACAATTACACTATTGTAAATGTTGGTTTTTAAGTTGAAGAAGACAGGTTTTATATGAAACACGCAGAAAAGTATTATTCATTAACAAAGAAATACACACATATTTAAAAAGGTAAAAAAAACAAACACTCTTTTAGGTTTTATAGGCTATCTCTATTATCGTTGTTATTGTTGTAATGTGTAGCCACTATATCTGTCGACCACTAACAAATGGGGCTTTTTCTGAATATAAAATATGTCCAATGATACTGTCTGCCATGGATAATCTGGAACTGGGAAAGGTTTTAACGGCTGCCGTATTTTTGATTTCTGATGTTTTTGACAAATTTCACAATTTTTTACTTTTTCAGCAATGTCGATGGACATTCTCGGCCAAAATAAAGATTCTCGCGCCAAACCCTGAATTGCAGATATCCCTTGGTGCGATTGGTGCAACAAATTAAGCATATTATTCCTTTGTGTCTTCGCGGAATCACTATGGCCGATCCTATACATAATAGATCATTCCATAAATACAAACGGTGTCTGAAATCGAAAAATACTTTGGCATCTTCATCGACGTCTTTTTTGCATATAGGCCATCCCTCAATCACATAATCGATTACTTTAACCAAAGCAGGATCCTCTCGGGTATCTTTCTGCATCGCTACCAGTTTTTCGTCCGAGATATTAACACGTACCATCTTGACCATTCTTTTGTCTTCAAGAAAAGGCGTTGGTAGTTCGTCCATGGGGTGAGTATCCCTGGATAGGGTATCAGCCACAATCAAGTATTATCCTGGTTTGTACTGCAATTTGAAGTCAAATGCTATAAGCTTCATTACTAATCTTTGTAGACGCGGAGATATATCACTCAGCGGTTTTTTGACTAGAGGCAATAAAGGCTGGTGATCCGTCTGTACAACGAAAGTGTGTCCTGACAATAGATATTCGAACTTTTTGCATCCATAATAAACACTCAGTAACTCCTTCTCAATCTGAGAGTACTGTTTCTGCGAGTCGCTAAATGACGCGGATGCGAATGCTAGAGGTCGATCTTCCTGTAGCAGAGCAGCTCCCATTGAATCTTTGCTGGCATCACACTGCAAAATTGGCATCTTGCTTTTGTCAAAATGTGCCAACGAAGGAGCATTCCTCACGCATTCCTTAATATGATCGAATTCCCCATCCTGTTTAGGCCCCCAATGCCAGACAACATTCTTTCTTAATATTCCTCTTATATTGGATGTGGACGCAGCTAAATTTGGAATGAACTTTCCTAAGTAATTATAAAGACCCATGATTCTTTGCAGCGACTTTTTATCCTCTGGCCTTTTAAAGGTAATTAATTTATCAATCTTATTTGGCTCTGGATCAATTCCATTTTGTGATATCACATGGCCCAAGAAACGAACTTTCGTTAGACATATTTGAGCCTTTGTTAAATCAAATTTGATATTTTTTTCTTTTGCTTTTTCTAGAATTCCCTTTAATTTATTATTGTGCTCTTGAATGGTATCCGCATATATCAGCAAATCGTCTACATATGTAATATTTTGAAAGCTATCCCTAAAGATATTCGTCATTTTCTCAACAAAAATTTGTGCCGATATTTTCAAACCAAATGGCAATCGGTTATATCTGAATTTGCCAAATGGCGTGGTCATCACCAACAGATCTCTGCATTCCTTTGCAACCGGAATATGCCAATAGGCTGATTTCACGTCTAACACGGTATAATACTTAGCTTTGGGTATCTCGTGCAATAGTTCAGCTGGAGCCGGAGTCTGGAAATGTCTTCCCACAAGGGCCTCATTTAATTTCCGAGGATCCAGGCATATTCTGATTTGACCAGATTTTTTTTTACAACGACCATAGGATGAGACCACTCTGTTTCATGATATATTTTTGTTACGATTCCTTGCTTCACCATCTTTTCCAATTCAGACTGAACTTCGGCTCCGAGGCTTGTTGGGATGCGCCTGGGAGGGACTTGCACAGGAGAATATTCAGGCTTTGTGTAAATCTTACATTCCGAGTTGATTAATCCTACTCCTTGAAATACTTCGTGGTATTGTTCGAGGATTTTTTTAGTTTCAGAACACAATTTCATTTCATCCGTGTTTATATGATTAATTCGCCTCATTATTTCAAGCTTCTCGCAAGTATCGCCCGTGATAAGTGTCTGCGCTTCTACATCGGCTACGATAAATTCCAACATTCCTTTCTTTTCACCATATTGGCATAGCACATTGCATTTGCCGACGATAGGCAATTCTTGATTTCCATATGCGAACGCCTTTAATGACGTGGGTCTGATTTCTGGTCTTGATGGCCATTGGTTTATTACTTTATGAGGAACCACATTTATCCGTCCGCCAGTGTCCAAATGTACCGTGGTCTTCTTGCCATTAATTATTATTACCGCGGACCACTTGTCCGACCGAACAGTCTTTACAGCAACTTCATTTAGATTTATCTCGTCACAGGATTCTTCAGCTTCACTTTCCGCTAAGAGATTTCTTATACGTTTTGTTCGGCAAACTACTGAGAAATGATTGGTTTTTCCACATGCATTACATTTCTTCCCATATGCTGGACACTTTCCATACTTGTGTCGTTGTCCACACCACTTACATGGTTCTATTATTCTTTCTCTTCTCGGGTTTATACCGCTTGGTCCTGCTTCTGCATTTTCCATTCGAATTGTATCTTTCACCCAATTACATTTTTCAATTTTTTCAATCATTTTTTGCTCATTCAACGATGCTACTTGTGAACATGTTGACTCGGAGATCACAGCTATCGAAATTGCCCTTGGTAGTGTCAACTGTGGATCTTCTAACAATTTTCTTTTCACTTCTCGGTCAAGTATTCTAATTATAAGGCGATCCCTTATGAGAGATTCTGTTAAATTCTCGAATTCACATTCTTGTGCCAGATGCTTTAATTCTGTGACAAATTCCATGATTCCCTGCCTTTCCTTTTGTACACAGGTAAAAAATGCATTTCTCTTTTGAATCGTATTTTTGAAGGGCTTTAAATGGTTCGTAAGCATATCAAGCATTTCCTTTACATTTGGGTAGGTATCATTTTCACTTATGTGAAATGTTTTGTATATCATCACTGTTTTCTCACCAGCAATATGCTTCAAGATTGCTCGCTGACGCACCAGCGGCATGCTATCTAAATTTACCGCTATTGCAAAAATTTCAAACGACTCTCTCCAGGTTTCCCATTTTTTCTCGTTGCTGTACGGGACAAATTCCGCCGGCGGCTTGATTCCTTCCATTCTACTCAATGTGGAATTAATCTGTTTTTATTCGATACTTTTGTCGGCTGCGCCATGTTGTAATGTGTATGAGTTGTCTGAACAAACTCGCTACGACTTACAAGTTGAACTGAATGTTTATTCAATCTAACAATCTTCTTATATACAAAATCGAGATAAAAAGGAAATAATTTACATAAGTTTTTTTTTTTTCAAAACAATTGACAAATGGAATAATTTTGCATAGTTAACAATAGGTAACAATTATAACACTTAACATAGGTTATTTACATATCACAACAGTTATATACAGTGTTGCCCAGTATTTAAATAAATATTTGCAGATTATTATTTTTAGAATAAGAATTTATCCTTTTAGTACCCCCATTGTTTTTAAAAATATCAAAGTACACACAAAAAAGTAAATTAGGTTGGTCTTCTTATCAGCACAGAGCGGTGTCATTCAAAGGCTTCTCTCTGCTTCTTTTTCCCACTTATCCAGTTTGTGTCATTTTCAGTGCGCTTTGGTTATCAACGTTCACTTGTACAGGTATAAGTTCATTCGTGAGTTCTTCTATCATTGCTTTTAAATGAATTATTTCTTTACAACAGTCGGACGCGGATATATATTCTGCTTCAGTTGAAGATAAGGCGACAATTTGTTGTTTTTATGAGCACCAAGCAATAGGTCCTCCACAGAACATGATGACATATCCTGATGTGCTTTCCCTTGTCTTTGTATCACCTGCAAAATCCTAGTCACAGTATGCCTTTAATTCCCAAGTTGCATAATTTTTCCTGTATTCAATACCGAAATTTTTTGTTTGCTTTAAATATATTAGTGTTTTTTTTGTCTAATTAGTTCATGCATATTTCTGCTTTCAAAGTTACTGTAAATGTTATGTCTGGTCTGGTCTTGTTAGCAAGGTATAGAAGACTACCTATAGCTTCTCTGTATAGGAATTTAATTTCAGTTTCTTTATCAACAACTTGATTTCCTGTTGATCCATCAACAATGGGTGAAGACACTGGTTTTTATTTTATCATATTGTATTTTTCTATTACTTGTTTAGCATAGTTATCCTGAGTTAAAAGTATTTCTTCTTCATTTCTGACGATTTCCATTCCTAGAAAACATTTTAGAATCTTGTTACTCTCCTTACAAACTCTCCGCCTTATTAATTGTGTCAAAAGTTCATCCATTTCTTCTTCATTTTGTGCTATTAATACTCTATCATCTACATATATTGCTAAGATTAATCTTCCCATGTCATTTTTTAAAAATGCATTGGTCTGTCTTCAACTTGATCAGATTTTTAGTTATAAGAAAGTTCTCAAACCTTTGATTCCATTTTAATGGAGCGTGTTTCAGTCCATATAAAGCCTTTTTCAGCTTGTATATCTTGTTTCCATTAAACCCTTCTGGTAAAGTCATATAAATGCATTCGTCTTTGCGACCATAAAGAAATGCAGTTTTAATGTCAAATGTTTTGATTTTATGTTCTTTATTGTAGCTAATGTAAAACATGTTCTTGAAGAATCGGCATTCACTACAGAACTAAAGGTTTCAATATAGTTGCAAGGTTTGGCTTATTGGCCAAACGATAGATAAATGATGGTGTATCTAATTCTGATGCACCTCAAAAATTTTTCTAATAATGTCGGAGGAAATGTTTTTTTTTTTGGCTTATCCCAAAAAAAAAACATTAAGATTAATAGAATTATAAACGCAAAAAATCTGTAATTATAAAGGTTCTAAACCAAACTGACAATAAAATACTACTAGATGAATTAAACAAATCCGGAGATTTGAAATTGATTAGTAAAATTTACATACCAACACTAAGAGATCTAATTATAATAGTCAAAAAGGTATCCAAAATTACAGATACGGCCAAACCGTATGCAAAATGAATTCTGATCTAGAAAATTTTGAAAGTGAAATGAAGGTTCTATTTATAATGAGATCTAACTCTCCATATCAGAGTATAGTATTAAGAGTGACTCCTAAAGTTTACCAAATTAAAAAAATAAATAAATGGGTACTGAGATATACACCTACGAGTATTTTTGAGCGATGTTATACACAAGACAGAATATTTGTAAGACAATGCCATATTGTTTTGAATTAAATTCAAATCACAAAACAAAAGACTGCCAAAGCATTAAAATATGTAAAATATGCGGTGTACAGGGTAGCCACAACTGTACTGAAGCAACAAATTGTCACAATCACTTTAAGCACCCTAAATAATAAAAAAAAAAAACTTTTTATACAAACCATAAATTAAATTCAAGTGAATGTCTGATTTGCAAACCACAAATAGACAGACTTATCCAAAGGACACAATATTCACAAATACACGAGGGAAATGATGTATCAAATATATAATTTAAAGTTTAATCTTAAGTATATAAATATCCTATATGATTGGAAATATGAGATGTGTTCAAAAAAATGTAATAAAAAGTTTTACTGCGATAAGTGAACTATAAAATGTTTAACACAAATCAATAACGCGCCATCTATACATATAAAATAAAAGGATTTAAAAGCGCGAATGTTTCTTTTATACATAAAACGAACTTCTACTGTCCTTACTGCGATGAAAAATATATTGGGAGGGCTTGGCTCATCAGTGGTGAACCCTCCCAGCGGTTTCGCCAATTTAATCCACCAGACCGCTTCTCAGAGCTCTAATACTGTATTGGATCATTCTGCTTTTATATGCTACACTGAAGGATGGAATCTTAGAACTGGTTTTCAAGTAAACTATGGACATAAGCTTATAGGACAGTAGAATTACATTCAAATATTTGCTTCGAGCAATGCTCTTCAGCAAACTATAAAGACAAGGCCAGTTAGGAATAAATTAACACAAAGCAATAACGCGCCATCTATACATATAAAATAAAAGGATTTAAAAGCGCGAATGTTTCTTTTATACATAAAACGAACTTCTACTGTCCTTACTGCGAGGAAAAATATATTGGGAGGGCTTGGCTCATCAGTGGTGAACCCTCCCAGCGGTTTCGCCAATTTAATCCACCAGACCGCTTCTTAGAGCTCTAATACTGTATTGGATCATTCTGCTTTTATATGCTACACTGAAGGATGGAATCTTAGAACTGGTTTTCAAGTAAACTAAGGACATAAGCTTATAGGACAGTAGAATTACAACTGATGAGCCAAGCCCTCCCAATATATTTTTCATCGCAGTAAGGACAGTAGAAGTTCGTTTTATGTATAAAAGAAACATTCGCGCTTTTAAATCCTTTTATTTAATACTAGACGAATGGCCCGGGCAACGCCCGGGTTTTACCCGAGTGCGTATATATTTTAAAAACGTTTTAATTCAAATACTATTCGTTACAATTATAAATTGGCGCCATGGATGTCACTCTTGTGAAACGTCCCGCCCCAAACTGTGTGTGTCTTGAAAATATAAAAATAAAAATGTAAATTTTCATAAAGATTTCATCATGTCGATTTTTTTTTTGCATTTCACCTACTAAATCGATAGAGATAATTACATTTGCAACATGAACTTAGGTATATTGACTAAATAGAAAACTGCATAGTAATAAAGATCATTTTTTAAAGGCACCATATCGTTTTTTTTTTCAATAAAATCGAAAAAAATCAACGATAAATAACGATAATTGCCTTAAAAAGAAATTGCCTTAAAAAAAAGAAACATTCGCGGTGATTTTGTCTTGCATTCGTTTATACAATTATTATATACGAATGACCCGGGCAACGCCCGGGTTTTACCCGATTAAATGCTTTTATTCAAATACTATTCGTTACAATTATAAATTGGCGCCATGGATGTCATTCTTGTATAATATATAAATGAGTTTTAAAAATTGTAAAAAAAAAAAAAATGCATCGGCCGGGAATCGAACCCGGGCCGCCCGCGTGGCAGGCGAGCATTCTACCACTGAACCACCGATGGTTATGAAAAATCCCATCCGTGAGCTTCAGACAGACAAACAGACAGAATAAGGCAAATATATAAGTAGACTAGACGAATGGCCCGGGCAACGCCCGGGTTTTACCCGAGTGCGTATATATTTTAAAAACGTTTTAATTCAAATACTATTCGTTACAATTATAAATTGGCGCCGTGGATGTCATTCTTGTATAATATATAAATGAGTTTTAAAAATTGTAAAAAAAAAAAAAAATGCATCGGCCGGGAATCGAACCCGGGCCGCCCGCGTGGCAGGCGAGCATTCTACCACTGAACCACCGATGGTAATGAAAATTCCCATCCGTGAGCTTCAGACAAACAAACAGACAGAATAAGGCAAATATATAAGTAGATACGAATGACCCGGGCAACGCCCGGGTTTTACCCGATTAAATGCTTTTATTCAAATACTATTCGTTACAATTATAAATTGGCGCCGTGGATGTCATTCTTGTATAATATATAAATGAGTTTTAAAAATTGTAAAAAAAAAAAATGCATCGGCCGGGAATCGAACCCGGGCCGCCCGCGTGGCAGGCGAGCATTCTACCACTGAACCACCGATGGTTATGAAAAATCCCATCCGTGAGCTTCAGACAGACAGAATAAGGCAAATATATAAGTAGTAAGTAGATGTATAGATGGCGCGTTATTGCTTTGTGTTAATTTATCCCTAACTGGCCTTGTCTTTATTGTTTGCTGAAGAGCATTGCTCGAAGCAAATATTTGAATGTAATCTACTGTCCTATAAGCTTATGTCCATAGTTTACTTGAAAACCAGTTCTAAGATTCCATCCTTCAGTGTAGCATATAAAAGCAGAATGATCCAATACAGTATTAGAGCTCTGAGAAGCGGTCTGGTGGATTAAATTGGCGAAACCGCTGGGAGGGTTCACCACTGATGAGCCAAGCCCTCCCAATATATTTTTCCTCGCAGTAAGGACAGTAGAAGTTCGTTTTATGTATAAAAGAAACATTCGCGCTTTTAAATCCTTTTATTTTATATAAAATGTTTATTTTTGCATCCAAATAATGTTTTTCTTACACATTATAACACAATATCCATAAATCACAAAATAAAAAAAGTAATGCTGGCCTAGGAAAACTATCCCAAAAAAATCTATTAAAAAAAATAGAATCTATATATCCCTATTAAAGATTTAATAAACAAATTACTTACATTTCCCAGTTCCTCCCCTTGCGTGGAGCCCATGGCCAAGGCCCCCGGTTTCCTCGCCCCGCTCCCCCTGGTGGCTGCTTTCAAACTGAGCCCCTCTATCCTCTCCCAGGGTGACCAAATCATAAAAAAAAATTAAAAAATACAAAAATCTTTATCAGTTCATCCTCTGTGATAGGTCGAAAAAGACAAAAATAATATAGCTAGGCAAAATATATATATATATATAATATATTATTTATATATATATACTAGCGGATGTGTACCCGGCTTCGCCCGGGTTTTATCAGAGTGAAAGTTTGCCTAACGAATATTATTGATAATAATATTCCGGAACACACAGAATATTATGATAATAATGATAATAATATTCGTTACATAATATGTTTATATAATACTAGCCGAATGACCCGGGCAACGCCCGGGTTTTACCCGATTAAATGTTTTTATTCAAATACTATTCGTTACAATTATAAATTGGCGCCGTGGATGTCACTCTTGTGAAACGTCCCGCTCCAAACTTTGTGTCTGAGAAGCGATATTTTTATAGAAAGATGATTTGGCTTTTGTTTTCTGCTCGAATGAATGTTTTTCTGTTAGAATTTTGTTCCTGCGTACAAAATAATGAACTGGTTTCACCCGTGGTCTCTGCTTTTTGGAATTTTTCCCGATATAATTTTATATCTGATAATCAAACATGATACAGCAATATCGTCATCATCATTTTCTGACTAAAAATATATAGTTTTAATAATTGATTTATATATATTTTTAAATAGCCTATCGGCTTCCCCGTATTTTTTTACCTATGTATCGAAATTTTGGTTTGAATTAGTGAACTACTGCGAATTTGTATACCGGACAATACAAACAACAAACAAACAAACAGACAAACATTCATTTATATATATATAAAGATATAAAATAATAGCGGATGTACCCGGCTTCGCCCGGGTTTTACCCGAGTGAAGGTTTGTCTAACGAACATTTGTTAAAACAATTCTCTATAAACTTATTAAAAAAAAATATTAGATATATTTTGATAATTTGAAACTCGTAAATTTGAATCTCTCGTTAAGTGAACATTTTTTCCCGGTCCCTTGACAAATATTCGATAAGTTGAATAAAATCAATATTAATTGGTTCCCTCGGTAATTGGAAGTTAAAGAAATAGTATCTTTGCCTTGGAATTGTAATATTATTATTGTCTCAAATAAATTGCCGTGTCATCCTGAATTTTTTCTTTCCTAATTTTCTACATTACAAAATCATCATTTTATCTATTCTCCTAATATATATGTTGTAGATAAATGATAAAACTAACTTTGACTTGTGCGCAATTGATAGGTAGAAAATCTTACTTTTGACAAATAATCTTTAAGATAATAAACTTAGTGATAATAAAATTTATAGATAAAAAAACTTGTTAACATCGTCGCAATGGGGGCGCTGCTTTCGAGATAAATCTACAAATCTGCAAATAACTCTAAGGATATTCAAGATATTCAAGAAATTATTTTTCAAAATCCTTCCCGGGGATATACCTAATAATATCCCAAAATTTAACGGCGATTGGATGTATGGTTTTTGAATCTATAGAGTACAAACATACAGACAGACAGACATTCAATTATTTATATATATATACTAGCTGACCCGCCCGGCTTCGCCCGGGTTTTACCCGAGTGAATGTTTGTCTAACGAACATTTGTTAAAACAATTCTCTTTAAACTTATAAAACGTACTCGGCTTCGCCCGGGGTTTTACCCGAGTAAAGGTTTGTCTAGCGAACATTTGTTAAAACAATTCTCTAAAAACTTATTAAAAAAAAAAAGATATATTTTGATAATTCGAAACTCGTAAATTTGAATCTCTCGATAAAGTGAACATTTTTTCCCGGTCCCTGTGTGCCTTGTCATCCTGAATTTTGTCTTTCTTAATTTTCTACATTAGAAAATCATAGTTTCATCTAGTGAACATTTTTTCCCCGTCCCTTGAGAAATACTCGATAAGTTGAATAAAATCAATATTAATTGGTTCCCTCGGTAATTGGAAGTTAAAGGAATAGTATCTTCGCCTTGGAATTGTATCATTATTCTTGTCGCAAATAAATTGCCGTGTCATCCTGATATAATCTTACTTTTGATAAATAATATTTAAGATAACAAACTTAGTGATAAGAAAACTTGTTATCATCGTCACAATGGGGGCGCTGCTTGCGAGTTAAATCTACAAATCTGCAAGTAACTCTAAGGTTATTCAAGATATTCATGAAATTATTTTTCAAAAACCTTCCCGGTGATATACCTAATAATATCCCAAAATTTCACGGCGATTTGATGTATGGTTTTTGAATCTATAGAGTACAAACAAACAAACAGACAAACAGACAGACATTCAATTTTATATATATAGATTTACTCTTCATTGTTGGCTTTTTATCTTACATTCACTCTTCATTGTTGGCTTTTTATATTATATTTACTTTTCATTGTTGGCTTTTTATCTTACATTCATTCTTCATTGTTGGCTTTTTATATTACATTTACTCTTTATTGTTGGCTTTTTATCTTACATTCATTCTTCATTGTTGGCTTTTTATCTTACATTCATTATTCATTGTTGGCTTTTTATATTACATTAACTCTTCATTGTTGGCTTTTTATCTTACATCTACTCTTCATTGTTGGCTTTTTATCTTACATTCACTCTTCATTGTTGGCTTTTTATATTATATTTACTCTTCTTTGTTGGCTTTTTATCTTACATTCATTCTTCATTGTTGGCTTTTTATATTACATTTACTCTCATTGTTGGCTTTTTATCTTACATTCACTCTCCATTGTTGGCTTTTTATATTATATTTACTCTTCATTGTTGGCTTTTTATCTTACATTCATTCTTCATTGTTGGCTTTTTATATTACATTTACTATTCATTGTTGGCTTTTTATCTTACATTCACTCTTCATTGTTGGCTTTTTATCTTACATTCATTCTTCATTGTTGGCTTTTTATATTACATTCACTCTTCATTGTTGGCTTTTTATCTTACATTCATTATTCATTGTTGGCTTTTTATATTATATTCACTCTTCATTGTTGGCTTTTTATATCATATAGAAAATCATAATTTTATCTAGTGAACATTTTTTCCCGTGTCACATTGACGTGTCATCCTGAGATAATCTTACTTTTGATGAATAATGTTTAAGATAACAAACTTAGTGATAAGAAAACTTGTTATCATCGTCACAATGGGGGCGCTGCTTGCGAGTTAAATCTACAAATCTGCAAGTAACTCTAAGGTTATTCAAGATATTCATGAAATTATTTTTCAAAAACCTTCCCGGTGATATACCTAATAATATCCCAAAATTTCACGGCGATTTGATGTATGGTTTTTGAATCTATAGAGTACAAACAAACAAACAGACAAACAGACAGACATTCAATTTTATATATATAGATTTACTCTTCATTGTTGGCTTTTTATCTTACATTCACTCTTCATTGTTGGCTTTTTATATTATATTTACTTTTCATTGTTGGCTTTTTATCTTACATTCATTCTTCATTGTTGGCTTTTTATATTACATTTACTCTTTATTGTTGGCTTTTTATCTTACATTCATTCTTCATTGTTGGCTTTTTATCTTACATTCATTATTCATTGTTGGCTTTTTATATTACATTAACTCTTCATTGTTGGCTTTTTATCTTACATCTACTCTTCATTGTTGGCTTTTTATCTTACATTCACTCTTCATTGTTGGCTTTTTATATTATATTTACTCTTCTTTGTTGGCCTTTTATCTTACATTCATTCTTCATTGTTGGCTTTTTATATTACATTTACTCTCATTGTTGGCTTTTTATCTTACATTCACTCTCCATTGTTGGCTTTTTATATTATATTTACTCTTCATTGTTGGCTTTTTATCTTACATTCATTCTTCATTGTTGGCTTTTTATATTATATTTACTCTTCATTGTTGGCTTTTTATCTTACATTCATTCTTCATTGTTGGCTTTTTATATTACATTTACTATTCATTGTTGGCTTTTTATCTTACATTCACTCTTCATTGTTGGCTTTTTATCTTACATTCATTCTTCATTGTTGGCTTTTTATATTACATTCACTCTCCATTGTTGGCTTTTTATATTATATTTACTCTTCATTGTTGGCTTTTTATCTTACATTCATTCTTCATTGTTGGCTTTTTATATTACATTTACTATTCATTGTTGGCTTTTTATCTTACATTCACTCTTCATTGTTGGCTTTTTATCTTACATTCATTCTTCATTGTTGGCTTTTTATATTACATTCACTCTTCATTGTTGGCTTTTTATCTTACATTCATTATTCATTGTTGGCTTTTTATATTATATTCACTCTTCATTGTTGGCTTTTTATATCATATAGAAAATCATAATTTTATCTAGTGAACATTTTTTCCCGTGTCACATTGACGTGTCATCCTGAGATAATCTTACTTTTGATGAATAATGTTTAAGATAACAAACTTAGTGATAAGAAAACTTGTTATCATCGTCACAATGGGGGCGCTGCTTGCGAGTTAAATCTACAAATCTGCAAGTAACTCTAAGGATATTCTAGATATTCATGAAATTATTTTTCAAAAACCTTCCCGGTGATATACCTAATAATATCCCAAAATTTCACGGCGATTGGATGTATGGTTTTTGAATCTATAGAGTACAAACAAACAAACAAACAGACAGACAGACATTCAATTTTATCAGACATGATAAGCCACGTTTGGAATATAAAAGAGAGATTAAGAGGAACGTGGTAAGTTTCTTTATTAAGCAGTATACGAGCTTTCGGACGTCAGCCGTCCTTCATCAGGTATTGACATGAATGAGAAGGAGATGCTATATTTATAAGCGACAGTTTAGCATAAAAAATATTAAACAAGAAATAAAAGATTAAAAAGATTTGAGATTTGCATGCCAGTAATAAAAATATTAAAAAGTGTACAATATATAGATTTGTTGAATTTAAGATATATCACGGAATATTTTATCAATAGATTTTTATAAATATAGTTATCATCATCAATGGTTGTTATTCTTCTTCTTATTTTAGTTTTACATATGTATGTTTGTATCTAAATGATAAATAAAGTTTTATTAAATTAAAACGTATTTGTTATGCATTGATTGAATATAATAAAAAACCAATAATTGGTAGCAGACCGTGGTTGATAAAAGTAAGTAAATAAAATATTTTCCTGAAATCTAAAGCGGTACGTAATTAAAATAAGAACATTCAAAATGGCGGAAAATATAAGAATTCCTGAATTTAATGGAGAAAATTTCCATAGCTGGAAATTCAGAATAGAAGCCTTCCTTGAAGGAAAGGGATTAAAAAGGTATTTATATGAAGACCCGCCACAATTAGATGATAAGACAGATTGGAGTATCAAGGATGCCCAAGCAAAAGGAATAATGACTAGTGCAATGAATGATAGTCAAGTAAGTTTAATTTTGAATTGCAAAACTACAAAAGACATTTGGAACTCAATTCATAGAAGATATGAAGGAGATATAAAAAAACAAAAAATTGAGGCTAAAAATAACCTCTTCAGAATGCAGATGAAAAAGGATGAAAATTTAAATCAGTTCTTACTTAGATCAGAAAAATTACTAGAAACTGCAAGGATATTGGGAAACAGTATTGAAGAAGAGGAATTTGTAGATGCATTTATAAAGGCTTTACCAACAAAATACAATATCATAGTGATGCAATTGAGCAGCATTAGTGATCCAGGAATTCTAGACATAAGAAGAATTGTACAACTTTATCTAGAGAGATACAAATTTCAGGAAAAAGAAGAAAATCCTAATGCATATAAAATGTTCACTAAAGAAAATGTGCACTTTAATAGGAATACAACATTTGAAAATACAAGACCTAAAAGGAAGATTCAATGCTTCATATGCAGTAAATATGGACATAAAGCAAATGATTGTTGGTACAACCCAAAAAACAAAGGAGAAAATTCCACAAGAAAGAACAATGGACCACAATCAAACACACATTCTTGGAAAACAAGACAAAATGTGCCCAGAGCTACAGCTGCTAAAGTAAAAGAAGAACAGACATTTACCACAATCAGTAAAGAAGAGGAGATAAAGGAAGATAAATATCAAGGTTGGATTCTAGACAGTGGAGCAACTTGTCATATGACATCCTCTCTTGAGCAAATGAAAGACATTCAACCTGATGAAAGAAAAATTGTTCTAGCTGATGGGAGCTACACCAAATCAAATTACATAGGAAATGTGAAACTAAATGGTGTGAATCATTTTTTAATACTAAATAATGTTTTACATGTCCCTAGTTTAACTGATAATTTGATTTCCGTAAACAAACTTGTACAAGAAAATAACAAAGTGATTTTTGATCAAAAAGGAGGACATATTATTGATCAAGCTGGATATACTATAATTACAGCAAACAAAGTAGGAGACCTATATTTTATAAAAGGAAATAATAATAAAATAGATATCACTTTCAAAGTAACTAATATCCCATGGGAGGTGTGGCACAAAAGACTTGGACATATAAATGATCAATACATGGAAATAATGAAAAAGAATCAATTAGTTTATAAATTTGACTACAATGAACAGAAATCAATGGAAAATTGCATCAGCTGTATAAAAGGAAAGTATTCAAGAAAACCCTTTAAGACAGTTACTGAAAATCAATCAAACCAGCCACTTGAGCTACTACATTTGGATTTGATAGGTCCAATCAAACAACTCTCAATTGGATCTGCAAAATATGTTTTAACTATAGTAGATGATTTTTCAAGAAAAATATTTGTTAAATTTTTACATTCAAAATCTGATACTTTAGAAATATTCAAAGAATTTTTAGAAAGTACTGAAAACCTATTGAATAAAAGAGCTAAATGCATAAGAAGTGATAATGGGCTTGAGTTTGTAAATCAAGAATTTGAGAATTATCTGAAAAATAAAGGCATTATACACCAAAAAACAACTATTTACACTCCACCGCAAAATGGCATAGCAGAAAGGGCTAATAGAAGCATCATAAATGGAACAAGAACACTACTTGTAGAATCAGAGCTTCCCACCAAATTTTGGGCAGAAGCCATGCATAACTTTGTTTATACTAAAAATAGAACACCAAACAAACATAATTTGAAAATAACACCTGAAGAACTCTTTACAGGTAAAAAGCCTACAGTGGCACATCTAAGAACATTTGGTTGTATTGCTGAATTTTGGATACCAAAAGATAAAAGAGCAAAATTTGACATGATTACACATTCAGGTATATTCATGGGCTACTCATCAAACAGAAAGGCATATAGAATTTTTAACCCAAACACTTATTCAATAGTTGAATCAAGAGATGTAAAATTTATAGAAAATAAAAAAGGAGTATCATTACTAAAGAGTGATCAAAATGAAGTACAGGACTATTGCATCTTTAAGTTTCCAGAAGAAAATTTTGATTATGATTCAGAAAATAAACCATCAGAAGAGTCCAACATTCAAGAACTTGAAGAAGCTACACAACAACAACAAAATAATGTTGTTCCCTACCTCAGGCCAAGTGCAAGAAATAAATATTATTGTGAGCTTTCTTCAGATGAAGAAGAATTATCAGATGATTCAAGACTTGATCCAACATTTGATCCTACAGAACACAACCTTTTTGCCTTGGATGAAATTCCTATACCCAACTCATATGAAGAGGCCATTAATAGCAAAAATCCAGAATATTGGATTGAGGCCATGCAAAGGGAAATGAATTCTCTACAAGAACATCAAGTTTGGGACCATGTTTATCTACCTAAAGGGGTAAAACCCATAAAATCTAAATGGGTATATTCATCAAAGGTTGATCCATCAACAGGACAAACTATCTTCAAAGCAAGACTTGTGGCTCTTGGATGCTGCCAAAAGGATGGAACCTACTTCCAGAATATCTGCTCACCTGTGATGAAAAGTGACAGCTTTAGAACACTTTTAGCATATTGTGTGTTACAGGGTTGGAGCTTAATACACTGTGATGTACAGACTGCATTCCTATATGGAAAATTAGATGAGGACATTTACCTACTTCCACCTCAAGGATATCAGCCTACTGATGAAAATCTTGTCTGTAAGTTAAACCAGGCATTGTATGGGCTGAAACAGTCAAGTAAGGTATGGTACAATACTTTTTCTGATCATTTGGTTAAATAGGGTTTACTAGATTTAATTCTGATAAATGTTTATTTGAATTTAAAATTGGAAATTCTAATCTTATTTTAGGCCTATATGTTGATGACATGATAATAATTTACTCAGATATCAATATATTAAATGTGGCCATAGGCAAAATTGAATCAAAGTTTAAATTAAAAAGAAATGCTGATAATTTTACCATTTTAGGATTTGAGATTACTCAGCATGAAAATAAAATAACTCTAAAACAAGAGGGCTATATTAACAAATTATTACAAAAATACCATATGCAAGATTGCAAAGGTGTTTCTACACCAATGGATGTTAACACAGATTTTGGAAATTTCCACAGTTCTAAAAAGATAGATCAGCATAAATACCAAGAACTTATTGGTAGTTTGCTTTATTTGGCATGTAAATCTAGGGCAGATATAGCATTTTCTGTTACTGTTTTAAGTAAATACAATACAGATCCTAGAGAAATTCACTGGAATGCTGCCAAAAGAGTATTAAGATATTTACAATTCACAAAAAAATTAGGTTTAGTTTATACTGTGGGTGACACCAAGCTGGAAGGCTTTACAGATGCAAGTTGGAATTCAAAGAATTTTAAATGTTCATTTGGAGGTATAGCCTTTAAATTTGGAAATAATCTTATTTCTTGGTCATGTAAAAGCTTGCCAAATGTTTGTCTCTCAACTACAGATTCTGAACTTTATGCTTTTACACTGGGTGTAAAGACAAGTATTTACATACGATATCTGATTGAAGAATTAACTGGCAAAAATTGTAAGCCAACAATATTTTGTGATAATCAATCAGGAATTACTTTGATAAAATCTGGACAAACTAGCAATAAATCTAACCACTTGATTAGAACCATCAATTTTTTAAATACCAACTTATGTGTATATAATAGCTTTGATATTATGTATATAAATACTGATCAAAATGTTGCTGACATCTTAACAAAACCCTTAAGTAAAGGGAAATTTCATTATTTTTTAAATTGTTGCAATATTATCTCATAACTTTAACTACTGAACTTTAATAAAATTTGAAAATATTAGCCTATAACTAAAGGTTATTGTAACTTGAATAATATAAGGCATATTTTACTATATTCATATGAAGTGTTAACAGATTGTTGACTTCATTTAATCATATGTTTCAAATTAAATTGTAATATTATTAGTTTAAATACTTGATTTTATATCTTTTGTCAAATATTGCTTTATTCAAATATTTAGGCTTAACAATACCTAAAAGTTGTAAACAAATAAATGGGGATGTCGCCGCCATCTAGATGACGTCATTGTTATGACGCAATGCTCGGCCATTCCAACTACTACCTTAGTTACCTGTCTATACTTATAAATTTTAAAACCATGATGAAATATTCAGCTAAATCTTACGGGGGCATTTGTTGAATTTAAGATATATCACGGAATATTTTATCAATAGATTTTTATAAATATAGTTATCATCATCAATGGTTGTTATTCTTCTTCTTATTTTAGTTTTACATATGTATGTTTGTATCTAAATGATAAATAAAGTTTTATTAAATTAAAACGTATTTGTTATGCATTGATTGAATATAATAAAAAACCAATAAGATTTAAGAAAATCTGCATACCTAGGATGAAGGGAAAAAGGCGGAAAACTAGAGGCGAAGACAAAAGCAAGAATAAAAATACAAATAAGAATATAAACGAGAATATAAAAAACAGCGGAATAAAGGTAAAGTTAAAAGTTACGAAGGAGGTGTGTCTGTTGGTATAGAATAAAAAGCAGAATATTGGGGCGGGAGGTCAATCTTTCTGTTGAGGCTGGGTGTAGTATTGGAGACAAGGGCTTCGAGAACTAAGCGTTGGTATTTATTTGCTATATCGCTATAAACGGGGGTTGTATTGTCGAGATTGAAGGAATGTCCGGATTCGGCGATATGTTGTTATATGAGCGATTTTTTGTCTTTCGAGCGGATGTTGCGGGCGTGTTCACTGGCTCTGATGGCGATTGTTCGGCCTGCTTCTCCAATATAGCATAAATCGCAATCGTTACAAGGAATTTTGTAAACGGCGTTAGAAAGGGATTGGGGGTTACGTTTGGCTGAGCTTTTTGTGATTGGATGTCGTAGGAAGGTGTAAAGGGAAGGTGTGCACTTGTAAAGAGTGCGAATGCCGAATTTACGTAAAAAGGAACCAATACCGGAATTCGTGGTGGAGTATGGGAGGACGCAGGTGCTTTTAAATAAAGGAGGTGTGGTTCTTTTTTGATTGGGTGTGAAAAAATGTCGGTCGATAAAACTGCGTGGATAGCCCGCTGACAAGAGTTGCGAGTTGACCTCCTATCTGACCCAGACACGTTCCATGAGATCCCAACCGAACGAATCGCTGCTCTTTCCGATGGCTTTAAGTTTGCACTCAGGACGCTCAAGAGGAATGGAAGCATCACCCCCGAGCAATTCCAGCGATTCACCTCCAACCTTACCGGCGTCCCCTACATATACGGCCTCCCTAAGACCCATAAGCCCCACATTCCCCTTAGGCCCATTGTAGCCTACCACCTCTCCCCTGCACTACACTTAGCTAAATATCTCACTAACCTCCTTAAACCTCTCGTTAAGGCACACAACCTCTTTTCAGTTCAAGATTCTACCGAATTTCTAACCAAATTAAAGAGTATTCCCCAGCCTGATAAACTTATCATGTCCACCTTCGACGTAACATCCCTTTTCCTATGCCTTCCGCACTCTTTGATTACAGACGGTCTTAGTTCACTCCTTGCCTTCTCTACATTCTCTAGCAAAGACCAAAAATCGATAATAGATCTGTTTACTATCTGTCTTGGCATGAATACCCTCGAATTCAACAGCCGTTCCTTTCTACAGATACGAGGCTCCCCTATGGGCAGTCCTCTCTCCACAATCGCAGCGGAAATTGTCATGCTAGGGCTGGACCAATGGCTGGTGTCCAAAGATCATTTGGGGGTCGTTACTTGGTTACGTTACGTAGACGACATCTTCTGCCTACACCGAGATACCGATCATTTACCCATTCTCACCGCTTTAAACTCTTACCATCCGGATCTACTTTTTACACACAACCCGTCCCGCTCTAACTGTATTCCATTTTTAGACATTTTAATTATTAACACCGACGATAAATTCCACACAACGGTCTTTCACAAACCCGGCTTTACCCCCTCGTACCTACATTTTTCATCCCACGCCCCCGTCTCCCATAAGATCACCACCGTCCGAACTCTTTCCAAACGTATCTACACCCACTGTTCCCTCCTTTTCTTTAAAAATATCGAGAGGCGCACGGTCTACTCGCAACTCTTGTCCGCGGGCTATCCACGCAGTTTTATCGACCGACATTTTTTCACACCCAATCAAAAAAGAACCACACCTCCTTTATTTAAAAGCACCTGCGTCCTCCCATACTCCACCACGAATTCCGGTATTGGTTCCTTTTTACGTAAATTCGGCATTCGCACTCTTTACAAGTGCACACCTTCCCTTTACACCTTCCTACGACATCCAATCACAAAAAGCTCCGCCAAACGTAACCCTCAATCCCTTTCTAACGCCGTTTACAAAATTCCTTGTAACGATTGCGATTTATGCTATATTGGAGAAACAGGCCGAACAATCGCCATCAGAGCCAGTGAACACGCCCGCAACATCCGCTCGAAAGACAAAAAATCGCTCATATACCAACATATCGCCGAATCCGGACATTCCTTCAATCTCGACAATACAACCCCCGTTTATAGCGATATAGCAAATAAATACCAACGCTTAGTTCTCGAAGCCCTTGTCTCCAATACTACACCCAGCCTCAACAGAAAGATTGACCTCCCGCCCCAATATTCTGCTTTGTATTCTATACCAACAGACACACCTCCTTCGTAACTTTTAACTTTACCTTTATTCCGCTGTTTTTTATATTCTCGTTTATATTCTTATTTTTATTTTTATTCTTGCTTTTGTCTTCGCCTCTAGTTTTCCGCCTTTTTCCCTTCATCCTAGGTATGCAGATTTTCTTAAATCTATATATTGTACACTTTTTAATATTTTTATTACTGGCATGCAAATCTCAAATCTTTATAATCTTTTATTTCTTGTTTAATATTTTTTATGCTAAACTGTCGCTTATAAATATAGCATCTACTTCTCATTCATGTCAATACCTGATGAAGGACGGCTGACGTCCGAAAGCTCGTATACTGCTTAATAAAGAAACTTACCACGTTCCTCTTAATCTCTCTTTTATATTCAATTTTATATATATAGACTAGCGGACGTACCCGGCTTCGCCCGAGGTTTTACCCGAGTAAAGGTTTGTCTAGCGAACATTTGTTAAAACAATTCTCTAAAAACTTATTTAAAAAAAATATATATATTTTGATAATTTGAAACTCGTAAATTTGAATCTCTCGATAAAGTGAACATTTTTCCCGGTCCCTGTGTGCCGTGTCATCCTGAATTTTGTCTTTCCTAATTTTCTACATTAGAAAATCATAGTTTTATCTAGTTAACATTTTTTCCCGTGTCACATTGCCGTGTCATCCTGAGATAATCTTACTTTTGATGAATAATATTTAAGATAACAAACTTAGTGATAAGAAAACTTGTTATCATCGTCACAATGGGGGCGCTGCTTGCGAGTTAAATCTACAAATCTGCAAATAACTCTAAGGATATTCAAGATCTTCATGAAATTAATAATATCCCAAAATTTCACGGCGATTGGATGTATGGTTTTTGAATCTATAGAGTACAGACAAACAGACAGACAGACAGACAGACATTCAATTTTATATATATAGACTAGCAGGGTGACCCGTGGTACGCCCGGGATTTACCCGAGTGCTTATCTGCCCTAGTGAATATACAAGGTATGTCCCATAAGTTCCCGGACTGGGTCCATAAAAAAAAAGGTAAATTTTTTTTCATAATTTTTTTATTAAAACTTTTCAAAGTAATCCCCCCTTTGCTTCAACGCACCAGCGCCATCGTTTCTCCCAATTGTCGAAACAGTTTTTATAAGCCTCTTTTGGAATGCTCTTCAATGCTAACGGCGATTTTTCTATTATGTCATCCCTGGTGTCAAAATGTCTTCCTTTTAGAACTACTTTAAGTTTGGGGAACAGGAAAAAGTCATTTGGTGCGATGTCTGGGAAATAGGGTGGTTGAAGTAGGATTTGTGTCCCGTTTTTCGCCAAAAAGCTAGTCATCAAGTGCGCTGTGTGAGGGCGAGCATTGTCATGGTGTAGGATCCAGCCACCATTAGACCATTTTTCTGGCCGTTTTTTTCGAATCGCTTCCCTTAGACGGCGAAGAATGCCCAAATACATTTCCTTAATAACTGTTTGGCCTGCAGGAAGATACTCGTGATGAACAATGCCCTTGTTATCCGAAAAAGCGACCAGCAACACCTTGTTTCTGGATTTTTTGGGTCTAGGCTCACCCTAACCTCTCCACTCGGCAGATTGAGGTTTGGTTTCAGGGTCATAGCCATAGACCCATGTCTCGTCGCCTGTGATTATCTTGTCTTTCCATTCTGGATCCGTTCTTGTCATTTCCATCATGTCCTCACAGGTTGCAAGCCGACACAGTTTTTGCTCATTGGTGAGGAATCTTGGGATGAATTTTGCAGGAGTCTTTTTGAGCTTCAAATCTTCGGTTACGATCCTTCCAATCGTTGTTTTAGAGATGCCTGTGTCTTGCTCTAGCTCCAGCAAAGTGGTTCGGGGATTATTTTTATCAAATCGGTAATTTTTTGCACATTTTCATCAGTCCTTTGAAATTTTGGGCGTCCTTGACGAGGATCATCTTCAATGGAAATTCTGCCAGCTTTAAATCTAGAATGCCATTCAAAAACAGTTGTTCTCTTTGGATCGTCATTAGGGAATGCTTTATTAAGCATTTCAAAAGTTTCGGTTGCTGATACTTGAAGTTTCACACAAAATTCTATGCAAATCCTCTGCTTCAATTTTTGTTCCATCGTAAAATCGCCGCAGCGCTAGGTGTGACCTTTAAATAAATTAGAATAACCTTGGCGCGCGCGCAAGTACCGCCTCGATATTGGTACCACCGTGTAGCCAGAAATTTTTTTCTATAATAAACAGTCAAATTCATTTACATTTTTCATTTATTTATTTTTTTATGGACCCAGTCCGGGAACTTATGGGACATACCTTGTGTATTTGGTTAGATCATTCCTCGGGCATTGCTCATCGAGCGAGCGTCTATAAATATTTCAATTTAATTTTTCAAACGACCTTTTTGAAAAGGGCTTTTAACTATATATATATTTGAAACATGGAAATTATAATACTTTAAATAAATAAAAATAGGGTGAACACAAATAAAACATACCAAATATTTCTAATTAGAGAAGTTATTTTAAACGGCGAATTAGATCAGTTATATCTAAAAATGAAAATATATAAATCTTCAAATCGAGCGAGCGTCTATAAATATTTAGATTTAGATCAAGAATTCTAAACGTATGCGTTATTAAGCGAATTATATATTATTAATAAAATATTGAGAAGATTTAGATTTTAAACGTATTTATAACCTTTTAGTACTTGATAGAGGGCGCTGTTCGTGAGCTAAGTAGAATAATTTGAATTTATAGTTTTAATAATTGATTTATATATTTTTTAAAATAGCCTATCGTCTTCCCCGTATTTTTTACTTATGTATGGAAATTTAGGTACTGTAAAAAAAAAAACTTTGCTTCAATAATAAAAAAACAAAACAAAAACACCCAGGCTAAGTTTCGAACCAAGGTTGTGGAAATACGAAGCCGTACACCTAACCATTAAGCTACACTTTGCATTATAAATATGCGCATGTAAAGCTATTTCAGGCCTTACATATTTATAACGACCTTTATGAAATAGGTTTTTGAAACATGGAAATTATAATACTTCAATTAAATAGAAATAGAGTGAACACAAATAAAACATACCAAATATTTCGAATTAGAGCAGTTATTTTAAACGGCGAATTAGATCAGTTATATCTAAAAATGAAAATATATAAATCTTCAAATCGAGCGAGCGTCTATAAATATTTAGATTTAGATCAAGTATTCTAAACGTATGTGTTATTAAGCGAACTATTATTAATAAAATATTGAGAAGATTTAGATTTTAAACGTATTTATAACCTTTTAGTACTTGATAGAGGGCGCTGTTCGCGAGCTAAGTAGAATAATTAGAATATATAGTTTTAATAATTGATTTATATATTTTTCAAAATAGCCTATCGTCATCCCCGTTATTTTTTACCTATGTATGGAAATTTAGGTTTGAATTAGTGAACTACTGCGAATTTGTATACCGGACATACAAACCAACAAACAGACATACAAACATTCATTTTTATATATATAGATAGATGTGATGATTTAAGACCATGGAATTGTTGTAAATAGTCTAGATATCTACTACCACATGTTCCACCACGTGACTGTATATATCTTCTTATGTACTGCAAATAGAAAGCCTCAACTAACATCAATCTGTACCGCGTAAGAATCTAATAAAGTATAGCAACTGTACAGATAGAAGGAATGGAGACTAACAGGAGAAAATTAAGGTTAAAACTAATCAGGCTTAGGTGAGAGTAGAAGTAAGACCTAGGAAGTAGGCTTAGAAGAGAACACACTATTAATAAATTTACAGTCAATTTTACGATCGCGGAAATCATAAAAGTTAAGTTTAACGGCCAGTATTTCCTGGGCAAGGCCGGAAATATCTTCCATCAAAGACCTCAGCAAAGACCAATTAGAAGGTAACACATAAGTAGGTCAACCAATAGCCAACGGCCATGTGACATATTCCTACCAATTAGGAAAGAATCACCTAAATAGGTCAACCAATAGAAAACGGTCATGTGACAGCTTCCTACCAATTAGAAAGAAGAAAGGTCTTGGTGTTAAATCGAGAACCTAGGTTAGGCAGTCTGCGCCTGGATCCCAACGGTAACACTTGCTCTAAAGATCTCTCTCTCCACTCATCCCATTCCTTCTTGACGTCAGACGATTCTTAGTGGAATCTCTGTTTGTTTATTTCACCTTTGGACCAGCTGTGTCGCCTTCCACCACGACTGCACGGTAGAGTTGACATCGAGGTTCGTCTAGCATCAGGTAACACTGGTCCCAGAGGTCCCAAGATATCACAGACTTCCCCGTCCGAAGAGTCGACAGGATAGTGGACGCCAAGGTACAAGTAAGCAAATAGACCACTGTCTGTACAGAAAGATGGAACAGGGAAGAGAGGAGGATCCAAAGGAACCAATGGAGTCCGATCCCGACTCCGAAAGTGGCGAAAACACCACTTTTCCAAAGAAAGAAACCACCCTCGGTAGGACGCAGGAAGTTCCCCCCAATCACGAGGACGTCACGCCCCCACCGCCGGTGTCAGATGTCCTGGGGAGGTTGACCAGGACGCTCCATCAGCTTTCTGCCGTGACCGGACTATCGCGAGAGGTGGAATCGCTACGATGGTTCGTACGAGGCGCAGAGCTTCTTCACCAACTACGACGCCCAAGCAGATCGGGCCCAACTACAATACTCTACAAGACTGAGAAAGCCAGCAAACCTCCTGCAAGCACCCCTCCGAGTTACCAACACGCGAGCGTATGTTACTGCTCCCCCGACCATCTCTAAACCACGAGCCCAGCGCAAACAATGAACTCTGACTGTTCCAAGAGTCCTCCAACCACGGCACAAGACCAGGACTGTCCCGAAATACAAGACAGCACAACAGTAGGTTCCTCCATACATAACTTTTGCTGAACAATTGCTCGTTCGAGCTGAACTGTCCAATAATGTAAACCTACCTCTACTACTTAATACAGGAGCATCTATCGCTATAATTATGCAGAATACTTTTAAAATAATAGAAATCAGTTTGTAAAAGAAAAATACCTGTCCACCCATTTAACTTAACTATTAATGCCATAGCTAACAATATTTTCATCATAGATTATATCTTTTTAAACGTAAAAATAAGTAACATAACGCGGAATCTAAAATTCCATATCATCGATACACCCTTGCCTTTTGGCATTTTATTCCTTAATTCCATAAAACGATTTCTACTAATTATAAACTGTTCTCAGCTACTCCTGTATCAAGATAATGTACCCTAACAACTACCTTGTACAAACACACCTCGTGCAAGCAACACGTGTCCCATAGACAGGTTAATACAACTGTCCCATTTACTAAATTTTCCCCTCCTGGAACGGGTTGCTCACACGTGGTGAAATCCAACACTCTTATTTGGCCTCATTGTAATGTTCCTAATCCCATTTTCAACGCCCCTATGTCCTTTTTTTCTTAGCTTTAGACAGAAATAACCTAAGTCACAGCCTTCCAAAACTATTCCAATCGTTAAAGTCCAAAATAGCTACACTCCCTCGTACCTTCCTTTTACATGCACATTCAATCATCGACAAATCTCTCTCAACAAAAGAAACAACACCCTCTCACATCACTTTTTCTAATTGGCAACACATTTTTAGTGCGCGACTTAACACCCAAATCCAATTTCGAGCCACACAAGCTCCATAACGTCGCCCTACTAAACACACACAATCTTTTTTTTTTCTCACATTAAACGTGTCATATCCACTAACAATATAAAAATTATCGATATGTTCGTACAACCAGCACCCATGACTTGAGTAAATTTGTTATTCATAGTAAAACAGGTTAGATTTTGTACAAAACAAAGACTTCACGTGACACCTTTTCATTTACAATTTTTTCGCTTCGTGTCACAGAGCCACACCACAAAACTCTTTAACTTTTCAGGCCAAAGACGCCTTCATCACGCCTGTGACACATTTAACCACACATTGTTCACGTCGATAGTCGCAATTTCATTCAATTCTAACCTGATATCATTGAATAACATTTTTACTAAGTCCGCCAAAAACCATTCGATTTAATATCAACAGATACAATAACCGGATTTTCGAAATACAAACACAAATCGAACAAATGCTTGAACACACAGGATAATTACAACTTATGTATCTCCCTATGTCAATCCTATAACGCTTGTCACCAAACGTGACAAATCAAAACGCTTTTGTGTTTACAATTATAGAAATAATATCTCCGAGCGTAGTCTGAATTAACAAATCCAATAAGTTGGAAGAAGCAAGCAACCTCGCAAAGGGCCCCTGACCTAAATCCGGAATCACATTAAAAATAGGTTCGCTCCCCATCGCCCCCCCGAGCAAACAAACAGCCGACATCTTGTTACATCCGTCGCCACCCCGTGTCCTCTAATGAACTTTCACCAGCTATGAAATCAAACATTAATGCGTACCTTTTACTATATATCGTTCTAATCCCTAACCCATTATTCTACTCCGATATCCCGTTTAACTACTAATAACTTGCTTAACACATTAGTTTACATTTACTAACAAATCAGTCCACTAACAGAATAAATGCCGCTTTAGGAAGAATCACGTTTTCACCTAAACGTGGCGCAGGGAACAAAAAATCGACAACATTAGGACTCAGTTAGTTTCACAGTTAGAAACAATGTGATCCACGAGTCGCGTCAAACATAAAACAAATTCGATAAGTTAGATCAACTCATGCCAACAAGACCAAAGATATCGCGATCGAGGACAATTTAAAGCTCTCTCCACCCATCCTAAAAAAAACAGGAACATTACTGTTGGATCCTATAGTTAATAATTTCCTTAAATTCAATTTTATATATGAAAATTAAGCCAAAATATTCTAAATTCAATTGTACAATATAAATCTTTAAAATGTAAATTTTAAAGCAATCAGTATGTATGTAAATTTCTAGTTTGGTTAGTTAATAGTTTTTTTCTTTTCTCTCTCTCTCTACCACTAGTATCTAAATCTAAGTCAATTTCATGTATTCTAAATTCATGTGGTAGCTACTCATAACTCTAAAACCAAAGACAATAAAACAATTCAAGACAAGTGGCAAAGTGCTTCTTAGTATCTTTTACTGAACATTGAAGCCACGAACATTATGGTCCCTCATCGAGCCGGATACTTTAAAAAATTAAGGTAAGCCATTTGAAAACTTAAAATTCTTAAAATAAAGTCATGCCCAAATCTGAAGTTAAAATTCGGCACAAATTCAACTTTATTATTCAGGAAATAAAGGATCTGGAATCAGAGAATAAAGCTATTGTAGAATCCAAAAACATACATGGATTAAAGCTATTCCAACAAGAAGTTCATGAAAGGAAAATTAGCCTAAATCAAGTTATCAACACATTATTAGAATCAGAGTTAGATGATACACAATATGACGATTATTCAAAGGCCAAGAAGGATATTTTTAATATGTTGGTGTCTATTGAAGAGGCTTTATCTTTGATTGAAACCAAAGAAAATACTCATAGTGATAAACAACTGCCCGAATCCAATGTTAATTTACCTAAGATAAATTTACCCATTTTCAATGGTGATTCAGCCAATTGGCTTAGTTTTAGAGAAATATTTAACTCCACCATTAATTCAAATCAAACACTAACTGAAATACAAAAATTTCAATATCTAAATGCATCTGTTAAGGGTCCTGCGGAAAAGTTGATTCGGGGTTTTCCCATTTCTGACAAAAACTACCAGCAAGCATGGGATACCTTATGCAATAGATTTAATAACAGAAGAGAATTGGCTTTTTCACAAATCAACAAAATATTCTCCATAAGGCCATTAAAATCTATTTCGGCTGGTTCTCTCTATGAAATCCTTGATGTTTGCAATGAAGGCATTAGAAATCTCTCAGTGCTAGGACTTGAGAAAAACACATTAACAGATCTAATCCTGATCAATTTTTTTGAAAAAAGAATTGGTGAAGCCCTCAGGAAAGAATGGGAATTAACCCTTCAAAATGAAGAATATCCAACATTTGAAAACTTTGTGAATTTTTTAGAAAAACATGCTAGAAGCCTGCAAGGTATGAGAATTCCTTTGTTCCAGGAACAAAAAACCTCTAGCAAAAATATGATGGCTCATGGCCTTTATGTCAACAAAGGTCAAAATTGTATTTTATGTCATCAAATTCATAAACTAAATGACTGCCAGAGATTCAAAAATCTTCCCTTGCCTAAAAAATGGGAATTAGTTAAAAAACATAAACTTTGTCAAAATTGCCTTAGAGCAAATCATGAGATATCCAAATGTCTCATCACATCAAGATGTAAAAACTGCAAGCAGAACCATCATACTCTTCTGCATGAATACAACTCTGAACCATCCATTCCACAACCAACAACCTCTCAAGAGATGTTGATTTCAACAAATACCATCTGTAATGCAATGCCTTTGGAAACGGAAACAAATATTCTACTGTCAACAGCCCTTATTAAAGTCAAGGCGAAGGATGGCTCATTTGTGCTATGTAGAGCATTAGTGGACAATGGGTCCCAAATAAGCCTAATTTCAGAACAATGTTGCCACAAGTTGGGACTTGAAAAAAGGAAAAATTCTTATACACTAAAAGGTGTAGGTGACATTGTTGTCAACAGGACAACATCGCAGGTTGAAATAGAGTTCACCCCACATCATAATGATCAATTATTTTCTGCCAGAGCATTTGTGGTTGGGAGGGTAACTGCAGACCTTCCAAACTTCCAAATTCAGTCAGCAGACTTTCCTCATTTAGAAAATTTGCTCTTGGCAGACCCAGAATTCTATGTCACCAAGCCCATAGACCTAATTTTGGGTGCAGATACCTTTGTAGAAATAATTCTAGGTCATAAAACAGATTTAAAGCACCATCCTATAGCACTTAATACCAAGTTAGGTTGGCTTGTTTCTGGGAGAATCCATTCAACTATTAAGTCGAATACTTCGGTAATCAATCACTGTACCACTGAACTTGATTCCAGCATAAGAAAATTCTGGGAACTTGAAGATGTCCCAATTTCTAAGGCCCAGTTGGGTACAAAGAATGCCTGTGAGATATTATTCAAGTCAAACCTCAAAAGAGACATTGAGGGCAGATATTCAGTCAATCTCCCTTTTAAATCAACACCCAATTTAGGTGATTCAAGATCTCAAGCATTGGAAAAAGGGCTACAAGAAAATCCAAGTAAATCTGAAGATAATTCAAGTAAATCTGAAGAAAATCTAAGTAGATCCGAAGATAATCCAAGTAAATCTGAAGAAATTCCAAGTAAATCTAAAAAGTCACGTATCTCCAAGTTAACTCCACAAATTACTTCTAAACAAAACCAATTACTTCCTTCTGAATCAAGTCAACCATCCACTCCAGAACAACCTCTCGCTTCTCAGTCAAGTGAACCACTCTCATCTAAGAAAGAAACTTCGATTATTCCTAAGATAAAGCCACCACCCTATTATAGGCGAAAACGTCAACTTCCTGCTGAGAAAACTTCATGGGATGAACCAATTGAATCAGATATAAAGTCAAATTGGAATAAATTCCAAACTCAACTATCGTGCCTAAAGGAAATCAAAATACCAAGATACCTGAACAGTTCATCTTCTGAAATAGAAGAATTACAACTACATGGATTTTGTGATGCATCCCTTAATGCTTATTCAGCGGTTTTTTACTTGAAAACTAGATTCAAATTTCAAAAGATCAAAATCAATCTGATAACCTCAAAAACTAAGGTTGCACCATTAAAGACCATTACAATTCCAAGACTTGAACTAAGTGCAGCATTGCTTTTGGCTCAACTGAATCAAGTCATTCTTGAATCATTTCCTTTTCAACCTGACAAAACCTTTTTGTGGACTGATTCACAAATCTGCATAGATTGGATAAGATCAGATGCCAGCAGATGGAAGGCCTTTGTTTCGAACAGAGTGTCGTCAATTCAAAATTTGACTCAAATCACTGATTGGTTCCATGTATCCAGTCAAGATAATCCAGCTGATTGCGCATCAAGAGGAATCATGCCTAAAGACTTGGTCAATCATAGAATTTGGTGGCGGGGTCCTATTTGGCTTCAAGAAAATAATGTTCGATATATTCCTTTTTCACCAACCCAAGTAAATCTCAATATCATTCAAGAAGAAGTCGGTGAGGGTCAAGTGTTGGATCAAACAACCTTAATTCAAAATTCAGAAACTATGTTAAATCTAGAATTCATTGTAAGGTATTCCACAATGACCAAATTGATCCGAATCACAGCTTGGTGTTGGAGATTCTACTACAATTGCCTCCTCTTTGATCCAATTCGTCAGAAAGGACCTTTGACAACAAGAGAATTAACAAAGGCAATTCAAGTCTTAGTCAAATCAATTCAGCAAGTTGGATTCTGCACGGAAATAAAATTACTGAAGTCAAACAAGCAACTACCTCTGTCCAACAAGCTAACTTCTCTAAATCCCTTCTTAGACACTCAAGGACTTCTAAGAGTTGGAGGTAGACTCAAGTATTCCTATTTAAATGAAAATCAAAAATTCCCTCTCTTACAACCAAAATCCCCACGCCAGGAATCACTTATCAAAAATCTCTTAACTGAGAATGCCGACATTCCTGAGGCTATTGATGAGAATCAAGAAGATTCTTCAATTTTAGAAACCACTTTTGTCATTGAAGACGAAGAGTCTAACAAAGATATCGGGACTCCAAAGATTGAAATCTCCGAAGTTTCGGTTATTGATAAATCGGAAGGCAAATATTCGAAAGAACCAGTGGTCAGTGTAGAAGCTCTGGATAAGAAAGAACTGTGCCATGATGACTCAGCTCACCTCAATGTAGTTGAAGCTGATCTTAATCGACCTAAAGAGGCTACCAGTGGCATAATCAATGTTTATACAGAAGCTAATGAATCGTCAAGCAAAGAGAAAGTTGTACCTGTTGAAATTGTGGATACATCAACAAAGGATTATCTACAGAGCGGTGAAAAGGCAAAATTATCCCGCTGGAAGCCCATCGATTCTCTATGCTTAGAATACGTCAAGGAATCTGAAGACGACGATGAAAATTACAGTTCATCGGCATATATAGAATGGCCAGAAATCTTGAAGAAAGAAGTCTTAAGACCCGAAGCTTTAGAAAAGGCAGTCAATCTGGAAGATTTTGAGAAGGCGGCAGAAAGTCGACAACTCTCCAAAGAACATTTAGAGGAATCGACCGAACAAGGCTCATGCATAAAAGCTGAATCAAAAACTTGGGAAGATCCTATTGAATCCGACTTAGCAGCCGCAGAGTCTGATAATCCAGCAGTTCCCGAAAGAGAACTGGCCAACGAATCTGAAAATCTCATCCAAGATTCACCTCAATCGGATACTCAAAGATGGAAGCTGATTCCATTACCTTTCAAACAATGAGAATTGTAATCTTAGCTACATAGTCGGAATCAATTAGTCCAGCATCTATACTATTGGAACTCTTTTTATTTTTATTTTTTTTATTTTCTGGTCATCTCTTCCCAGCCGGGGGAGTATGTTGGATCCTATAGTTAATAATTTCCTTAAATTCAATTTTATATATGAAAATTAAGCCAAAATATTCTAAATTCAATTGTACAATATAAATCTTTAATATGTAAATTTTAAAGCAATCAGTATGTATGTAAATTTCTAGTTTGGTTAGTTAATAGTTTTTTTTCTTTTCTCTCTCTCTCTACCACTAGTATCTAAATCTAAGTCAATTTCATGTATTCTAAATTCATGTGGTAGCTACTCATAACTCTAAAACCAAAGACAATAAAACAATTCAAGACAAGTGGCAAAGTGCTTCTTAGTATCTTTTACTGAACATTGAAGCCACGAACAATTACATTTGGCCTACAACTTTCCATTCTTTCACGATATATAATTTCTATGTATAATCTTACTTGCTCTTCTTTCTCGATGAACATTTTTTAAAATTTTTCATTTTAATATTCTTTATATAATCATTATCTAGCTCTTATAATTGTTTTATTTTTATTTACGTCAACCAATCAGTTTAGATTAGTGTCATTTTATTTTATTTTTCTTTACCAAAGCTTATTTACTTTTGCTTTATGACTCTATTTTATAATCAACTTTATATTTAATCTTTCATATCTAATAATCCCAAGTTATATTTCATGCTTATATGACTAATTTGCATTTGTCATTTTATATTTTCTCTCACTTTATAAATTCGATGTTATTTACATTGTTTCATCTTCCATTACCATGTTCAATGCTATCGAGTACATTATTGCTTTTTTTTTTTTCATTTAATATTTTCACTTTCTATTACCCCTTATATACTGCTGTAGTGTGTTAATCTTTGTATCATATCATCACTATTTTTACTTTTTTTTTAAAGATTACTTTGCATTTAACTTCGCAATTCTATTTTCGATTTTTCAAATCCTTTAACGCTATATGCAAAGCCTTAATTTCGCAATTTCATATCTCAATTATATATTCTTTTATCATCAAACTAAAAATCATGATCTAAAAACAGGGCAATCTTCAATAACCTCTTGAACAACCACTTTAAAGGTTACTTCTTAATAAATACTAACCCTTTTCCGCAGGAACTTTTAACTCCTTCGCAGGCTACAGGCTACTTGACCTACTTTGATTTCGTAATTAACAATTTTGACACACCGTCCCCCAGACTTACCTATCCCTACTTCTGGCTTGGATACATGCAAATTGTATTTTTTTAAATATATTCCAGGGCACTCTCATGCCACACGCTGGCACATCTTTTTTTTTTTATTTTACTCTTTTTCTCGCTAAGCCCCTGACGACTCCAATTAAAACTTTGATTTCTGGTCACTGATCTTCGCCCTCATTTATCCTGCATGCGTACGTCTTAACGACTAATTACTAAAACCCATAACAATCCCCCTTATCTTACTTTTCGATTGTGGTACTGTAACTTTATTAGGTCCTTAAATTTACATGTGAAACATGGCCTAGGTTTTCCGCGCCGTGCACATTAAATGGTTTGGGACTTGAGTCAAAGTGACATTGCCTCAACCAAGTAATAACTAACCCCTCAACCCTTTCTAACGCCCATCACGAAGAGATCATGATTTTCCCATCCAATCGTTTTTATTTTCACCTATAATCATTATATGTTCTTTATTAAATATTTTATTCATATTTTTATTTTTACTTGTATGTTTAGTATTAGTTGTTTATGCTTTATTATCTCTTATGGATATACAGAAATCAACCCCATGTTATATACCAACTCATTTCAATTAATTTTTAAAATTACTTCCTTAATAACAGTCTTCCTATTCCGCTCTCTTAAATCCCTCCATATGAACCCTCTCACATCCGGGGCCATCTGTGATGATTTAAGACCATGGAATTGTTGTAAATAGTCTAGATATCTACTACCACATGTTCCACCACGTGACTGTATATAACTTCTTATGTACTGCAAATAGAAAGCCTCAACTAACATCAATCTGTACCGCGTAAGAATCTAATAAAGTATAGCAACTGTACAGATAGAAGGAATGGAAACTAACAGGAGAAAATTAAGGTTAAAACTAATCAGGCTTAGGTGAGAGTAGAAGTAAGACCTAGGAAGTAGGCTTAGAAGAGAACACACTATTAATAAATTTACAGTCAATTTTACGATCGCGGAAATCATAAAAGCTAAGTTTAACGGCCAGTATTTCCTGGGCAAGGCCGGGAATATCTTCCGTCAAAGACCTCAGCAAAGACCAATTAGAAGGTAACACATAAGTAGGTCAACCAATAGCCAACGGCCATGTGACATATTCCTACCAATTAGGAAAGAATCACCTAAATAGGTCAACCAATAGAAAACGGTCATGTGACAGCTTCCTACCAATTAGAAAGAAGAAAGGTCTTGGTGTTAAATCGAGAACCTAGGTTAGGCAGTCTGCGCCTGGATCCCAACGGTAACACTTGCTCTAAAGATCTCTCTCTCCACTCATCCCATTCCTTCTTGACGTCAGACGATTCTTAGTGGAATCTCTGTCTGTTTATTTCACCTTTGGCCCAGCTGTGTCGCCTTCCACCACGACTGCACGGTAGAGTTGACATCGAGGTTCGTCTAGCATCAGGTAACACTGGTCCCAGAGGTCCCAAGATATCACATAGATATAGATTTAAACGACATTTCCATATTGAAATTTCATTATTTAAAAGCTATGAACTTAATAAATCATATAATTTTAGAGTTGCATAGGCATTGAGAATGTGAATTACAAATATAATTCCACCAAAAGCCGCCGTGAGGCGCTGGCGCTGCCGTAACTGTGGCGAGTAGTTAAACAAATTGGTAAATAAAATTAAAACGGATATTGATTTCAAATTAAATTCCAGACAAAACCATTCTCGGTATACTGAATGTTAAAGTTAAGTTCAGTATACTGAAAGACTTCCCAAAGTTTAATGGCGATCTGATGAATGGATAGGTCAGGCATAAAGGACAGACACACACACAGACAGATAGACAGACATACATTCATTTTTATATATATAGATTAGCAGTAATTAAACGTTAGTAAGAAAATGTTGATTTTAATATATGTAGAGTCTCTTAAGAAAGACCACCTAAAAACATGACTCAAATCGTTTCTCCTGTAGGTGGTCTCTCATTGGAGATTCTAATTGATATTAAAGAATCTCTAATAGACCTTTAATAAGAGACTGCTTCTTGGAGAGACGGGTTAAGCTACGATTTTAGGCATCCTCTCAATGGAAGCTCTACTGTATCTAATTTTTCACACTGTTTAGCTTAATAAATGCCATTTTAACCATTTTAAATGTGTATCAATCCAGTCTATTTTTTTTTTAATATTTTATAGGCAAAATCACTTGATTTCAATTCATAGGGAATTCTTAACATTTTTTTGTCTTCATTCAGCTTACTTTCTATTATATTTTAAGCCATTGTTCCATTATACATATTTAATACAGTTTACACTGTTTTACTTTCAAAAATGTCATTAATAATTTGAATACAGACACACACATTCAAAACCTGCTTAATAATGATGATAATTTTTAATAAAAAAATTAATGGAATTTGGGAAATAAAACGAAACGAAAAAAGGAAATCTGACAAAAAATAGCTTTATAACTTTCCCCAAAGTTCTAAATGGTCAAATAGCAAGTGGCTATATAAATAAAGTTATAGACAAAGATAAAATATAGATTTAAAATATTTTTTTTTACTTAATTTTAATGCATTGTAAATTCTTCATTTTCAGGGTCATTGGTAGTTATGTGGAAAATTTGGTGACATTTTGTTAGGTAGTTTCTGAGTTTATCGATAAACAGACAGACAAATTTTGATTTATATATATACAAGGGTGAGTAGAAAAGTAAGGTCTCCTATTTTTTTTTCATAGAAAAACACATTTAATCACAACCTTTTATACATCATTGGAAAGGTTGGACACTTTGCTATTTTTCTACATAGTCGCCTTGATGCTCAATCACTTTTTTCATCCTGTCAACCAACTTTGTAATTCCGGTGTTGTACCACTCTCCCGCCGCCTCTTTGAGCCACTTGTCGACCTCTTCTCTCACCTCGTCGTATAATTCTCCAGTCGAAATTCACCGTCAGTTAGTGGAAGTGTATGGTGAGAAGTGCATGGACATCAAAAATGTGCGGAAATGGTGCCGGGAGTTTAACGAGGGGCGGATAAACGTCCACGATGAACAGCGGTCTGGGCGGCCGAGTTTGCCGGAATCAACCGTGGCTCGAATCGACGAAATGGTGCGCGCAAACCGGCGGATAACCCTTGAAGAGATCGAGGATGGCCTGGATGAAGATTGCAGCCACTTCTCAAAAAACACCTTGGGGGACAGAAGTTTGCGTCAGACGACGAGGTGAAAGAAGAGGTCGACAAGTGGCTCAAAGAGGCTCAAAGGATTGCTCTATATTCAGAATTAATTATATATATTAATTAAAAAATTCATTTTTGTTATCATCATCACATACAATGTAAATATTTTATACAAACAAACAATAATAAACAACAACAATGAAATTTGCATCTTCATTATTATAAAACAACAACAAATTAAATTAACAATGTAAAAATATATTTTAACATTACATTTTTACATTTAACACAAAAACGTTACAATATTTTCTTCAAATATTTTTTTATTATTGAAATGCCAAGTTTTTTTACGTCATTAGAATATTATATTCCTAAATTCTCAAATTAAATTTATTATACTTGGAACACATTTTGAGCATTGTTACAATTTATAAATATAATATAACCAGATTCCGCGAGAGACGCTTCTTGCGAGTTAAAGTAGAACATTTGCAAATAAAATTGCAAAGAATATTTATTTCAAATCAAATTAAAACCAGAAACCTTCCCAGTAGTATAGTAAATATATTTAACTTCCTAAAGTTTCACGGCGATTGGATAATCTTACCTTTTAAAAACATTCATCGTGTAAACAAACTAACATTCATCGTGTAAACAAACCACGTGTAAATTATTAACAAATAAATTTATTTATCGTCGCGACCAGTGCTGCGCCCAAGCGGTAAAAGGCTGGAACTAACGCATTTAAGTTTTATATTAAAAAAAGCACATTAACCTTTTTAGTTTTTTGAATAGCCAATATGTTAATCGAAATCTTCAGCTACCTATATGCGAAATTTCATAATGATTTATTCTGTAGATTTTGCCAAACGCGATAACAAACATCGATTTTGGATTTCATTTTTATAGATATAATAATTAAATGATAATGATATATATTATCTATATCTATTATATATATATAAAATTGAATGTCTGTCTGTGTGTACTCTATAGATTCAAAAACCATACATCCGATCGCCGTGAAATTTTGGGATAATATTAGGTATATCCCCGGGAAGGTTTTTGAAAAATAATTTCTTGAATATCCTCAGAGTTATTTGTAGATTTAACTCGCAAGCAGCGCAACCATTGCGACGATGATAACACGTTTTTTATCTAAAATTTTTATTATCACTAAGTTTATTATCTTAAAGATTATTTATCAAAAGTAAGATTATCTCAGGATGACACGGCAATTTATTTGAGACAAGAATAATGATACAATTCCAAGGCGAAGATACTATTCCTTTAACTTCCACTTACCGAGGGAACCAATTAATATTGATTTCATTCAACTTATCGAATATTTTTCAAGGGACCTGGAAAAAATGTTCACTAGATAAAACGATGATTTTGTAATGTAGAAAATTAGGAAAGACAAAATTCAGGATGACACGGCACACAGGGAAGGAGAAAAAATGTTCACTTTATCGAGAGATTCAAATTTACGAGTTTCAAATTATCAAAATATATCTATTATTTTTTTATAAGTTTATAGATAATTTTTTTGACAAATGTTCGTTAGATAAACCTTTACTCGGGTAAAACCCCTGGCGAAGCCGGGTACATCCGCTAGTCTATATTGTTGCACCAGGTTGCGGCTTGGCAGACTCTTCAAACTTGGTCCTCTCCTGTGCTGGGTCTTGCATCTTACTAGAGCGTGTTTCAACCATCCTACAAATTTATATAAGCGAATAATGAGATAACTCTACTTTAAGTAGCCTCCAGAATAATTTATTTATTTCTCACATCAAAGAGAGCAGTGAAGTCACACGTGTATCTAAATACAAATGATGATTCTATAATACATATATTCTGTTTATAATACATATATTCTGTTTAATAAAATGAATAAATATAGAATATAATTTTGAATTTAAAATATATGAAAAATAATATTACAAATTAAAATAAAATAGGTTCATTAGCCTTGATGCAACACTTCCCCCTCTCCAGAGGTCGTTACGTCCTCGTGAGTTACCTCATCAATTCTCTCAAAATAGGGTTTGAGTCTTGAGACATGGACAATCAATGGATCTTGGACAGGATTATCTTTCGGCTCAATTAAGTAATTTACGTTAGACAGCTTCTTTAATATTCGATATGGGCCAAAATATTTTCTTAATAGTTTTTCACATTTTCCGATTTTCCTGACTGGTGTCCAAACTGCCACTAAATGTCCTGGTTCATAGATTTTCTCATTGTGTTTTTTGTCATAGTTTCTTTTCATTCTTTCCTGAGTCTTCTCTGTATTGTTAATGACTACCTGTCTCGTCCTTGCTATTTTATCTAAGTAGTTTTCTATATATTCGTCGTAATCGTCCATGTTACTGTCCGTTGGGATATTCTCGTCATCTAAGAGGGACATGGGTTCCCTTCCAAACAACAGGAAAAATGAAGAGTAGCCTGTGGTTTCTTGAATCATGGTATTGTACGCGTGGGTGATAAAAGGGAGGATTTCGTCCCAGTTCTTCTGATCCGTATTCACATACATGCTGATCATATTGATTAAAGTTCTATTTAGCCGTTCCATTAGTCCGTTAGTCTGGGGGTGGTAGCTCGTTGTGAATCAGTGTTTAACTTTGCACATTTTCATTACCTCCTTCATCAAATTGCTAGTGAATTGTGAACCTCTGTCGCTGATAAGAAATCTTGGGGCCCCGTGAAGTAAAATAATATGTTCGATTAAAAATGTAGAGACTTCTTTCACGGTTGCTTCTGATACTGCCTTTGTTTCAGCATACTTGGTATAATAATCAGTCAACACAATTATCCACTTCTTTCTTCTTTTCGTTGATGGCAAGGGGCCAACAAAGTCAATTCCGATTCTTTCAAAAGGGTGATTAGCTGGGGGAATAGGTTGTAAAAGTCCAGAAGGCAAGTGATTTGAACCTTTCCGACTTTGGCAAAAATGGCACACACACGTCTTTACGATTTCTGAAACATCTTTCAACATGGAAGGCCAATAGTATTTATTCTTCAATCGGTAATTGGTTCTCGCGACGCCCAGATGCCCATTCAGCATATGGTTGTGGTATTCACTCATGATTTCCTTCCTTCTCTTCTTTGGCACCACCAGCAACCACGCCCTTACCTTCAGAATTTGGATTTTTCTTGTAGAGACACCCATTTTCTTCTTTAAAGTTCCGTGTAATTGAGCGCTTGTTTCCACTAAGGTTCTCCTTAATATTCTCAATAAAATAATCCTTTTCGTCTATTATTCAATTCAGAAATAGTCTCTCATAATCTTCGTCCCATTCGTTTTCCAGTAAGGGTCCTCTAGATAGACCATCAGCGTCCAAATGTTTTTTACCAGATTTGTGTATAATTTCGAAATTATATTCCTGAATTTTCAGTGCCCATCGTGCTAATCAGTCGGTCGGATCTTTCAGATTCTTAAGCCAGCATAGTGCATGATGATCGGGTACGATTTTGAAGTGCCTTCCATATAGGTAGGGTCGTAACTTGGACATTGACCACACAACAGCTAGACATTCTTTTTCGGTAATCGAATAATTTTGCTCAGGTTTGCTCAGTGTTCGACTTAAATATGAGATCACCTTTTCCTCATCGCCGAACTTTTGGACTAATGTTGCACCCAAGCCGATGTTAGATGCGTCAGTATGAATGTAAGTAGTTGCATTCGGATCAAAGTGCCCTAATATTGGGGGATTTATCAATGCTACTTTAAGGGTTTGAAATGCTTTTTCTTGATTTTCTGTCCAGGTAAAAGGTACATTCTTTTTTATAAGACTGGTTAATGGATCGGCAATTTTCGAAAAACCTTTGATAAATTTTCTATAATATGAACACATTCCTAAAAATGATTAAACATCTTTTATCTTTTGGGTCGAGGAAAATCTCTAATAGCCTTGATATTATGCTCCGCTGGTTTTATACCATGTTGATTAGTTTATATGGCCAAGAATCTCCAGTTCTTCGAAAGCAAATCGACATTTTTTGTTGTTCAATTTTAAATTAGCCTCGCGAAAACATCTTAGAACAGCTTCTATTCTTTTGAGATGTGTTGAAAAATCCGAGCTATATATGATTACGTCATCTAGATAACATAAGCAAATTTGCCATCTAAGATTACCAAGCATATTTTCCATGTTCCTCTCAAATGTAGCAGGGGCATTGCATAGTCCAAAGGGCATTACGTTGAACTCATATAGGCTATGTGCTGTAGTGAAGGCTGTCTTTTCTTTATCTTTCTTTTCAACCTCCACTTGCCAATATCCTGATTTAAAGTCAATTGCCGAAAAGTATTTGGATCCTTGAAGTGTGTCCAATACTTCATTAATTCTGGGAATTGGGTAAACATCCTTCACTGTTACATCATTCAATTTTCTGTAGTCAACGCAGAATCTGTACTTACCATCTTGCTTCTTGACCAATATTACGGGGAAGGACCATGGACTCGAGGATGGTCTGATTATGCCGTCTCTGAGCATTTAATCAATTTGCTCTTTTATGATTTCTCGCTCACCCTATACGGCTTGTGTTTGATCGGTTTCGCGCCTTCTGTATCAATCCGATGTTTCGCTAAGTTGGATCTTCCTAATCCCGACGAAAACAAACGCGTACTTTTCCAAAACTTGTTTCAATTGCTCCTTCTCCTTATATGATAAATTTTCGTTTATCTGAAATTGAGGTTCTTCATGCTTCTTTTGTTCACTTTCTTCTATAAGATTCACTTCGGCTGGCTGGCTTCCAAAGCACAAGGTTTGGTTTTTTAATATTTTCAATGGTCGAGGGTAAGGGTTTGTTATCCAGATATATGTTTCTTTATTCTCAACATTTATTAAGCTTCTTGCTAGTCGAAGTCCATTTGTTTGAAACATTTTATGGTTCTCCTCGACGATGTATTCGCCATCCTCTGCTTCTACAAATGCCTTAATCAATTTAATAGAAAGTTCTGGTATAATGGCATCGTTTGCACTTTTTATTTTCTTCTGTTGATATTTGATTACGTCACGATTTCCTGTCAAGTCATATTTGATTATTTCACGCTGACAATCAATTTTTGCGTTCATTTTCTTAAGAAAATCTCGTCCAAGTATAAATATTCGCAAATGTGTTCTCATTATCACAAATTGATGTGTAATCGTTTTGTCATGAAATTTTATATTTAAAACAATATTTCCTACGATATCTAATTCTTTGCCATCGGGTCCGGAGCACATTTTGTCAGGATTTATTATTTCAAGACCTGTATTAAGAGCTGTACTAAGGTCGACCACTGAAAGATCGGCGCCTGTATCAATCAAAGCTTCGCAGATACCGATTCTATCCACGTTAATGTTTATTTTATATTTGTGGTCCAACTTTTTAATTCCATTTATGGTCGACTTGCTTTGATTGACGGACTTAGGCGCGATGCTTAGTTTAAATCTTCCAATGCGGCATATCTATTTCTTGTAGAAATACTTGAGTACGTGTTATTACTTACGTCAGTGTAGAGCAGAGGTCTCGACTTCTCAGTTCCATTATCCATTCGGATTTCTTCTTCTACCTTGTCTTGTGTAACTATGGGGTCCTCTTCCACAATTCTTACAAACCTGACTCTGCAATACCGCGCTACGTGTCCTGGCTTGTTACACTTGAAACATATTGGTCTCCCGTCTTCTGTCCTATTCCTGTTTGAATATGGACTATTATTGTATGTTTTCCTTGGGTAGACCGTTTTTAGCTCAGGATTGGGAGTGTAAGATCGACTAGGGGCAGATACCTGGGGCAGAGGCTTGTTCTGGTAGTACCTCGGAGTGGGGGCCTGGGGCTTGGAGGTGTTGTGGTAGTACCTCGGAGCGGGGGCCTGGGGCTTGGAGGTGTTCTGATATGGTCTTCTGAACGACGTAGCATCCTTCCATTGCTCTTGATGATGGGGACGAGGAGAGCGTGGTCCATTATATAGAGTTTTGATTTTTCTGCACGTTCTT
>CP092870.1:32547778-32839286 GCA_030710605.1 Cordylochernes scorpioides
GAAAACCCCTTTAGACTTTGACTAAGAGACAAGGAGTTACAGGGAATTCGATTTCTTTACCCAGCACATGTCCCAAGCCTTTGTCCATAGAGGATTGGTTCCAGGCTGCGCAATATATAAAAGAGCTTCCAACGTGCCGATCCTTTCCAACCTCCCGACTGAATCACCCTCATTTCATCCACGCTTAACGCGTCGTAGACTACGATGTCAGATCGGTTATCCGAGGTTTGTCGCTGTACACTTAGTTTGCGACGTCGGCAACTGAATCCCCCCCACCTAGCACAAAGTTCACCTGATACCTCTCCGCTCCCTCTACTGAGGAGAAGTCTTGTGGGCTTTCTGGTCTGATCATAACCTCCCACAATCTTCCAGTCTGAGAATCAAGACGTGATCATTATCTACGATTCTTAGAATTCAAGTTGATATAATGAAATAGAGCGATTGATTACCCTAATAATAGAAATCAATTTTATACTCCCATAGGAGGAGACCTAACAAAAATGGAGCGAATACATTTCCTAACAATAGTTGTACAGTCCTGTGAGGCTATCGTTCCTAACAAATAAAGAAATCAAAATTAAAATTGAATCTATTAGTTCCCTAACCTTATTCTGAAGTATCTTTGGTCTTTACAGTATAATTGTTTTTAACCTTCCTACACATTCATTACACCAATTCATTCATACACCCTCCCCCCTATCATTCGCGGTGTGCATACAAACTAAAGTTAAAAGCTGCTACACAAGCCAAAGTACTATAATTATCATCATCGATAGACCCTAATAATAACGAAACTTTCAGGACAAATGAGAAATCAAATAAAATTGCTAAATTAAAACAAAATTGGGGACTAAAGCCCCAGTTACTCAAATAAAGTGCCTCTCACAAACCCTAATATAAATTATCTATATTCAAGTAGATAAATAAGTCAAAATATGTTGATTGTCAACAATCAAATCTGAAATCTAACCTATCACTTTAACTTTGAAAATCTTCTTATCTTGACACTTGGTGTCTAAATAAACGAATCATCAAGACTAGCACTTAAATGGAGCGAACTGAACTTCAAGCATTTACCTCATTGCCAAACCTGATAGACCTACAAGTGTTTTTCCAACCCTATTTCTCAAATAGGTCATTGGCATTCTTCTTTCTCTGCTATTCAGCTAAACTCTTTCTTTGGACTTATAGGGCTTTCAGTACCCAGCTCGTTCTGGAGTTTAACAACAGAGGTTACTTGTTACTCTATCATATCAATTCTTAGACTGTAACTGCCTTACATACTCTCATTAGAAATTCTCTTTGAACTGTTTTCTGGACCCAGGAATTACAGGGAGTCAAGTTTTTACCCAACACAAGTTCCAAGTCTGTCCATAGAGAATTGGTTATAAGCACAGCAGATATATAATGCGTCTAAGTTCCTTAATTATTTTTAAAGTTGAACCACTGTTCAGAACCTTCAACAAAAAAATCAAAACAAAATATACTGTTGAACTCACGACTTAAATCACAACTTGCTATTAATACAGAATAGCCTCTTCAATAAAAAAAAAACTGAAACTCCGTGCAATGAACATTTAACACAAACACAAGGTTGTAGCGTAAAAAAAACTGAAACTCTTAAAAAAACCACGGTCTATGGCCTTCAACTCACGTTCTAACACATTATACTATGATCAAAATTTAACCAAACTCTAGTACACATTCTATAGGTATAATCATTGGCAACCTGGACACGATCTGCACTCAGTGGGCTTCTTGACCCTGGTCGAACGGCGTATTTCAGGGCCGCCAACATTGCCACCAATTGTCCTATTCACTACCTCTAGCGGGTTTCCTAAGATTACTGTCTCTCGTGGTCCCTCTGGTTCTACAGTTCTATGGGAATATATAGGATAAGTTGGATGTACCCAGTGATCCTCATCATCAATGACACCATCTATTTGTTCTTGTACGTTTTCGTCCCCCGTAGGGTAAGTCTTTACCGAGGCATGATAGGCCTTCATTCTGTCTATGTGGATCTTATCTAAGTTCCCCGTCTCCAAATCCTTCAAAAGGTAAACAGTGTCGCCCGCCCTTTGTAATACCTCATATGGTCCCCTGTACCTTGGCTCGAATTTATGACGCCCTTTCGTCTCATGCATTCTCTTTACTAAAGCTAGATCCCCTATCTCAAAGGTCCTTAACTCTCTAGCTTCAAACTCAGCCCTGGCTTCTTGTTGTTCCTTCAAGTAAGTTTGCCTCACCATCTCTCTCGATTTTTCAACCTCCTCCACCAATTCCCGCTCATAGAAGGCCGCCATTTCGGTAATTGAATCTTCGCATACAGGATTAAGCTCCTCTTCCTGGAAAGGTTGTGGAAGCCTCAGCTCATGTCCGAAGACCAGTTTCGCTGGAGTAAATCCAGTACTAGAATGTACAGTGGTCCTGATAGCGAAGGCTACCATTGGTAAGGTGGTATCCAAATTGTTCCCCGCTGTACACCTGCGTAGAGATTCTATTACCGTCCTATTGAGCCTTTCTACCGCGCCATTACTCTGAGGTATCCAGGCTGTGGTATTTACTGCTCCAACCCCCATAGCCTTGCAAACTCTCTTATATACGCAACTCATGAATGCTGAGCCTCGGTCAGAGAGTATCGTTTTTGGTACTCCAAAGGTAGTGATTATCCTCTCCAACAAGGCCCTAACCACTGTATTGGCACACTGGTCTTTAGTAGGAATCAGTATTGGGAACTTAGTAAATAGATCCACAATAGTCAGAATACTCGAATAACCTCTTGGGGTTGCTTCTAATGGTCCTATGAAGTCTAGAGCTAGGTGCTCAAAGGGTTTTTCGGGTCTAAAGTGGGGAGCACTAGCGGCTTTGGTTACGCCTTGATTCGATAGCTGACAGCTCTCGCATCTGCGTATATATTTCCGGACTTGAGTCCTCATACCAGGCCAGTAATAGTCACCCTTCAGCCTTCTCATAACCTTTCTAACCCCGAAATGACCTCCAGTAGGGATGTCATGATGATAGCTGATCACTGATTCCCTAAAACCTGTAGGAACCACCTTCACCCAGGTACCCTTCTCATTCTTTGTAACGAGGTAATTGTCTTGTAGCCTATACTCTCGGCTATTATACCTTTCTATACTTCCCGATTTTAGTTTCAATAACCTATTTATTACTGGGGCCCAACCTTTCTCTTGAAGCAAGCCTTCCCATATCTGATTACTATTTAATAAGGGGGGCCGACGGTCTCTTACCACCGCGGCCACCACCCTCCTATCTTGTGATAGGTTTGGATCATCCTCGCACGGGAACCTACTAAGAAAGTCGGCTACCGTGTTTTCCTTCCCCGGGACATAAATGAATGTAACGTTGAAGTCTTGGATGATCTCTGCCCACCTAGACAGTCGGGCGTTCTTATAATCAGACCCCTTATTATAAGTAATCGGTTTATGGTCAGTATGTACTTCTACCATACTGCCCGCCAGGAGGTGTTTAAAGTGTTGTAGGGACAACACTACTGCATAGGCCTCCTTTTCTATTGTAGAATAGCGGATCTCAGGACCAGTCAGTCTCTTGCTATAATAAGCAATTGGCCTCACTGTCCCATTGACCTCCTGTTGGAGGCAAGCGCCTACCGCTATCCCACTGGCGTCAGTGTTCAGGATGAAAGGTATCCCAATTGTTGGGTGGATTAATAGTGGCTCGCTGGTTAATATTCCCTTCACCGTCTCAAAGGCTGACTGCTCTATCGTACCCCAAGCAAATCTATGTCCCTTCCTTAATAGGTTGCTCAGTGGAGCCAGGACCTCACCTGCATTGGGAATAAAGCGTCGGTAGTAGTTAACTGTACCCAATAGACTTCTGACTGCCTTGATGTTATGAGGTCTTTTCAAATCCCTGAGAGCGGCGACATTATCCCACATGGGTTTGATCCCATTTTGGTCGATTACATGACCCAGGTACTCTACTGAGTCCCTGAAGAGATAGCTCTTCCCGTATTTGGCCTTCAAACCGAACTTACTCAGACGTTCGAGTACAGCGGCGAGGTCCGCTACATGCTGCTCGTGAGAGTCGCTGTAGACAATGACGTCATCGATGTACAGGCGGACGCATTTGAACAACAAGTCACCTAGGACCAAGTTCATGGCCCACTGGAAGACTTGTGCTGAGTTTTTAGCTCCTTGTGGCAAACGCGTGAAGCGGTATCTCCCCCAGGGCAGAGAGAAGGTAAAATAATCTCTGTCACTCTCCGGGATGTGAATCTGGAAGAATCCAGAAGTCAGATCTAATGTGCTGAAGACTTTTGCACCCGCAAATGCGCGCAGATTGTCTTCAACACGGGGTATCGGGAACGGGAAGAATTCAGTTGCCTCATTGATCATACGTAGATCCATGGTGATGCGAACACTACCATCAGTTTTGGCAACCGGGAATAGAGGGGGATTCCACAGAGAGGTACTCCCTTCTATTATCCCTACTTCCTCCAGTTCGTCTACTAACGTTTTCACCTTTGAGACTAATCTGTTCGGGATCGGATATTGCCTCCTATATACTGGTTTGCTAGTCAGCATCCTCAGTTTAGGGGCTGTGATGGTGGAGCCATTCCCCATATCTCTTATGTCCCTACAAAAACAATGGCTGAAAGCCCTGAAAATATCTTCGCCTGTGTGGATTTCGTTTAAGGGTATCCTGGGTGGCTGAGGAGACAATTCTATCGTTTGTAATGAGGAAAGAAAGGCCGACTTGGTCGGATCTTCCTTCCTTTCGTAATCGGATCTAATACTACCGACGTAGCTGAGGTGCAGCTTTAGAGCTCGGAAACCCGGTAATCCGAGTATGCCATCAAGACCTATTTCTCCCATGGGGCAATACTCAAAGGTCGTCCTTACCTCCCTAATGGGCTTACCGTTTACCATTGCCCCTACCTCTAATACTTCACTCCCTAATGACCTTAAAGATTTTCCTGTTATACCCTTAAGGTAAGTTGGTTTGTTTAACCCCTCAGTGCATAAATTTAAATTATCGATATTTACAATATTGGCCTCTGAGCCCGAGTCTATGATAAATTTTAGAGTTCTTTTCACTCAAAGACCTCCCTTTATTTAATATATGTACATTTATGGCAGGCAAACTGGCCGCAAATCCCCCTCCTGCCTTGAGGCAAGCCGGACCTAGTTTTTTCTCTGTGTCTGCTGGCAATCCCTGATGAGGTGCCCTGGTTCACCGCACCTGTAACACTTGGGTGGTGGCCTCCTTACATCCTGTTTCTTATACTCCACTCCAGGGTTCTCCTCCTTTTCACCGTTAGGATTTCTCCTTTCTTGTCTAGGTGGAGGCGGATTCTGCTGTTGCCTGGATGGTTGTTGTGCAGGTCTCCTTTGCCAGTTCCTGAAGGGAGCTCCCCTCCTGTTATCCTCGGTGTTATCTCCGTAATCCCTTCTTTCTGCGGGGTGTGATGGCCACCTTCCTCCTCCGTTATTTGCACTATTGGTACTCCCTCTTTGTCTTCTAAGGGCTGTATTCTCGATTTCTAGTGCCTCCATCTTCTTCTCCAGCTCGGCCAATTTGTTGCCCATGTCACCCAGCCTCTGACCGTTCCTGTCGGCGCTGCGCCTCCCTGTAGTCCTCCTCTCTTTGTTCCAGCCACTGTAGCTTGGTAACTAGGGTTTCCCAGGGTTCGCCTTGGTATAGGTGAGCCTTTTCCCACAGGCTGGGGCAGAGTCCGTCGATGAAAACCTCTGCGACCTCCGAGATGCCTATCTTCAGGCCATCCGACTCTGCTCCCGCTGCAAGGTCGCTCACTCGAGCGGCGAAGTCCCGTACCTTCTCTCCGGCTCCCTGTCTACATGAGAAGAACTGGCTCCTCATCTCCCTTGTAGAGACCCTCTTTCGGAACCGCCCTTCTAGACTCTCCTTCAACTCTTCGTATCCGAGACGGATTTGCTGGGATTGTAGGGCAAACTCCCTCGCAGCCCCCCGGAGGTGGTTGTCCAAGAGGATTCTTTTCCTGGCGTCGTCCAGGGTCCTTAGATCGTAGACGAGCTCAAAGTCCTTTATGAATTTTGTAAAGGGGACTATGCCTTCCCTTCAAACTTCTCCAGGTTGTACAGCATGGAGGGCAGCTGGACCTGGTTAGCTGTGGCATTCTCTTTATCAGCAGGCATGGTCCTCAGTTGTTGAATCTACAGGAACTAGGTATTAGTCTTTCACCCTGGTTGCAACGGTAGTATCAGGACCCATAGAGGCGGGCGAAGTAGGGAATACAAAACAGAAGGAAGGGAAGAAGCCTTTCCTATTCATGTTCTTAAAACAATGTGAAGTTCGCGTTTCAAAAAGAAGTAATCAAAACATCGAAAACCATATATGGCCACTAAGTGTTCGCGACAACGTGCTACCACATGATTGTCGTGAATGGGGACGCATAAGGAAATTTATTCTCATCAGTGCGGGAGATGGAGGAGCTCACTGTTAGACAGTGTCGCACAGACGTGGACGAAAAATCGCATCTCTGCTGTTATCACATTGTTGAGTAAATAAAGATTCTATAAGAAAAATCCGAGTGATCCTAATAGGCCACCCATAACTCGCCGAGCTCACCGCTAGACAGTGTCGTGCTGACGCGAAAAAAAATGGTAATCAAAACATAGAAAACCATATGTGGTCACTAAGTGTACACGACAACGAGCCACCACCTGATTGCCGTGAATCGGGACGCATAAGGAAATCTACTCCCATCAGTGCGGGAGATGGAGGAGCTCACTGTTAAACAGTGTCGCACGGACGTGGACGAAGAATCGCATATCGGAGCTCGTAACCTAACAGCATCCTGCCGGCGCAGGTGAGAAATGGTGATCTGTTAGGGTGATCGAGACTGGCAACAGGGATGTTAATATAAAGAAATCCTTAGCCCAATCCAGGGATAATCAAAATCATCACATTTGAATACATCGGAGCTCAATAACCTAACAGCATCCTGTCGACGCAGGTGAGAAATGGTGAACTGTTAAGGTGATCGAGACTATCCTTCCTTTTCTCTGCTACAATTCATCACACTACTGTTGCCGTCCCATTGTTGGGTAAGTAAGTTCTAAATATAAAGGGGCCCGAGGATGTTAATATAAAGAAACCCTTAGCCCAATCCAGGGACAATCAAAATCATCACATTCGGATCACATGACCTAACAGCATCCTGCCGACGCAGGTGAGAAATGGTGATCTGTTAGGGTGATCGAGACTGGCAACAGGGATGTTAATATAAAGAAACCCTTAGCCCAATCCAGGGGCAATCAAAATCATCACATTTGAATACATCGGAGCTCATAATCTAACAGCACCATGCTGACGCAGGTGACAAACGGTGATCTGTTAGGGTGATCGAGACTGGCACCAGGGATGTTAATATAAAGAAACCCTTAGCCCAATCCAGGGGCAATCAAAATCATCACATTTGAATACATCGGAGCTCATAATCTAACAGCACCATGCTGACGCAGGTGACAAACAGTGATCTGTTAGAGTGATCGAGACTGGCAACAGGGATGTTAATATAAAGAAACCCTTAGCCCAATCCAAGGACAATCAAAATCATCTCATTTGAATACATCGGAGCTCATAATCTAACAGCACCATGCTGACGCAGGTGAGAAATGGTGATCTCAACACGAATAACTAAACGACGCGAATAACTAAATAGTTATAATAATGGATCACTACGTGATCAACGTGGTCAGAGACCAAGAGGGAGAAATCCATCTCCACCAGTTCGGGAGATGGAGGAGCTCATAGTCAAGCAGTATCGTGCGGACGTGGGCTAGAAATGGTGCCCGAAACATTTATTATGACGTGTAGTGTATGTATATGTAGGGCATATGTGGTGTATGTATTGATTAAATATTCATAATAAAAATTTCGGCCCTCCTCTCATCTTCGATGGTAACGAAAATGTCTACATCAATAAGCTATTATCCCTCCACCCCTTACTACAGGCCAATCCTTATCTACTAGTAATAAATCCTCTATCGATCTATCATTACAGGCTGGTAGGGCACCTTGCCTACCGCTGCCACTACGGGGTGATGATAACTGGGATGACTAAGACCTTTCTCCCCTCCTTTCGCGTACAAAAATGCACCACATCTCCACTGTTGTCCCATTGTTGAGTAAATAAATATTCTAGATATAAAGAGCTAAGTGATCCCAAGGAAACCACCCAAAATATAATTCTCCCAAAAAAAATATCTATGCCACTCCTAAAGGGCCCTGCTCGCAAGCTTTTAGAGGGCAGTAGAAACCTTGACGACAACAGAGGTGCTTACACCAAGAAGCGTTTACCCCCTTAACGTGAGGACACGGGTGAGAAATGATAACCAAAACACCCATTGTGACTTGTAGTGTATGTATATGTAGGGTGTATGTAGTGTATGTATTGATTAGATAGTCACAATAAGAGTTTCAGCCCTCAATTCTGTTCTATAGGTCTACTCGCTAAAAAAAAAAGGAAACGGAATAGAAATCGACCTCAGCGCTCTCAAGCCCCATCCGTCCTAGGGGTGGGATGAAATACATTTCTGGAAACAAATTTTATCTTAAACTCCTGGAATATCTCAGACAGTATTCAAATTTGAAAGACATTCCCGCCACAGATGTTCATAATCAAAATCTTGGTCTAGTTGGAAAGTCCATCGATTTCCGCCTTTTTCACCCTTTTCATCCCTCTGGTGTTTCCCCGAAACCTGTCATCGGGAACCAATCCCAATTACTATTCTATCCTGATTGACATCGCGGGAGTGCTTCTACGCCCTTCAGCTTCCTTTCTATATCATCTTTCTACAATCCCCCCCGTTGTCGATTCTCGACATGCTTCGATACCTTTCTAATATATCTTTCTTTCAACCATTTAACTCCTTTATATCCCTCTGGTGTTTCCCCGAAACCCGTCATCGGGAATTGGATCCCGATCTATTGCTCTAGCCTACCTTGATATCTCGGGAGTCCCTTCTGGGAGTCTGTTCCTCCCCTGTCAGTTCTTATCAAGGCTGGCGACCTACCCTCGTGTTTACAAGCAAGAAATTTCCTCCAATTCTACCTTCCCCTGGTCACCCCCCTTTCAGAAGATAAGCTTATCTCGGCTGCCTTAGTAACAAGTCACCTTTCTTTAGCATTGTCTCTCTTCATGCGAGATAGGGCAACTTTATCATGGAAAAGCAGAGATATATATGTACAAAAGTCAGCTGTCCTATACTTTGCTGAACAATATCCCTTTCAAGAAATTATGCAAGCCCTTCGTAGAATCGGAGTTTCTAGATACTAACTATTTCTTTGGTGTAATCTTGTAAATATTGTGCTCTGGTTAGATCAGACTATGTAATTCCTCTCGTCTCGAAGTTAGGTCTTAACATTGTTGACAACTCTTAACTCACAGGGCAGTAGCTTATAGAATTAAGTCGTTTATCTAAGACATGTTCAAGCTGATGAATGGAGCCCTTATAGTAGGTCAAAAGCGTATAGCTGATAGCAGATGATCTAGGTAAATTCGTTGTCTTGCATCTTTTACTTCATACAACAGGAGATGCCGCTCAAAGGACCTTATCATTAGGGTTAGAACTCGTTGCTCCTTTCAGAACGAAGTGGTTGTCAAAACATTGATGTGGGAAGAATCGTACATTTGACCAGTGTATATCGTTGAGTATTGACTATGCCGTCTCTCTCATTGCCACCCAGGTACTTTAGGGTGGAACTTGGTTTTTTGACTGTTACGCGCGAATCCCGTCCGGCATTCAATAAGATATCAATGGTGATCTTTGTCACGTCCAGGAGGCTATCCCATAAGCGACCAAATCAACTTTCCCCGACTTATAACACCGTCTCATCGCCGTAATTGAAATTAATTGGAACCAAGTATGGATCTTAAACTTGTGTCGTAGTTAATTTTATCAGTTCAACTTGTTTTTTCAATTTCCTCTTGATACACTGGCCTGACACACCAAACTTCTCCTAGTCAGTAGCAACTCCAATCCGTCCCAATGAGAAAGCCCCTTTAAGGCGTTGGTTTCATGTCAAACTCATGTATGGTTCCAGAAAAAAAAACTCACATATTTTACAGTGGTATCTACTCCCACTGGCATTATTAATCACTATGATATCCATTTACTTTATTTTACTCAACTGTTATTAGCTGGATCGTTGTGATACCTCCGCGTAAACATTGTCTTTGATGTGACTAACTCCTTAAAGTTCCGCCATTTTAAATCACCCTGTTAGTTATAATTGTCTCAATTAATCACTGGAGTTATCTGCGTTGAGCGGAATATGCCACCTTATCTAGATTTCCACTCTAACTCCAGGATCTAGGCTGTCCAGATTTTTTTACAAAAAAAATAACTATATCTATACACTATTATCATTGAAAGGAACCACATATCTGATTCGTGAGCGTAATCGGAGCTTGTCTCTACAAAACACGATGATTATAGGAAGTCTGACAATTTAGATATTGCTTCAACACTATTGGGATATCTCTCTCGTTTTCTCTAAGAGAAGTGGGTCTTAATTGAAAAGAGATGCTTAAACCCATAACAATAGAATACCATGACTTTTGTTGACATACATCTCTTACATTTGCCTTGACAAAGCAACCCCCCTTTCTGTTGGTAAAGAAAGAAATGCTAAATATACAAGGGCTTAAGTTCGTATCTGAGCAGACCCGCTGCTGGTGATTACTTAATATAACTAGATGCAGGCAATGATGTCTTTATTTGTCCTCATTCTAGGAAAGGTGCTACAGGGGAATGGACAGAATAGTTGGAAACTTCACTAAAAGGAAAAGTTAAGCCTTAATTATTACAATGTTGAATTTATCGTGACTGTACCACCACGCAAGTGTCTATATCGTGGGGTGTACCAAAAAAAAATGTGGAAAGATGTTGAAATCTACACTCGAAGGATTATATTAGCTAGGAAAAACAGCTCGGGTTATCGTGTTACTGGTACTCAAGTGTTTACAATAATGTTGCTATAAACTAGATATATAATTAATATTAGACGGGATTTGCTTACAAGCACCAGAGAGATAAAGACCCAGTAAATATTATTAATTCAGTTGACCAGTTTCTATATAATCTAAATATGGGTATATGCCCTTCGAATCAACTAGAGAATCTTAGAAAAAAAATGTCGTTTTTTCACAATAATCTAAAGCGTGATAAGTAAATATTGACGATAACTAGATAGAAAGAATCATGATATGAGTTGCCAAAGAAAATTATCTTAACGATGACATGTGGATTATTTGTATAATAGCCAATAACTTCATACAAAGGAATGTTACTTATGAAACATTCTACCGTTTAAAAATTAAAAGAATATACTAAATATGGGAGCGCCGTCCCTATGCATATCATGTCCGTACAGTACAAAGTTGAAACATGTCAGTTTAATTGTGAGGGGGGCAAAAAAAAATTAATGCAGAAACTTTAAAACGCTGATAAAATATAAAATAAACTTATAATGCTTTATCACTTTAATAATTAGACTTGTGGTATATAAGGCTAAATGGGTATAATTACTAGCCATAAAGTTGGATGTAACACGAATTGAAAAGTCTTGTGTTGTGCGCGTCCACTGGTCGCCATTTTGAAAATTTTATCGTGATTCGATCGTCACGCAAATATCGTGAATTATACCATATCGAGAATAAATTGACAATTCAACGATTTAAAGAAGCGAGCTAAGCTATACGCTTGTCTACAATATCGGGGTTAGATTTTAAAAGAAAATTGCATATTCATATAAAGTTGACAAAAAAAAATAAAAATCAAATACTGCGCATGACAATGTACATTAGATAAGAGGATGAATGCTTTAAACTATTATATTGAAGACGTTAAATACCATAAAGATATGTACACAAATAATTGTGAGATCTAGATAGATAAGTAAACAAAAGGTAAATTGTGAGATGGATAGCTGAAATATAAAATTATAAATACATAAAGTAGTAAGTGAATAATACACACAATATTTAATTGTTTAGTAAAATCAAACTACTAAAGTCATAAAGGCGTTTCGCCTTCCCATACCCAAGAGATTGAAATAAAATATGGAGATTGTCCCTGGATACATCATATCTATTAAATGCCTGCTTTAAAAAAAAATCAATAAGTGTGCATGTCTAATTGCGAAAGGAGATTAAAAATAAATAATGCAGACTCATATAAAGTTGCTGAAATATAATTATATATATGATGTCAATAAATACTGCTGCATCACTTTACAAAATGTAAGATGAAATAAGTGGATTACAAAATTAAATAAACAAAGCTAAAGACCCGAAAATAAATAAAGCTAAATAAATACAATTATTTAGTAAAACGAACATTATGTCCAAACATTGTATTCATATAACTGCAAAATTGCGAAAATACTTCGAGGTAAACATTGTCTCGGTTAGCAAAAAAAATGACAAATCACAAAATGACAAAATAAAATGACAAGCGAAATTATTAGGACAAATAAAGATTTAAAATATATAGATATCACTATTCCTTGGTATAATCTATTACATTACATAGGCTATATCTTTAAAATATATATCAGAAAAGCTCCGAAATCATGCTTATCCTAGTAAGCTAAATACCCTTGAGATGGCATAAGGTATCAAATAAACGATTGAATTGTTAAATAAAGAAAGAAAAATCAGTATGAAATAACTTGAAAAAAAAATTAAAAGATTAATTGGGAGCCTATATGAGATTAACTTAAACCGCGTGATAATGTACGTTTTTCCTTCAAACTAGATAAGAAGAACAAAGATTTCTAATCTTTGTGTTTACATTGATAATGCTCGACATCGGAAAGATGAGAAGGCTAAGCGTACTATAGCAATAACAAAGTTCAAAATATCTCCAGATTTATCAAGTGGAATCAATTTGTTGAAGAAAAGAATAATTAAAAATAAAATTTATTAAACCTTGAAATAAGTCGTCTTGACCTACTAATAAAAAAATAATGGTGAGAAACTAAAAGGAGATGGAACATTTAAGGCATGAAGCCTTAAATACAGAAAATACAAATATTTAAAATTAAATAAATCGTAAGTCAATGCACATCAAAAAGAAAATAAATGCTTTGAATTATCATATTGATAAATTCTAAACGCTATAAGGATAAGAGGTAACTGGAGAACAATTTGATATATTCAAAGGAAATATCAGACTTATCGAGCGGAAAATTTTGTTGAACGGAAATAATTAAAATATATAAGAATTATTAAACTGTAGTATAAATAAGTGGCATTGACTTTATAATTAGGGAGGTAATAGTGAAAAACAAAAGAAGGTGGAATATTTAAGACGTGAAAAACCTACCCGCAAAAGCGGGGAGGATAGTAAGACTGACCTTTCAACTCGAGAGCTGGCAGCGAACTGTGTCTTAGTTGTTTTTTCACTTTCCAGCTATTGCCAATACATGTGTTTTGCACATGTCCCCCCAAAAATATATCCATTCCCCCTAGCTTACCTTCCCCCTCGAAAACATCCTGTATGCACATCTGTTGTTTTTCACGTCAATCATTCCGCCCCTCTACAGATGTGGCCGCTCCCCAACGTGTCAATCAAAGATATCCCTAGAGGTTCTAAATTTGGAGCTTGTGGGAAATTCTCAGGTTTCTGAGAAAACATTATTTCTAGGCTTAAGTTAGCGTCCCAAAATTTCAGGATCTATACAAAGGAAGAAATTATTTCCCCAATATTCGAAACTTAGAATTAAAATGTGGTACACATCAACCATAAGATGATTCTATTAACTTGAAATTAAAAGGTTAGAATAATGTATATGCTAGGCTCGAAACAATTTACGATAATTAAAAAAAAATTCCATGTGTGCACTCGATATGAAGTTAAAAACAACAATAAATGGCAGAAATTATCTTATACACTAAAGCATAAAATGCCTTCTTCAACTCGTGGGTTTCTATTTTAGCCTAACACAATAAAATTTAGCTTACAACGTTCTTTCATTATAAACCTAACGTAATTAAAATTTTTAACTTACAACGTTATCTTTTATTTATTTTAAGTATAACGTATTTCCATGAATGCATATGGAAATAAATAGGATTAAAAAAAAATTTTCTTAGCGATAAAAAGCTGAATCGTGGTAGACATTTAAGCAAAGCTTTTACCAAAATCATGAAAATATACAAAAAAAAAATGTAAAAGGCGTCGTGATATGTAACAGGGCGTCGTGAATAGATAAAGAAATTTTTTCGATTCGAAACGGCTATTCATTATTACAATATATTTTAAAAGTGAACAAAAATGGAAAATTTGTCCCAAAATTGTAATGTGCATTCTTACTATGTATTTCTATACATTTAAGTAAAGCTTTTACCAAATCATGAAAATAAAAAAATGTAAAAGGCGTCGTGATATGTAAAAGGCGTCGTGAATATATAAAGAAATTTTTCGATTCAAACGGCTATTCATTACAACAATATATCTTAAAAGTGAACAGAAATGGAAAATTTGCCCCAAAAAAAATTGTGCATTCTTACTATGTATTTCTATACATTTAAGTAAAGCTTTTACCAAAATCATGAAAAATAAAAAAAAAATGTAAAAAGGCGTCGTGAATAGATAAAGAAATTTTTCGGTTCAAAACGGCTATTCATTACTACAATATATCTTAAAAGTGAACAAAAATGGAAAATTTTGCCCCAAAAAAAATTGTGCATTCTTACTATGTATTTCTATACATTTAAGTAAAGCTTTTGCCAAAATCATGAAAAAAAATGTAAAAGGTGTCGTGATATGTAAAAGGCGTCGTAAAGACAAAGCTTTTACCAAAATCATGAAAATATACAAAAAAAATGTAAAAGGCGTCGTGATATGCAAAAAAAGGCGTCGTGAATAAATAAAGAAATTTTTCGATTCAAAACGGCTATTCATTACTACAATATAATTTAAAAGTGGGCAAAATGGAAAATTAGCCCAAAAAAATTGTGCATTCTTACTATGTATTTCTATACATTTAAGTAAAGCTTTTACCAAAATCATGAAAAAAAAAATGTAAAAGGTGTCGTGATATGTAAAAGGCGTCGTAAAGACAAAGCTTTTACCAAAATCATGAAAATATACAAAATAAAATGTAAAAGGCGTCGTGATATGCAAAAAGGCGTCGTGAATAAATAAAGAAATTTTTCGATTCAAAACGGCTATTCATTACTACAATATAATTTAAAAGCGGGCAAAATGGAAAATTTGTCCAAAAAAAATTGTGCATTCCTACTATGTATTTCTATACATTTAAGTAAAGCTTTAACCAAAATCATGAAAAATAAAAAAAAATGTAAAAGGCGTCGTGATATGTAAAAAGGCGTCGTGAATAGATAAAGAAATTTTTCGGTTCAAAACGGCTATTCATTACTACAATATATCTTAAAAGTGAACTGTTTTAATGTCCGTCCATACAGAGTTCAAAATAACAACTGACTCACCCGTGCAGCCAAGGTCACGCTCCGCTGCGTCACGTGGGAAAACATAGGTACATGTTTTCTTACATGTTCTCAGCACATCCCCCTTTTTAAGACTTGAAATATATATATACATTACAAACTTTAAATGCATAATATAATTAATAATGAAGGCGATCCACAGGTTTAACAATTCGTCCACTCCGGGTTCTTATCTGGCCGTCTTCTGAGTCGTTAGAGGGATAATCCACAACTAGGGTCTTTTCATTTTCAACCAGTTCCTCCCCCGAAAAGGTCGGCGTCGATGGGTCGGCTGGATATTGCACTGTAACTCCTTTTCGTAGATGGAACCTGTTTCGACGTAAAGTCCCAACTGGAGTATCAACCATATATGACCTTGGTGTCGATGCCTTCTGCTTTACAATCCCCCAGGTTCGCATATCTGTAATCCAAACCGTGTCACCTTCGGATAGCTCCTCCATGTCCGTAGCTCCGCAGCGTCGATCATACCTGGATTTCATATCCTTTCTCCTTCTCCCCTCCTTTCTTTTCAGGGTCTGAGAGTCCACCAACTTTGGATTAAGATTCTCTGGTGCAATTGGCAAGGTCGTTCGGAGTTTACGTCCCATCAGAAGCTCAGCAGGGCTGTAACCGTTCTCCAAAGGGGTCGATCGATACTCCAGGAGTCCAAGCGATGGGTCTTGATTTTTCTTGAGGATCAACTTAGCAATTTTCACACCTGCTTCTGCCATCCCATTGCTCTTCGGGAATCGAGGACTTGAAGTGACATGTGTGAATCCGTACTGCCTTGCGAAATTTGCAAATTCACGAGCAGCTCCAAATTGCGTCCCATTATCGCTTACAACAGTTTCTGGTATTCCATGTCGGGCAAATATGGATTTGCAACTACGCACCACCACACTGGCTGTGAGCCGATCCAGCTGCATCATTTCAGGAAAGCGAGAATAATAGTCAATGACGACTAGATACCACTTATTCTCGAACTTGAACAAATCCATTCCAATCTTTTGCCACGGTCGTGTAGGAAAGTTGGTTGGTATCAAAGGTTCATGTTTTGAGACGGCTTCCTGGATACAGACACTGCACTTTCTGACCGTTTCCGCGATCTCCTCCGAAATTCCAGGCCACCATACCGTCTCACATGCGCGAAGTCTTGTTTTTGTAATCCCGAAGTGCCCAGCGTGCAACTTCTCTAGGATCTCCAGTTTCATACTTGCTGGAATAACAAGACGACAGCTACGCATCAGTAGTCCATTTTGAACGCCGAGTTCATCCTTGACATGCCAATAAGAGAGCAGAGCCTGTGACATCTTCTTCTTATCTGGCCAGCCTTGCTCAAGGTAGTTGACTACTGCTTTCAGGGTCGTATCTTCTTGTTGAGCTTCAAAAATCTTCGTCAACATCTCGTCTTTGTCGGTTATACTCGAGAGAACTGCATTTATATGCGCCGAGGTTGGCCGTTCGTCTTCACCTCCCTCGGTTGTAAGAAGTGGTTGTCTGGATAATGCATCGGCGTCGAGCAGCTCCTTTCCAGGGATATGCACTATTTCGAATCCAAACCTCATCATACGCATTCGGAAACGTTGCAGTCTTGGGGTCAGCGAACTCAATTCTTTCGTCGAAAATAGAGGAATGAGAGGCTTATGGTCGGTCTCAATTCGGAAACGCTTTCCAAGCAGGAAATCTTGAAAACGTTCGCAAGCCCATGTAATTGCGAGAGCCTCTTTCTCGATCTGAGCATATCGTTTTTCGGTAGGTGTCATAGTTCTAGAAGAATAAGCAACAGGTCGCCAGATTCCATTCTTACCTTCTTGCTTCAGTACCGCTCCCAAGCCGTATGAAGATGCGTCGGATGACACCATAGTTGGTTTCCTGACGTTGTATGCTGCCAAGATGGGTTGAGTCGTGAGCAATTTTTTCAACTTTCGGAATGCTCGCTCCTGGCTGCAATCCCAAACGAAGTCTTGACCTTTCACCAACAACTGGTTCAGTGGAGCCACAATTTCAGATAAATTTTCCACAAAGCGTCCCAGATGGTTCACCATGCCAAGAAATCTTCTTACGCCATGAACATCTGTCGGAGCAGGCATCCCCGCCACTGCTTCGATTTTCGCTGGATCTGGTCGGATACCGTCTTCATCCAGTATGTGCCCAAGAAAATTAATTCTTGGCACGCCGAAGACACACTTGGCCTTGTTTAGTGTAACTTTCGCCTCTTTCAGTTTTCGGAGCACTAAACGAAGAATTCGATCGTGAGTCTTGGAGTCGGAGGCAAATATCAGGATATCGTCCAGGTAACACATTACACCGTCCATGCCTTGCAAGATTTTTGACATAACTCTCTGAAAATACTCTGGGGCGAGTGAGATTCCAAATGGCATTCTGCAGTATTTATATCTCCCAAAAGGAGTGATGAAGGTCGTTAAATGCTGGCAGTCCGGGCTCAACGGAATCTGGTGAAAGCCACTGTTCGCGTCCAGTTTCGAAAAATATCTTGCTTCCCCCAGTTGCCCCAGCATGTGCTCCACCACTGGCATGGGATGCACTTCGCGCTGTACATGTTCGTTCAGCCTTGAGAGATCCACACAGAGTCGTATGTCGCCATTCGGTTTACCAGCAATCACAGTCGGTGCACACCATTCAGTCGCAACGTTAACTTGTGCTATGATTCCCGCCTTCTCGAGCTCTTCCAATCTTGTTTTGAGCTTTTCCATCAAAGGTATTGGTACCCGTCGAGGAGTATGCACAGCATATGGTTTTGCTCCAGGTTTCAATTTGATTTCGTAAGGGTTTCCGATCTGTCCCAGTCCTTCAAATACTTCAGGGAATTCCTTGATCGGGTTAATTCTCGTCGCAACCACTTCAATCCGCCTCGCCAGGTTCAAGAGCTCACATGCCCGGCGACTCAGAAGAGGTTCACTCAAACGACGAATGACATAAATCTTCTCCTTGATTTCATAATTGCCATTTCGCAGCGTTGATATAAACATACCCACAGTCTGAAGTTCGGAGAATTCAGCAGCTCTGATGTTGATATCACTTTTCACTAGTCGTTGCTGTCCCATTATCTTCTTGAAGAGACATAGAGGAACACATGTAACATCCGCCTGGGAGTCGAGCTTGAACTTCACCTTTTTCCCGTTCACTTGGATTTCTGCTGTCCATCGCCTCCTGCACTCGTCTTCATCATTATCGAGATTAGATGAATCCTCCACAGCTGAGACCTCCAGGAGAAAACCAATTTCTTCATCAAGTTCAGAAACAGCTTTGAATTCCGCAGTCTTCGCCTGCTTATCTGGGCAGCAATTTGCAAAATGGCCAGTTTTTGAACATAGGTTACATCTTTGTCCTTCAGCACGGCAAGCCTGTCCTTCCCTGTGGGTGAAACCTCCGCACTTTAGACATCGTGATCTTGTTTTGGCTGACTTCTCCTTCTTCCTCGAAGGCTGCTGTTGTTGTTTCGGTAAATCTTTCTTCGAGTTGAACTTCACCTGACTGACCTTTTGGCTTGTTGAGGGACGCTTCAGGTCGACTTGCTGCTGTCGAACGGCTTCCTGCTGTCGAACCATTTTCACCGCCTTCTCCAAAGACAGTTCGCTGTCCAACTGCATTCTTTCAGATAAAGCTTTGTCCCTCACTCCAACCACTATTCGGTCACGGATCAACTGCTCATGAAGACCCTCAAATTCGCAACTATCAGCCAATTTGTACAATGAAGTGATGAATTCTTCCACTGGCTCCTGATCCTCTTGGATTCTTGAATTAAATTTCGCACGTTCGTAGATAATATTCTTCCTGACACAGAAGTGGCTGTCGAACGCCTTGAGGACGGAATCAATTTTCGTTGCCCCTTCCTCCTTTTCGAACTTGAAGGTCCTGAATATATCATCCGCGCGGTCACCCATCAAGTACATGAACAAATCGATCTTGTCCGCCTCCTCTTTCTTCTTCATTCCACTGACCACGAGGTATCGTTCGAATCTCTTCCTCCATTTGGGCCATTCGTTGGGAGTCGAGAAGTCGAAAGTTTCTGGAGGTTGAATCTGAGCCATGTTGAATTATCTTCCAAGGTACACAAAAATCGATATTTTGCAATATACGGGTTCGTATTTTATCCAGTTATCGCTGCCACCATGTTTTAATGTCCGTCCATACAGAGTTCAAAATAACAACTGACTCACCCGTGCAGCCAAGGTCACGCTCCGCTGCGTCACGTGGGAAAACATAGGTACATGTTTTCTTACATGTTCTCAGCACATGAACAAAAATGGAAATTTTGCCCCAAAAAAAATTGTGCATTCTTACTATGTATTTCTATACATTTAAGTAAAGCTTTTGCCAAAATCATGAAAATAAAAAAAAATGTAAAAAGGCGTCGTGATTAGATAAAGAAATTTTTTCGGTTCAAAACGGCTATTCATTACTACAATATATCTTAAAAATGAACAAAAATGGAAAATTAGCCCCAAAAAAATTGTGCATTCTTACTATGTATTTCTATACATTTAAGTAAAGCTTTTACCAAAATCATGAAAATAAAAAAAATGTAAAAAGGCGTCGTGATTAGATAAAGAAATTTTTCGGTTCAAAACGGCTATTCATTACTACAATATAATTTAAAAGTGGGCAAAATGGAAAATTAGCCCAAAAAAAATTGTGCATTCTTACTATGTATTTCTATACATTTAATGATTAAGTAAAGCTATTTAAAATACAATATAACGCGGCTGATGATTGTAAAACGAAAATTAAAATTATACCGCGAATGTTTCTTTTAAAAATCGAAATTTTAAAAATCAAAGTTAGAAATGTCGCTATTTCTCTTTGAAAATAAATTTCGATTTTTAAAAGAAACATTCGCGGTATAATTTTAAAGCTATTTAAGTAAAGCTTTTACCAAAATCATGAAAAAAAAATGTAAAAGGTGTCGTGATATGTAAAAGGCGTCGTAAAGACAAAGCTTTTACCAAAATCATGAAAATATACAAAATAAAATGTAAAAGGCGTCGTGATATGCAAAAAGGCGTCGTGAATAAATAAAGAAATTTTTCGATTCAAAACGGCTATTCATTAATACAATATAATTTAAAATTGGGCAAAATGGAAAATTTGTCCAAAAAAAAATGTGCATTCCTACTATGTATTTCTATACATTTAAGTAAAGCTTTTACCAAAATCATGAAAAAAAAATGTAAAAGGCGTCGTGATATGTAAAAAGGCGTCGTGAATAGATAAATAAATTTTTCGGTTCAAAACGGCTATTCATTACTACATTATATCTTAAAAGTGAACAAAAATGGAAAATTTTGCCCCAAAAAAAATTGTGCATTCTTACTATGTATTTCTATACATTTAAGTAAAGCTTTTGCCAAAATCATGAAAATAAAAAAAAATGTAAAAAGGCGTCGTGATTAGATAAAGAAATTTTTTCGGTTCAAAACGGCTATTCATTACTACAATATATCTTAAAAATGAACAAAAATGGAAAATTAGCCCCAAAAAAAATTGTGCATTCTTACTACGTATTTCTATACATTTAAGTAAAGCTTTTACCAAAATCATGAAAATAAAAAAAAATGTAAAAAGGCGTCGTGATTAGATAAAGAAATTTTTCGGTTCAAAACGGCTATTCATTACTACAATATAATTTAAAAGTGGGCAAAATGGAAAATTAGCCCAAAAAAAATTGTGCATTCTTACTATGTATTTCTATACATTTAATGATTAAGTAAAGCTATTTAAGTAAAGCTTTTACCAAAATCATGAAAAAAAAATGTAAAAGGTGTCGTGATATGTAAAAGGCGTCGTAAAGACAAAGCTTTTACCAAAATCATGAAAATATACAAAATAAAATGTAAAAGGCGTCGTGATATGCAAAAAGGCGTCGTGAATAAATAAAGAAATTTTTCGATTCAAAACGGCTATTCATTAATACAATATAATTTAAAATTGGGCAAAATGGGAAATTTGTCCAAAAAAAAATGTGCATTCCTACTATGTATTTCTATACATTTAGGTAAAGCTTTTACCAAAATCATGAAAAATAAAAAAAATGTAAAAGGCGTCGTGATATGTAAAAAGGCGTCGTGAATAGATAAATAAATTTTTCGGTTCAAAACGGCTATTCATTACTACAATATATCTTAAAAGTGAACAAAAATGGAAAATTTTGCCCCAAAAAAAATTGTGCATTCTTACTATGTATTTCTATACATTTAAGTAAAGCTTTTGCCAAAATCATGAAAATAAAAAAAATGTAAAAAGGCGTCGTGATTAGATAAAGAAATTTTTTCGGTTCAAAACGGCTATTCATTACTACAATATATCTTAAAAATGAACAAAAATGGAAAATTAGCCCCAAAAAAAATTGTGCATTCTTACTATGTATTTCTATACATTTAAGTAAAGCTTTTACCAAAATCATGAAAATAAAAAAAATGTAAAAAGGCGTCGTGATTAGATAAAGAAATTTTTCGGTTCAAAACGGCTATTCATTACTACAATATATCTTAAAAGTGAACAAAAAAAAATGAAAAATTGCCCAAAAATTTGTGCATTCTTACTATGTATTTCTATACATTTAAGTAAAGCTTTTACCAAAATCATGAAAAAAAATGTAAAAGGCGTCGTGAATAGATAAATAAATTTTCGACTTAAAAACATGAAATGTTCAACTCGTGGGATTTTATTTAGGCCTAGCGTATTTCTTTTATATGCTAACAATTATCCAGCAAAATTCATAAAGAGGTGCATAAATATGGCATGCATTTCATATTTTAAACTTGAGCAAATGAATATAGGATTACGCTTGTATAAATATGTAACATGGCGTTCTCTAAAATAAAAATTTTACTCAAAAAAAATTATTCTTCATTACTATGCATTTTTATTTTAGGCTTAATATCGTGGTAAAGCATGAGATTTTTATTTCAGGTCATGGGGTTTACTTCATGTAAAGTTGTTTTACACTTTTCAACAGTAATCTTGCCTCGCGTGGGCGCCAATGTAAGATTCTCTCTTATGTTCCATTTTGGAAACGTCTCTATCTTAGCCTGGCTAGCTTAAAGTAGTTTCAACATATATATATGTAATAATATGTTGAAGTTCTGGTTGACTCTTGTAGTACCTCGTCGACTCTCTGTAATAAGGTGATGCAACCGAGGGTCAAACCTGTAGTAACCGCGAGGGACAGTCAGGGCGTGGAGAGTTTTCCAGTACCTCTCTGCACCTTGTAGTATCTTTAACAGTTCTCACAGGGTACAGGCAGTCGTGGTCGAGGCAGAGTGGAAAACTGGGGAATGTCCACACACAAAAAACGAAGCGACACAGTTGTAGAAGGAAAGTTCCATGAACAGATAAAAAGTCGAGCCAAGAGCAAGATGGAGAGAGAGTAGAGTTCTTACTGGCTACATGGGGAATGATGTGGAACTTGGAGACAACCGGCGACGCGCTGATGGGGAACTGTCTAACTGGAAGACTCACTGTCTGTTGCTAACCGGGCCTTTTTATATCTCCTCGGGCAAAGAGAATTGCATCACGGCACGTGTCGCTGTTACTCGAGACACGGCACGTGTCTGTTCCACTTTATTTTTAGAAGTTACTTTGTGATTCAATCTTGCTCTTAACTCAGCTTTTAATCTATTATATAGTTTCATTTATTCATCCTCAGTACATTACATATGGTGATGCAAGGAGACATGTCAATTATGCGTATAATTATTTATAGATGTGTTTCTATATACAACATAACAATCTTGTTATAAGTATTATATAATATAGGGATGTTGGTTTAAATTATCATATATATATGTGATATCTTGGGACCTCTGGGACCAGTGTTACCTGATGCTAGACGAACCTCGATGTCAACTCTACCGTGCAGTCGTGGTGGAAGGTGACACAGCTGGGCCAAAGGTGAAATAAACAAACAGAGATTCCACTAAGAAGCGTCTGACGTCAAGAAGGAATGGGATGAGGGGAGAGAGAGATCTTTAGAGCAAGTGTTACCGTTGGGATCCAAGCGCAGACTGCCTAACCTAGGTTCTCGATTTAACACCAAGACCTTTCTTCTTTCTAATTGGTAGGACGATGTCACGCGGCCGTTTTCTATTGGCTGACCTACTTAGGTCTTGTTTCCTAATTGGTAGGAATATGTCTTTGTCGGAAGATATACCCGGCCTTGCCCAGGAAATACTGGTCGTTAAACTTAGCTTTTATGATTTCCGGGGTCAGAAGGTTGACTGTGACTTTATTAATAGTTGTGTTCTCTTCTAAGCCTCTTTGCTAGGCCTTACTTCTACTCTCACCTAAGCCGGATTAGTTTTAACCTTAATTTTCTCCTGTTAGTCTCCATTCCTTCTATCTGTACAGTTGCTATACTTTATTAGATTCTTACGCGGTACAGATTGATGTTAGTTAAGGCTTTCTATTTGCAGTACATAAGAAGTTATATACAGTCATGGGGTGGAACATGTGGTAGTAGATATCTAGACTATTTACAACAATTCCATGGTCTTAAATCATCACATATATATACGGTAATATAGTGTACACCCGGGTTTACATGTGATTTGTAGTTGAGCATCCATTGTAAGATTTTGTCCTTACGTCTCACTATGACATCTGTATCCTGATCTTGTCTAACTCATGGGTAAAATCCAGGTGCATACATATTCGCAATTTATAGTAAAGACAATAAGCCTCTTTGGACTTTAACCACTGTAGATTAAATTTTAAACATATACACTCAAAATCTATAACATACACACCAAGGCTTACATGTGATGTGTGGTTTGATATGAACACTAACACACATTATATAAATATCCACATTAACTTTATTCGGCAAAAAGAATTTTACACAAAATAAAAATAAAATGTATTTACCATGATATGACATAAGTAGGCAAAAACAAAGAAGTTCAATATTCTTAATAGGCTTAATACCCTAAATACCTTAATACCTAGAATAGCTAAAATAGTTGAGTCTATCAAAAATTTGGTATTGCCATGGTTTTTACCATGCTTTGTTATATCAAAATTTAAGTTAACTTACCAGCTCAAGCCCCATGGCCCAGAACGCCCCACTCAGCAACCGCCTCTGATCCCCGTGATAACTTCTTCCAAAAAAAAAACTGGTAGCCCGATCCAGACTAAAAAAAATCTAGCCTTCCATCCCTTTTCTCCAGCGCCCTCAACCCCCATCATTTATTACAGAGTAATAAAAACTCGAATATACAAAAATTCTCAGAATATTAAAAATAATAATATTATTAGATTTAAAAATTAAGGAATAAAATAATATTTTATTATATTTTTATTTTAAAGAAAAAATTATGGATTAGTAAAATATACTCGCTCGACGTATGAGAAATCAATTTAGAATAAAATAAATATTAACGAAAATTTAAAATTTATCTTTCTTATTGAGAGATAATTTAGATTATCAATGAAATCAAATAAAATTTAAGATGCCTGCCCCTCTGAGAAACCTATCTAATAATTTCTTCCTTAAGAAATTCAAAAATTACTAAATATGCCTCAACTACCAAAAAATGTGATGTCACAAGATATATACAAATTAAAAGAAAGAAGGTTTTACAAAGACGAATGCTCGAAGTCCATTTCTGGTGTAGATCCTGTGCTGGACTGTGGGTGAACTTTAGCGGTATAGTCTTCGTCTCCAACTGGATGTCTCCCCGGTTCCTGGTCTTCTTCTGCATCTGTATGCATCGGGCTTCTAGCTACTCAATCAGGGCCGATGTCATCTTCCTATAGCAGATCTTGGAATACGCGTCCAGGGCTGTGTCTTCCCCCGGCAGATCTTGGGATTCACGTCCAGGGCTGTGTCTTCCCCTGGCTTGGCCTTTGAACCACCGTCGGCCATTGCTGTGGGACTTCCATCTGGACACCAAACACTTTCGGCGAGACACTGCGTGTATATACATATGATGTAAAAGAATGTTTACATCTTTGTTGGGTCTGTTTGGTGGAAAATCTGACCCAATATATCCTGGGGTATACCTGGGCAGGTTTAAAAGCCGACGCAGGAAAACATCCTGAGTCTTGTCCAGTAACTCCTTTTGATCACACTGTTCACACCGCACTATATTCTAATATTATAGTGTGTGTGAATTCTATATACAGTTACGAGCGTCATTCCTCATCTCCTAATCAACAATCTGTCATCAGTTTTCATCTCTGTCACCGTTTGCTTTTTTTTTTTTGGAATGGCGCCCTCCTATTGGTTGGCTACGGTCACGCCATCTTTGCCCCCCCCCCCCCCACCACTCGCTATTTCGTCTTTGTAACTATTGTGTTGGAGCGGGTCGCTCCCTAAATGAATGCATATATTAGATAATAACCAAATGGAATCCTCTCTTTCTTTTTCCCAGTAAGAGACGCCTACGGAAGCCAACAGTACATAGACAGATAAAGCACATAGGCTATAGTTATTAACTAACATATGCAATTATTTAAGGAGCCAATTTATAATTGTAACAAATAGTATTTGAATCAAAACATTCAATCGGGTAAAACACGGGCGTTGCCCGGGTCATTCGGCTAGTAGTTATATAAATTAATAATAATACTGGGTTGATATTGATTGTGTGTGTACATATGTGGGGCTGAGAGACTTCATTCCAGCCTGTTGTGATGACGCACCACGCCGTCAACAAAAACATACAAGCGGGCCATGAAACCGCTGCGCCAGGCGGCACAGCGGTGGAAACCAGAGAGGACCAGAATGTGCATGCTAGGGGGTTGTCCTTTTTGTCTTCTCATATAAATGTAGCTAATAAGTAATACCAATAAAACGCTAATTTGAGAGACTTTCTAATCCATCGCTGGACTAATAAATCGACACACCACATTGGTGAGCCGGACGTGATTGAAAAGAAAAAGCATACGAATATTTCAAGAGATAAATAAATGCAAAAATTGATTAAAGCTTGAAAAGAAGCATCATCCAAGATATCGGGATATCATCTTAAGACTAAGATAAGTTTTTATATTATCTTCCTTATTATTTTATCTCAATATTTTTATTTTCAACTTTATCTCTATTCACATCTAGCTGTTGTGTCGAATTTTAAATTTACGTAAAATGGAAACAGAAAATAAACCTAGCGATACCTCAGAAATATGCAAAGTTAGTGTTAAAATACCGCTTTCTGGGTTGAAAAACCTGAAATATGGTTCTTCCAGGTAGAGGCGCAGTTCAAAATAGGTGGAATTATTTAGGAAGACACTAAATTCAATTATTTGATCTCCCAATTAGAACCTAAATATATAGAAAACATTTGGGACATAATTAATAGCAAAAGCGACAACAAGTACTCTGAATGTAAATCACGACTACTTGAATTGTTCAGAGAAAGTGAAGGATTGAGAATTAAAAAGTTAATTTCTGGTATAGAGCTCGGAGATATGAAGCCGAGCCACTTATTACAAAAGCTCAGATCCCTCGCTACCTCAGATATCTCTGACAATTTAATAAAAACTTTATGGCTCGATAAATTGCCCACATCCATAAAGAATATACTTATTGTAAGCGATGAGGACATTAGCAAATTGGCCATAATGGCCGATAAAATAAATGAAATAAACTCTTCCAAAGAAATTTATGATGCGGAAGTGCCTTCTTCATCAACAGATCGCTTGATCGCCAAATTGGAAGATCTTGAACGGCAGGTGTCCGAATTGAGACTGGATAGAGCTAGATCTCGATCCAAAAATAGGACTCAGTCAAGACCGAGAAGTAATTCTCAAAGATCCTTCGATCCAAGAGGAAGATATTGCTATTACCATTTTCGCTATATGGATCTAATTGCTTGCAAAATAAATGCAGGCCTCCGTGCAGTTGGAAAGAGTCGGAAAACTCCAACCGGCGGACAGAGTAGCGACAAACTCTTCCGCCGGCATTCAGGATTGTCGCAATCTCCGATTATTTGTGACGGACAAAAACACGGGATTGCGCTTTTTGGTGGACAGTGGTGCTGATATTTCTATAATACCTCCAAAGGATAAAATTAGGATGCCTAGCTCTGATTATAAACTTTGTGCAGCCAATGGTACAGAAATTGTTACCTATGGAACAAAGGTTAGAAATTTGGATATCGGACTTCGACGCCAATTCCAATGGCCTTTTGTAATCGCCAATACTAACAGAGCTATATTAGGAGCAGACTTTTTGAACAACTTTAGATTAATTATTGATATAAAAAATAAACGCCTAATTGATGGAATAACTAATATTTCCATAAGAGGCGTCATTCAGTCAATCTCAGACATGGGAAATATTAGCACTCTAAATTCATCATCCAAGGTCAGCGCTATCCTAACCAAATATCCTAACCTATATAGGCCACCATCAGATTTTGTAGGAGCAAAACAAAACGTTAAGCATTATATTCCTACAAGAGGTCAGCCAATTCACTCAAAAGCCCGTCGCCTAGATTCACAGAGATTAACGCTTGCTAAGGCAGAATATCAATATATGTTGAATAATGGAATAATTAGACCCTCAAATTCTCCTTGGGCGAGTCCATTACATTTAGTTTCAAAAAAGGACGAGTCACTAAGACCTTGTGGTGATTGTAGAAGACTCAATGCAGTTACACTTCCAGATCGTTATCCAATCCCTAGACTGGACGATTTCCACCACATCTTAAAAGGTACTAGTGGGTACTCAAAAATAGACCTATGCAAGGCATTCTATCAGATTCCAATTGCTGAAGAGGATAAACCAAAGACTGCCATCATTACTCCTTTTGGGCTATTCGAATTTAATGTAATGAGTTTCGGTCTTATAAATGCTACTGCTACCTTTCAGAGATTCATGCATGAAGTCTTAAGAAACTTGGACTTTGCATTTGTCTACTTAGATTATATTCTGGTAGCCTCTAAAACGGAAGAAGAGCATTATAGCCACCTTGAAACCTTATTCAGCAGACTAAATTCCTATGGATTAAGAATCAATCTTTCTAAATCTAAATTCCTAGTACAGGGAATTGATTTTCTAGGATACCTAATTACCTCTCTCGGTGTGAAACCACTCCCAACAAAGGTTAAAGCTATTCTAGAATATAAGAAACCAAAAACAGTTCATGAATTACGCATATTTTTGGGTATGCTAAACATTTATCGTACCTTTTTGAACAATGCAGCAGAGACTCAGGCAATCCTTCATGAATACTTGAGGGGTGCCAAGAAAAAGGATAGAAGCGAAATAAAATGGAATGAAGAAGCTGAAGTTCAGTTTGAACAATGCAAACAAGCCCTAGCTAATACAGCACTGTTAGCCTACCCCGATACTGAACTGCCTATCTCACTCTGTACAGATGCTTCAGATCGGGCAGTTGGATCAGTTCTCCAACAGCTTGACAATAATACATGGAAACCAATAGCATTTTTCTCTGAAAAATTAAATCCTGCCCAATGCAATTATTCTATATACAGTTACGAGCGTCATGCGTTCTTCATCTCTGTCACCGTTTGCTTTTTTTTTTTGGAATGGCGCTCTCCTATTGGTTCGCTACGATGGCGCCGCCAATGCGCGAGACACTTTATTTTTGACTTTGCCCCCCCCCCCCCCCACTCGCTTTTTGGTTTTTGTAACTATTGTGTTGGAGCGGGTCGCTCCTTAAATAAATGCATATATTAGTTAATAACTAAATGAAATCCTCTCTTTCTTTTTCCCAGTAAGAGACACCTACGGAAGCCAACAGTACATAGACAGATAAAGCACATAGGCTATAGTTATTAACTAATATATGCATTTATTTAAGGCGCTAATTTATAATTGTAACAAATAGTATTTGAATAAAAACATTCAATCGGGTAAAACACGGGCGTTAATGATCCAACAGGTCCACGTGTCTAAATTAAAACACGGGCGTTGCCCGGGTCATTCGGCTAGTAGTACATATGATAGAGAGCTTCTCGCAATATATTTGTCTATCAAATTCTTCAAGCACCTGCTTGTGGCACGTGAATTCACAATTTGGACTGATCACAAACCTTTAATTTACGCATTCAAACAAAAAAATGAGAAAGCTTCTCCTAGACAATTAAGACATCTACAATACATCTCCCAATTCACTACTGACATCAAGTACATAAAAGGTACTGACAACATAGTCGCCGATGCTCTGTCCAGAGTTGATGCTATCACAACTATCGAACTATCGACTATGAAGAGATCGCCAAAGAACAAACTGGTGATTCAGAACTACAAAACCTGATATCAAAGAATACCTCTCTAAAATTTAAGCAATGCGCACTACATTCAGGCAAATTGTTATGGTTTGACGTGTCTACCAATAATATTAGACCATTCATTCCAATTAAATTCCGAATGATAGTTTTTAGGAACTTCCACGAACTCTCACACCCAGGCATCGAAGCCACTACTAAACAATTAACATCAAGATTTATATGGCCTAATATGAATAAAGACATTAGGAAATGGACTCAAGCTTGTGTCAACTGCCAAAAGTGCAAGGTGTCGATACACACGAAATCAGAAATAGGCAAATATCAAGAAGTGGATGAAAGATTTAGTGTTGTGCACATCGATCTAATTGGTCCTTTACCTCTGTTAAATATCCATTATAGTGGGCGAGCGGCTCGAAAACACGACCCCATCGAATAACACGTGGTGGCGGCGGGCGTGGTGTGCGCCTGCGCAAGATCGAGTATGGAACTGTTGCTGGCAGACAAAGAAAAATGGCGGTCGCCAATGTTTACGTTTTTTTTTGGTTTATTTTTGACGTGACAACGTCTTAAATTAGGTTGCGGCTGGGAGTCACTTATGAAAAAGTTTAACGCCCGGTAACGTTACGATGAGTCACCGAACGAGAGTGCTGCGCGCGCAGCTGCGCGCGCAGCGCTAGAGAATTAGGCGCATTGAATCGGCGCATGCTTGTCTCTGTCTTTGTCTTTCTCGAACGTTCTTGGCGTTGGAAAAACAAGAAAGCGTCATAATACAAGTTCACACGTGTGGTGTTAATTATTAGTTTAAAATTAATTAATTAATTAATTATTATTTTACAAATTTTAAATAGTTTCAAATTTATTTAGCAAAAATTTGAACCTTCGATCTGAATAAATGTTTTGATTTTCGAATTGATTCTTTAAAATTACAAATATTAAGAAAAAGTGGCAGAAATAAGAAAGCTTTATTTAAACTGTGTTGAGCAAGAATTTTAACATCTAATTTAAGTAAATGTTTTAATTTTCAACTTCATCATTTACAATTACAAATTTTATTTAATTTCAAATTTATTTAGCAAAAATTTGAACCTTCGATCTGAATAAGTGTTTTGATTTTCAAATACCAACGCGGCTGGTGGAGTGGCGATCTATCGTAAATTATCATCGACATCTACGGCGGAAGTGTTCCAAGTTGCGATTACAGACGTAACTCGTGTCATTAAAACCAAGGGTGACATGTGCATGACTGAAGTTACTTGCTTCGCCGCTAATACTAGCTTCAAGTTTATACTCGGTGCTGTATATATTCATCCAGGAGCTAGTATGCAGGATATTGGAATGTTACTATGGCAAGGACTCGGTCCGTACATTCACAACAGCCAGTACGTGCCACCGTTCGTGCAAGTTGATTCTAGTATACCGATTCTTCTGTGTGGTGATTTTAACAAAAACGTAAAGCCTGACAACTCGTTTCTTAATTTCATGAAAAATACGTATAATCTTGATTGCGTATCAAACGTTTCTAAGTCAACTACGTTAAAAGGAACAACTATCGACTTGACTTTCGCAAGACACATTACAGCAGAAACACTTCCTTAAACACTCAAATAGGAATTATTTAAGTTTAAGTTTACATGTACAATGTTTTAGTAAACAAAATATATTTCTATAGTTAAAATTTGTGCAATTCTTATTTTCTTTCAATTCCTTGTTCCTATTGTGCAATTTAATTATATTCATATCAATAAATATTCTACCGTTGTCACGTAAAATCTTCGCCCGTAAAACCGACTTTAATTTGTTCTTTAATTTACATATAGTTATATGTATAAATAAATAATATTATCTTTAATATGTTTAAAATTTAATTATAATTAAAAGCAATAAATAAAGGCTTTTTAGTAAATTCTATTTATTTTTGTTATTAATTAACAAAAGTGGCGAGCCTGCCAGGATGGAACGTGACAAGAAGTTGCGCTCAGTAACCAGAACGCGATTTACTAAGGTAGTAAATGTTTTGGATTCCGAAATAAGTAAAACTAATGCTGATCTAGGTGTGATCAGGGACAAATTTAGCAAATTAAAAGACATCGATTTCAAATTAAAGGATCTTGACCAGAAGATGTTGGATCATATGATGGTGGCTGATGCAGAAGAAGACACTTTAAATTGTGAAATTGAGGAAGCAGAACATTATTCGGATACCTTCATCACCCTGGAAAGAAAGGTAAGAGAATTAATTGATTCTGATAACAAAAGTGATGTTAAATCCCTGGGAAGCTCAAATGGGTCATTAATGGCCAAAAGTTATAAACTTCCTAAGATCGAAATAAGAAAAATTTGATGGAGAACTAATTAATTGGCTTCCATTTTGGGCACAATTTGAAAAGATTCATGAGGATACTGAGCTGCATGATGCAGACAAGTTTCATTATCTGGTGCAGTCTATGCAATCAAACACTAGAGCCAGAGAGCTCATAGAAAGCTATCCCCAAACAGCAGACAACTATGCCAAAGCGGTCCAAGCCTTGAAACAAAGGTATGGACAGAAAGATTTGCTTGTGGAAATATATGTAAGGGAACTGCTTAAATTAATGATGGCAAATGTCAAGACTCCACCAGATGAAAGGCGGTCAGTGGCTAAACTATACGACAAACTTGAAACACAACTAAGATCTCTGGAATCTTTGGGTGTTGACACCAAGGAAAACACAGCATGGCTTTTCCTTATGATAGAGTCTTGTTTGCCAGAAGATGTGCTGGTTGCTTGGCAGAGATCACCGCTGAATAATTGTGATGCATCAAAAAACTCTAATTCTAACTCCAGCTCTCGCCTTAACAATCTTTTGGACTTTCTTAGAAGAGAAGTGGAAGGGGAAGAAAGAAGACTTCTAGCCAGGAGAGGATTTGAAGGGTCTTCCCCAAAAGAGAAACTTAGAAATAAGTTTAAGCAGAATTCAAATATACCTACCGCTGCAGGTTTATTTTCTGCCAAGAGATTGGATGTTTGTTCTGTGAAAATAATCACCAAAGTAAAGACTGCATCACTGCTCAATCTATGCCATTCAAGGATAAAAGAGCAAAGATTTATGAAAAGAGGTGTTGTCTGAAATGCCTTAAACCTGGACATCTTGCAAAGGCTTGCAAGAGGACAGTTCAATGTAATATTTGTGCCAAAGGACACTACGTTCTTCTTTGTCCTGACTTGCCCTGCAACCGAAAGGAAAAGACGCATGTCTCTGAAGTAGTGCAGAGTGCTTTAGCCAATCAGCAGTGTACAAGAGATGTAACATTAATGACCTTGATGGTCAATATTATGGGAAATAATGGCTATAGAAGAGTGCGAGCACTCTTGGACCCTGGTTCTCAGAAGTCCTATATTTTGGAATCCACTGCACTAGAAGTAAAATTGAAGCCCATCGGCAATGTAAATATTGCTCATTCATTGTTTGGTGGTACACAAACAGAAACAAAATGCCATAATGTGTATACGGTCGCATTATGCAGCAACCTATCAGAATTGGACACTCTGAGAGAATTTGATTTCTTGGGTCAAGACATTATTTGTGGAGAGATTCCAAGGACCCTTAAAGGAGCCTGGTTGAATGAACTAAAAGGATCTAGAATTTGGCTGTCTGATCTTGGGAGAGATAGCCCCAAAATAGAACTTTTGATCGGCAGTGATATATATGGAAGCCTTTTGTCGGGACGTGTGAAGCAGCTGGAAAATGGAATAACAGCCATAGAAACACATCTTGGATGGACAATTTGTGGCCCTTCACCGAAGAAAGATGAGCAGACTGATTACTCATCACTGGTGGTCATCAGCATGCACAGTAGAAATATGTCAGTTGATTATTTGTTGGATTTAGAAACGATTGGCATAAAAGATCCAAGGGAAAATCTTACCAAGCTAGAAGAAGATAAAATAGTACACCAGCACTTCTTAAATACTGTTCATCAGCTGGAAGATGGACGCTTTTGTGTAGGATTACCTTGGCTGGGGAACCAAGAAGGAATTCCATCCAATCGTCATATTGCAGAGAGAAGACTTTTCAACACAACCCGTAAATTGAGAGCTAAATGTATCTTCAGCGAATATGATAGGGTGTTCCAAGAATGGCTAGCAGAAGATGTTATTGAAAAGGTGTCTCCAGAAGATTTGAACAGGAATTGTCATTATCTCCCTCATCACCCAGTGGTTAAAGCCAATAGCAACACCACCAAGATAAGACCTGTGTTTGACGCATCATATAAGGACAAGGGGAATCTTTCATTGAACGATTGCTTGCCAAGTGGCCCAAATGTTATTGAACAGATCCCAGCTATACTACTGAAGTTTAGAGAAAAGGCTATTGGAGTTATTGCTGACATTAGAAAAGCCTTTTTGCAAATTGAAGTGAAAGAAGAAGATAGAGACTATCTTAGATTCTTATGGTGGAAAAATAATCATCATATTCAGGTTTTCCGTCACAAGCGAGTTGTCTTTGGTGTGACCTGTAGCCCCTATTTGCTTGGAGTAGTCATCCTGCATCATCTCAAAGGAGTCTCATCTGAATTTGGAGCTCTTCCTCAGAAGTTGATGGAATGTTTGTATATTGATAATTGTGTCACTTCAGTGGATACCGAGGCAGAATTAGTTGATCTGGTGGAGAAATCTACTGAGATATTTGCAAAAGCCAAGATGGATCTCAGAATGTGGCAATTCGGACCTATACACCGAGTCAAGGAAGTCTATTATAGATTACCTCCTAGTGTTGATATAGAAAGGAGTGAAGAGGCTTCAGTTCTGGGCATGAAATGGAATCTTTTAGAAGATACTCTTAATGTGACCCCTAAGTTCGGAGTTATAATAAACTCACTTTCCAAGAGAGACCTCTTGTCTCATACCCAACAGATCTTTGACCCAATTGGATTCTTAGCTCCTGTCTTATTACCTGCTAAACTACTTATTCAACAAGCCTGGACAGTCAAAACTGATTGGGATGAACCTTTACCATCAACCATTCAAGAAAATTTTATGAAGTGGTACAGTGAGTTGGACACTCTTGCTGACATAAAAATTCCACGTAGAGTGTGCCATGGGATTAGAGCCCATTGGTCCATCCACATATTTTGTGATGCCAGCCAAAGTGCATATGCAGCAGCAGCTTTTCTACGTTGTCCTGAGAACAAAGGAGTGTCAGTACAACTTTTGATGGCCAAATCCCGGCTAGGTCCACTTAAGAAAACTACTATCCCTAGGATGGAACTTCTTTCTTGTATGTTGGGAGTTAGACTCAGCAGGTACATAACTGAGTCTTTGAATTTGGCTGCGGAACCGGTGTATTACTGGACAGACTCTACTACAGCACTTTCTTGGATCAAGACGAACAGGCAGTGGGGCACCTTTGTAAACAACAGAGTCAAAGAGATATGCAACACTTCAGGTCCGAACAAATGGTTTTATGTACCAGGGAGCCTCAACCCTGCAGACCTTCCTTCAAGAGGTTGTAGTGTCCTACAGCTTAAACGCACCAGATGGTGGGAGGGACCTGAATGGCTCAAGCAGCCTCAAGATCACTGGCCAAAGCAATTATTCCACTCAGACAGAACTTTGGTCAATTTAGAAATAGATAGACAAGTATTGGTGACTACACATGTCAGAACTGAAGTAATGCCATGGTTTGAAAGATTTTCAAATTTTACAAAGATTGTCAGAATAAATGCGTGGATCCGGAGGTTCATACGAAATACACAAACATTGTCCCCATCAGGTATGCATAGTCTACAGCTTTCAGAATTAGAAGATGCTGAAAAGGGAATTTGGAAAACTGTGCAACAGCAAGTTTTTTCTAGCCGAGGAGATTCAATCAATGGGTTGATGATAATCAGAGATCATTTTGGATTGATCCGTTTAAAATCCAAGCTTATTGAAAGGGATGACGAATATTCATTTCGTTACCCAATTTTGCTTCCAACAAAACATCATGTTGTCACATGCCTGATAAGAGAATTCCATCTGAGACATTGTCATGCAGGAGTTCAGATCCTTTCTGCCAAACTCAGAGAAAATTATTGGATCTTAAATTCCCGGCGCAGCATACGAAGTGTCGTCTCTCAGTGTGCCAAGTGTAGAAGATTTTCATCAAAACCTGTGAAAACTACACCGATACACTTACCCCTTGATAGAGTGAGAGATGTCACAGCCTTTGAAATTCTGGGAGTAGACCTTGCTGGTCCACTTTACCTCAAGAACAAGACCAAGGCATGGATTGTTCTATTTACCTGTGCTGTCTTCAGAGCTATACACCTGGAACTTGTAACCTCATTAAGTACTGAAGCTTTCATACAAGCTCTGAGAAGATTTATAGCCCGGAGAGGGCGACCAACAGTCATTTATTCTGATAATGGTACTAATTTTGTGGGCGCTAACAATGCTCTCAAGGCTTTAAATTGGAAGAAGATAGTGTTAGACCAAAATCTTCACAAGATAAGTTAGAAGTTCATACCTCCTACTGCTGCATGGTGGGGAGGTTGGTGGGAGCGTCTTATTCGTTCCATCAAGGATCTCCTTGTTCGAATTTTGGGCCATTCTTCAGTGTACTATGAAGAGATGTCTACTATCCTATGTGATGCAGAAGCTACAATCAACAGTCGTCCGCTGACATACATTCATGAGGACTTTGACAGTTTGATTCCTTTATCACCCTCCATGTTTCTACATGATTCAAAATACGTGGGAGTTCCAGATCTTGATAAGTTGGATTCAAAGAAATTTCAAGATAGATATCGGCATTGCCAAAGGCTGCGAGAAGCTCTCAGAAGTCGTTTTCGGAGTGAAATATCTGGGCCAGCTTGTCCAGAAGGCCAATGAGAGGACTCCGAAACTGAGTGTGGGTGATGTGGTTATAGTGAAGGTGGAAGACAAGAGGAGACTCCACTGGCCTATGGCAAGAATAGTGGAACTGTTTCCAGGAAGAGATGGACATTCTCGGGTTGCTAAAGTTCGCACAAAACTGGGAACCCTTATACGCCCTGTGCAAAAGCTCTACCCCCTGGAAGTTTCAAGTGGGGATCCAATTCTTCGATCCAAAGGAGATACTACAATTGAAGAAGAGCATAGTGAGGCTAAGCGAACTCGATGTGGACGCATGGTCAAGCTACCACAGAGACTTAATTTATAATGCTTAACTCCTTTTATGTACCACATATATATCACTTATCTTAATTGTATGATTTTCTTCCCCAAATCATAGGTGGGAGTATGTTAAATATCCATTATAGTGGGCGAGCGGCACGAAAACACGACCCCATCGAATAACACGTGGTGGCGGCGGGCGTGGTGTGCGCCTGCGCGGGATCGAGTATGGAACTGTTGCTGGCAGACAAAGAAAAATGGCGGTCGCCAATGTTTACGTTTTTTTTTTTGGTTTCTTTTTCTTTTGTTCTTTAATTTAAATATAGTTATATGTATAAATAAATAATATTATCTTTAATATGTTTAAAATTTAATTATAATTAAAAGCAAAAAATAAAGGCTTTTTAGTAAATTCTATTTATTTTTGTTATTAATTAACAACCTCCATCCAATGGTAACATATACTGTCTGACCTGTATCGACAGGTACACCAGCTGGATGGAAGTTGTTCCGCTACCAGATATGAAGTCTGAAACGGTAGCGAGAGCATTATACGAAAACTGGATTGTTAGATTTGGAGCACCGCATACAGTGATATCAGATCAAGGAAAGCAGTTTACTTCTCAAATTTTCAAAGATTTAACAACGCTCCTAGGCTTGCGTACTGCTATCAACAAAGATAACAACCATTCTTTGTCTCAAATAGTATATGGAAAAACCATCAGACTTCCTGGCGAATTATTTGATGATTCTAAACATCACCTGCATGCAGAAGAATTTGTTCAACAGCTTCAAAAGCAAATGGAATTGCTCAAACCCTTGAATGAAAAACATCATTCGAAGACTAAAGTATTTGTCCATAAAGATCTGAAAACATGTTCACATGTATTTATCAGGACAGATGGAGTGAATGTTGCGTTCCCGGTTTGGATAGATGAAAAGGGAGGATACACGATGTGACTTATTAAAGTTTCCTTACTTAAGTATATATATATATAGCAATTTAGGCCAACAACCCCATGTATATAACCCGCAGCAAGACCTTAATGTTGTATAATAGAAGCACAGCTGTCAATGATACACTATCGACATATGTCTTTACATCATCACATGTAATGCAATTTGTGCAAACAGGATAAATAAATAGAGAAAAAAAAAACGGGGGAAACTCTGTAATTGATTAAGAGTTTGAGTTAAAGCAGGGATCGAGCATATAATATTGTCAGGACAAAGGTCTAAAGATGGAATAACGCACTGAAACACATAAAAGTACAAACATCACTAAAACCTGACAGATAATTAGCCTCAAAGTAGCCCTAATAAAGTCGTAATTTTGCAACTGTTGCTGTGTCAATATATCACAGCAAAGATATAGTACACAACTCTATTTCAACAGAGTCGGTTGTTCTATAATTTGTACACTTTGTGAAATTAAGGTGTGGGGTGTAGTACCATAAAGCAAAAGGAATGAAATATGTATGAGAGGAAACAGGAAATTTTCTCTAGATATTTATTTAAATAAATTAAAATTTGGGAACATGTCTATACTGACGAGATATGCTATTTACATAGTAAAATTTAGATAGAGGTGACCTGAAGTTACTTTATAGCCCTTTAGGGCCCATGCGAAATCTAGGTTGGTTACTACACAAAAAGGGGGGGGGCGCTAAGTCATAATGACAAATGGCTTACCTTTTTCTCGAAAGTGCCGGCAAAGGTCTGATCTCCCGTCTGAAGACTGTCCTCTCACTGAGCGACTCCGATCGAATCTGCCTTTTGGCCAAGAAACCCTCTTTTATTCATGTCTCTCCCCGTTTCCATTCGCTGCCGAGCCAAAGTTTCTATTGGCTGGCATTTTCATTCGCCGAAAGAAACACCAATCAAAATGGCCAACGGCTCCAGTATACAATTTCATAGACGCCCCAGGCCTCTCCCATCGAAATAGAACATATAGTATTACCAAAACAAAAAAATCTAAAGAGAGAAACAGCTACAGCGTAAGTGTAAAATTTCAGACGCCAGGCCCCCCCTTCCACATGGATTGAAATACCATCCTCCCTTTTTCTCGGGACGGTATATATATATCGCCCCCCTCCGTCTTAGCTAAAAATCGACACAGGCCCCTTTTCACTTGAACTGTAATATAACGCTTTCCTTTCTCGGGAAGGATATTTTATAAGGTTCAGTCCTTTAGAAATCTTCCTTCTCCATTTTTTTTTTTCTGGTCACCTTTACCTAAATTTTTGGTGAGGGGAATATATGTACATATGGAACAACAGCTTCCAGCGCGGATGTCCCTGGATGTCACTGGTGTTTCCTTCACCAGGCATCAGCTTTCGGCATGGAAGTCTGGTGTCATCAATTGTCTAGGTTTCTGGGCAAAAAGATGGTCTGTAAGTCTATGTGGGAGGGAAGCCATGTATCCATTTGATTTGATTATACATACGCCTTCTGTTGGGGTATGGTTACAAAAACGTGCCCCAACAATCCTCCCCCTGCCAAGTAATGGACAAATGCGTTTGTGCTATTCATTATTCATCTGCCTTTCATCAGTTACTATGAAAGCAGGCCCATTTCTAGCAAAATGCATTTTCCATTACTAGGTGAAGCCAGGTGTACCGAAACCTATAGGGAAGATAAGGCTAATCAAAATGATGGTATGCTATTCTAGATGTTTATTATTCCGAACATTAGTGGGCATTGTGCATCCTGGCAAAGGGGTTTTTTTGTGTGTTATTATTCTGTCAGCACACTGTTATCAACATAGGTTATGGGGGACAGTCATATCATATGTATGGAAGTAAGCAAGGTCATCTGTCTTACCATTCATGGGTATATATACCACCCTTCCACTTTCTTCTTTGGTCTTGAGGAGTAGGCCTTCCTTGTGGTAGGTCCTCTCAACCCCATCCTTGCCTCTGGTGTGCTGGTTTCATTGCTACCTTCTTTCTGCTAACAATACAGTTAGAACATTTCCCTATTACATATTATATAACAAAAATTTTGGGCGCCAAGAAGTCGTTTAGAAATAACTGACTAGTCCAACTCCTAAAACATGCCAGCATCTTTATTTAAGTACCAATCAAGACATTCGTGTGGTATAGTTATACATATACAATCAAAGGAAAGGATAATTATAGTTAGCTGAAAGAAATATCATGGTATATAATGATTAGCCTATGACATGATGACTTTTGCTAAATAAAAAAAAATTACAGAAAACAAATTGTGAAAGTAATTATTAAATAAGGCACGAAATATGTAATGATGAAATGAATCCTTCCATGTTATATGATGGGTATAATATATATATTGAAGAAAACACGTATCATGCAGATAGTGATTAAATATGATAAAAATCATCCCATGATGGATGATAAAGAAAACTACTACAAAATTATATATGATGACAAAATATATATACATATACAAGTAAGGCGGATAAAAGACAATAAGGATAAAATAGATCATGCCTTGAGGGAAGAATAAGCCATGACAACATGTTAAAAAAAATCGCAACATGGCAGGTAAATATTACTAATATCATGAATATCAAGGAAATAAAATTGTTGAAATGAATAGTATATGATTATAATATAATATAAATGATATAAGATAATAACCTATTCAATAAGAAAATGAAAACACATTATATATATTTGTGCGCTGAAGGATCAAGGTTTAGTATCTCAATTAAGTTTTCAATCTTATTCAGTCTGGAATCACGAGTTGGTCACTGGGTAATATTCGACTATCCCGATCCTACTGGAGGGTGTGTTTTCTCTTATGTGTTAGATTCCTCAAATTACAATACTCTCTCAACCCAGATAGGTACGTCATTTAGAATCTTGGTCAAATGGAACATAGCCCAGACCTCTATTAAACTACTCAGTCCATTTAAATCTAGGGTGACAACCGTATGAAGAAAGCTCTCTGTTTGACAGAGAAACTAATCAACTTCTCCCATTTTGTTTGTGACTCCGTTTACCTTGTCTCTGGGGTGTGTACAGTTCAGCTACCTCCCCCTTCCAAGAAATTCATATTACTTTCATCTACCAATATACTCCCTATTCATTGACCTGAACCCTATAAATCTACATCTTATAAATTTGAATTTTATCAATCTGAAATTTTGGTTCTTTTACAAATTCCTTCAGAATTATACTCCCTGTATAACTGCTCTTAATTCTACTGTCCTCAATACAACACTTCTAAAACTTTGACTCACTGGCTTGTTCTGGCGTCTCGTTCGCGGTCATTATAGTTAACTAATACTTTAAAATCTTATCCTAACATGGAACGAGTCTAAACTCGTTGAAGGTCCTAATAATTACTTATTCTGTCTCTCGAATCGGTCTTATGCTCGAATTCATTCCAACAAAACGTATGGCAGGGCGAATCCTTTATTAGAAGAAACTTCCGCTAGCTATGGGGGATCAAACTGGTACCAAAAAAATTCAATAGACGGAAACACTTCGTCTAGAATAACTGGGCAATCTCTGCCTACTTGCCAATCTTACAGGACCTCCCGTCTGCAACACCCTCGCTCCAGCCACGCTAAAAGCGTCGAAACTACGGTGTCAGATCGGTTACCCAAGGTCGCGCCGTTATACCCCAGGCTATACGGCATGGCTAAAACAAATCCCCCATCCTGCATAAATTCAATCTATACCTCTTCGTTTCCTCTTGCGAGGAGGAGTTGAGTGGGAAATTCGGCTTGATCCTCGCCTTCCACTGTCTCCAAGTCTGAGGGTCGGGATAGGGATCATTTATCCACAATCCTTAGAATTCAAGCTAAACTAAAATAAAAGAAAATCAAAGGAAAATTATATCCTCTAACGAGGGACCTAACAAAAGGGAGCGAATATTTCTAACTAGATAGAGTTGTAGTTGTCCTGTGAGGCTTCCGATCCTAACAAATAAAGAAATCAAAATTTAAAAAAAATCGAACCTATTAATTCCCTACACTATTCTAATATACCTTTGGTCTAACAGTATAATTGTTTTTAACCTTCTTACACATTCATTAAACCAATCCATTCATACACCCCCCCCCCCATCATTCACGGTTTGCATACAAACTAAAGTTAAAAGCTGCTACACAAGCCAAAGTACTATAATTATCATCATTGATAGATCCTAATAATAACAAATTTTTCAGGACAAATGTGAAATCAAATAAAGTTTCTAATTAAAACAAAGTGGGGACTAATGCCCTATTAATTTAAATTAATGCCTCATACAAACTCTATATATACTAATACTTTATACTCGATAAATGATTGTTAATAAAATGGTTAACAATTCTAAATAATCTGAAAGCTAACCTACCTAAAAAAATGTAATTTCAAAAACTGCCCTTGCTTTGACACTAAGTGACTATTCACGACAATTCTATAAAGACACACACAAATTACAATGGCGAATAAAGGACCATTAAACGTGACACCTCATAAAAGCGGAATTGAGTCACTCCCCTAGCCACCGTGGGTGAAGTCACTTTCTTCCTACCTCACCTTGCGTCTGTCCCCTTTGCAGTAGTCCGACCTCAACACTCTATTGAAAGATGGATTTATAGGGTTTACGATTCACTACCCAACACTAACATTCTCAAGTGCTTTCCGAGGATCGACTACGGTCTGGGCCTACTTAACTTCTACCCCTGGCTTAGGGTCCCTATACTTCACAACTTTACTCTGAAAGATTGACCTTTCATGTCCTCATTAGAAACCTATTTCAAAGCTACTACCTGAAGGCCAGGGATTATAGGGTTTCTGAATTACCCAACACAAGCCATAGGATGCCTATTAGGTTCGTTGTTTTAGACATAGCCCCCCCTCTAAGTTGTGATTTCCTACACCTTCCTTCACCTATTACTCCTGATAATAACTAAAATTTCAGATTTACACTAAATAGTTAATTCACAATGGTATACATTATTCTCATTGGTCTTTGAAACTCGGGTTTTAACAAGAAATAGTTTGTATAAAAAAAAAAGGAATCCTAATGAAGTTCTACTTAAAAAAAAAGGTTTTTAAATGAAAAAAAAAAAAGTTGAAATCTCTAAACTTCTCATTCTATCGAGCTGATTCTCCGTACACACTCCAAAATCCTAGTTAGTGGCGACAGTCTAAGCAGAATTTACACTGTGTGGGCCTTTTCACCCTTGTAGACCTGCGTAAAGTTAAACTGTTCACACTAACTCTGTCAACTTCCCCTCGTCTCATTACTTCTGAGTTCGCTCTGGTTGTCACCCCTTGTGGAACCACTACATTAACGGACCTATTAGGGAGATAAGCTGGACCTGTAAGATGAATCCAATGATCTTCATCACTGGAACCTTGACTTGAATTACCATCACTAGTTTCCTCCTCCTCTGTGGGGAAAATCCTAATTGGTATATGGTATTGTTTTAACCTATCTATATGGTATTTATCCAAATTCCCAGTTTCTAGATTCTTCAAGAGATATACAGTATCACCAGCTCTTCTTAGTACCTCATATGGACCCCCATACCTTGGCTCAAATTTGTGACGCCCCTTCGTCTCATGCATTCTCTCCACTAGGACTAAGTCCCCGTTATTGAAAGTTCTCAGCCTTTTGTTTTCGAACTTAATCCTAGCTTCTTCCTGCTCATTCAAGTAGGTTTGCCTTACCACCTCTCTTATCTTCTCGACCTCCTCTGTTAGTTCCCGCTCGTAGAAGGCTGCCGTTTGAGCAATCAAATCTTCGCTTACAGGACTTTGTCCCGCTTCCTGAAAAGGTTGCGGAAGCCTCAGCTCATGTCCGAAGACGAGTTTCGCTGGCGTAAATCCTGTACTAGAATGTTCAGTGGTTCTGATAGCTAATCTATTGATAGTGTTGTCTCTAGACACAACAGAGAATTGATAGAGAATCTCATGTATTAATGGGGGCAGGGAACCGAGGGGTGAAAGATGGGTTCATGGCCCAAAAGGGAAAAGAAATGGGAGAGGTACATGTTCATCCATGTGGGTGGATAGTAATCTTAGATCAATGCTCTTTCTGGGTGTATTGAAACTAACTAGCCATGATGGTAGAGGCGCTGTTCTCACTGCCTCTACTGTACATCAGAATGAACTATAATTATTACTAGTGTATTATTATTCCAACAGCCTATGACCTTTAAACCTTTATACCTTCATATACACTCGACGGGGTAGTCACCTTGTTAAAAAAAAAATCTATAATGTCATAGATCAGCTAGAGGGAGAACATAACAAAATTGTGCGAATAGTCTGTTTCAACTACTGATTGTAAGCCTATTAAACTCGTTCTCTTTAGGTTGGCTCGCTCATTAATCTACAATCTACGTTCAATAGTCATATTGAGTTCACATGGATGCTAGATGTAAACTGTATCAAAATAGTGTAGTTTTCTAGTTTCCGAATTATATGACAGTTAGAAAAAGAAACAAACATTCTGGAAATATCTCGCACTGGCTACTATTAAAAAAAAATTGAATGGGGTACAGCTCTGATCTTACAGGATACCTCATGGCTCATAGAATTGAATCGCTCATTTCTCACTAAAATATTCACACAGGGTATGGAGGTCTCCAGCGGTTCTATAGCTATTGGTCAACTAAATTAATTAATGGCAGGAATTGAAGTTAGTTTAAATGCTCATGTGCTGTTTTGTCATGCGTCTTTATGTCATCTGCAAAGGAAAGTGTCGCCTCAAAGGACCTAATTCTGGGACTAACATCCGCTGCACATTTCAGGAAGGAGTGGTCGTCCATACAATAGCAAGATATCATTTTTCTGCCAATGTACAATGTTGAGCATTTTCCATGTCGTCATTTTGTCGATCCCCAATCTTCTAGGGTGTTTCTTTAAGCATTTCTTGATGTCATTTAATGCTTCATGCGATCCCGCCCGGCATTCAATAAGTAGTATTTGATCGTACCACCTCCAGGAGACCATCCCATTGCGGCCGAATCATTTCCACCCAACTTATAACGCCGTCCATATCGCGTAATTGAAATTAGTGTAAAACTCAAAGAATAAGACCTTAATCTCTTAATTCTTTACTAATTTCAGTTGGCTCAACATAAATCTTCTCAATTATTAATTTAGTACAGTGGCGTGACATGTCACACTTCTTCTAGTTCTTTCGCAAGCTCGATTAATCCCAGTGAAAGCCAGTTCAGGCGTCAATCCCGTGCTAACCCGTCATGCATGACTTCAAATTTGGAAATTATTAGACCTGAATATTTGCAGTGGCATCTGCTTCCACTGAAAGTATTTAAGACACAAGGCTGCCTCTTATCTTGTTTAAATCACTGTCTTTACTCCCATATGCCTGTGTAAACTTTAACCATGACCTTATCAATTCTCAAAATTCTGCCTATCGAATATCCTGAGAATCAATGTTCTTCTTGTCTACGGCGGATTAACACAATAATTGTTCCCTAGAGTTATCTGCGTCGAGTGGTCAGTCTGTACTACTAATTCTCCACTCTAACTCCAGGATTCCTTTATCTACTCAGGCTGTTCAAAAATTTTCAAGACAGTTGTTCAAATCCCCAATGATAATCTGCTAAATTTCGATAATTATTGAAATTCTCATTAAACAGACTAACTACACCTTCCTGACACAGAAGTGTCCAGCATCAAGATATGGCGTACTGCCCATTTCTTCATTTGATGACTGTGTCAAATTACAGCTGAAGAAACATACTAAGCATATAACTGGTTTAAATTTCATGTAATCTCATCATGCCTTCTGCTGGCAAATATTTACTGTAAAATTCAATACTATCAAGATGGTTTTATTTGTCTTCATCCAAAAAAAATTGTTTCAGAAATAGAATCTTGGAAATCTCTACTAAAGACAAAAATTATACATTTGTCAATTCAGGATAACCTTCCCTTGTCAGAGTGTATACAGGATATTTAAGATCATATGCAGTTGGAGGCATCATGAAAAAAAAAAAAGTCGGTTGCCTGACGCGTCTTTTTATGGTGATCAAACTTCTCTCTTCACGGGTACGCTAACTGGATCTTCAATTCTATTTTCACCTTAAGGCTCATATATCTGCCACTCTCCCAATCCACTATGCGTTAAAAATAAAATCGATTAACTATCATTCAGCATGTTAGCCCTAATCTGGATGCACAGGCTAGTATGATTTGATAGAAAGCACTATTAAAAATGAAGTTAAGATATTTGTATCCAGCAATAATTATCAGAACTCACCTCTGCTGTGAGAAAATTATATCAGAGCTATGATGAAAAAAAAATGCTAAGTCATTTCAGTAGACTACTGTAAAACACTGATCACCGTTCTAAATTTGAACCATGGGAAATCCAACCTCATTTCTCATACTGTATATAATAATTTGAGAAAGTAAAATAAAGAAATTGTAATCAATGGTGCTCGCAACAGAATTCAAAATGATTGAGACACAGAACATTATAAATAATGTCCAGCAAGCAGGATACCAAACCACCTTTATATTACAACATTTCCACAAAAGTATAACTATCAATAACCCAATAAACAAAACCACAAAATATCTATAGGGCGATATGTTACATTCCATACTCACAAACATCTATAACAATAGCCAACTACTTAAGAAACTCTGGCATCCAAACATATTACTGTAATTCCCCTAACATAGGCTCCACCATAAAAGTCCACTATCTAAAAGTAATCCTGCTATCATAAAACCCACTAACCAAAACAGAGAATAAAAGGCAATATATTCCGTAGAGTGTAACAGCTGCCAAGCCAAATACGCAGGGGAGACAGGAAGGAGAGTCAGCAATAGAATATATGGACATAGACGCAACGTTATTAATCAAGACAATAGGTCTCTAATTTTCCAATACTGCAAAGGAACAGGTCACACTTTCGCATTAGGAGAACCTAGAATACATTACAATAACATAAACAGCAAATATCAAAGGCTTATAATTGATTCTCTATTATTCAGAAAACACAATAGCATTAATAGAAAATAGATTTGCCCGAAACATATAACACAATATATCCTAGTACCAGCTAATAATATCAACAATAATATAAGTAACTTATATGTAATAGCCAATAACTATTATAAAACTACCTAAAAGACAGCGGCGAGAGATGCGGTATACACCGCCTCAACATAACTTTCATTACCTGATAAAATGCCAGTGAAACGGGAAGCATAAATTAAAATTCACGATTTATAATAGACTGTTAATCTCAGGATGCGTGGACTACTTCACCAATACTTAAAAATAGTATGGCTTTTCATTAGGTATATATTTCTAAAGTATAGGGGATGAAACATATACTAAATTCGAGCCCCGCGGCGGGCGACATTGTTGCGTTCCCGGTTTGGATAGATGAAAATGGAGGATACACGATGTGACTTATTAAAGTTTCCTTACTTAAGTATATATATATATAGCAATTTAGGCCAACAACCCCATGTATATAACCCGCAGCAAGACCTTAATGTTGTATAATAGAAGCACAGCTGTCAATGATACACTATCGACATATGTCTTTACATCATCACATGTAATGCAATTTGTGCAAACAGGATAAATAAAGAGAAAAAAAAAACGGGGGAAACTCTGTAATTGATTAAGAGTTTGAGTTAAAGCAGGGATCGAGCATATAATATTGTCAGGACAAAGGTCTAAAGATGGAATAACGCACTGAAACACATAAAAGTACAAACATCACTAAAACCTGACAGATAATTAGCCTCAAAGTAGCCCTAATAAAGTCGTAATTTTGCAACTGTTGCTATGTCAATATATCACAGCAAAGATATAGTACACAACTCTATTTCAACAGAGTCGGTTGTTCTATAATTTGTACACTTTGTGAAATTAAGGTGTGGGGTGTAGTACCATAAAGCAAAAGGAATGAAATATGTATGAGAGGAAACAGGAAATTTTCTCTAGATATTTATTTAAATAAATTAAAATTTGGGAACATGTCTATACTGACGAGATATGCTATTTACATAGTAAAATTTAGATAGAGGTGACCTGAAGTTACTTTATAGCCCTTTAGGGCCCATGCGAAATCTAGGTTGGTTACTACACAAAAAGGGGGGGCGCTAAGTCATAATGACAAATGGCTTACCTTTTTCTCGAAAGTGCCGGCAAAGGTCTGATCTCCCGTCTGAAGACTGTCCTCTCACTGAGCGACTCCGATCGAATCTGCCTTTTGGCCAAGAAACCCTCTTTTATTCATGTCTCTCCCCGTTTCCATTCGCTGCCGAGCCAAAGTTTCTATTGGCTGGCATTTTCATTCGCCGAAAGAAACACCAATCAAAATGGCCAACGGCTCCAGTATACAATTTCATAGACGCCCCAGGCCTCTCCCATCGAAATAGAACATATAGTATTACCAAAACAAAAAAATCTAAAGAGAGAAACAGCTACGGCGATAGTGTAAAATTTCAGACGCCAGGCCCCCCCTTCCACATGGATTGAAATACCATCCTCCCTTTTTCTCGGGACGGTATATATATATCGCCCCCCTCCGTCTTAGCTAAAAATCGACACAGGCCCCTTTTCACTTGAACTGTAATATAACGCTTTCCTTTCTCGGGAAGGATATTTTATAAGGTTCAGTCCTTTAGAGATCTTCCTTCTCCATTTTTTTTTCTGGTCACCTTTACCTAAATTTTTGGTGAGGGGAATATATGTACATATGGAACAACAGCTTCCAGCGCGGATGTCCCTGGATGTCACTGGTGTTTCCTTCACCAGGCATCAGCTTTCGGCATGGAAGTCTGGTGTCATCAATTGTCTAGGTTTCTGGGCAAAAAGATGGTCTGTAAGTCTATGTGGGAGGGAAGCCATGTATCCATTTGATTTGATTATACATACGCCTTCTGTTGGGGTATGGTTACAAGAAAGAAACCTGTGAGATTTAAGGAGCAATAGACTATATTTCTCCTTTTTTATTGCCTATAATGATGATGTATATATATTGTAATTAACCACTTTGTGCACCGAATCGTGACTTCGCCACTGGAAGGGGAGTACTGTGGGGGCTGAGAGACTTCATTCCAGCCTGCTGTGATGACGCACAACGCCATCAACAAAAACATACAAGCGGGCCATGAAACCGCTGCGCCAGGCGGCACAGCGGTGGAAACCAGAGAGGACCAGAATGTGCATGCTAGGGGGTTAACTTTTCTGTCTTCCCATATAAATGTAGCTGAAAAGTAATACCAATAAAACGCTAATTTGAGAGACTTTCTAAGCCATCGCTGGACTAATAAATCGACACACCACACATATTTAAATATTTTGGTGAGATTTCCTATATATTTTAACTTTCGATTCTAAGTTTTGTAAATTCATGACTAAACACTAAAAAATATTTAATAAATGAAAGACCTTTGTGCCCTAGAGCAATTAGATGTATGAGTGAAAATAAAAGCGCTGGGGGACGATCATATTTTTATCAGAGATGAAAATTTACTGACACTTATGAGAATCACTAATCATTTGCTTCATACATTAAGTTCAAAATTCATGTTAATCGTCCCCCGCAGCTTTTAATTTCACTCAAATATATCTAATTGGGCAATGGCAGAAGATCAAATATTTTAGTTTTTCCTTTTTGATGCATTCAAATGAAAAAAATTAAAAAAAAAAAAGCATTTTTTTCATTCATTGATTATTATAGTATTTAAACATGTATTTAAAGAGAGGTATATACTAAATTTACGAAGAAGGAAAATTAATAGAAAATAAAATATTCAAAGAGCTTGTAAGTTATCATCATTTCTCTTTTGTTTTTGTTTATCTTGTCTCACCATTTCATTGCTTTTACGCATCTTTTTTATAATTTTTATTTTTTTATTTTTCTTTTGTTTTTAAACGAATGGCTAGAAATAATTCTTCAAAATATGATGCCGTTGTATACCTCCAATGTGACCCAATATACCCAAGATATATGTGTCAAGGTTGTAGAAAACTTAGGCAAAAATTCTTTTGCGTAAATTGCGTTAAATGTGGAAGTTTATATCATTCTTCATATAAAAATTTTGAAAGGTAAGGAAAATTAGGTTTTAATTTAACCTTAATTTTCTTAAAATATAAAATATAAAGCTATTATATATATATATATTTTTATATATATTTTTTTGACATTTCATATATGATTACCTTTTCGATCTATAATAATATATTTTATATCTTATTATAAAACTTGTCCTATTAATCACAAAAAAAGCATACATTTCTCAATTTAAAAACAAATATATAATGTATATTTTAATATTTTTTAAAATTTGGATTTGAAAATGTTTATTTTATATTTTAAAATGGTCTTCTTCGCTTATGTGAAAACGCAATTTAAAAATACAATTCTTGAACTGTTGAATTTTTAATAAACAAATTCTCTTATGTAGGACATTTGATAACATTTATGCCAAAGATATAAAGACCCATATATTCATACCTGTATTAGTCCTCCAAGGTACATGTAAAGCTATTAAAAATAATGAGGACATATCCTGACCAAAAGCACATGTGCCTTTATTAAAAAAAAAAAAAGGGGTCAAGAAGGATCTTTCCTGTCAATATATATTTTAAAAAAATTGCCCAATCTATTGATTAAATTTATCAGACTGATCAATGACAACACCATATTTGGCAAGTTCAGAACTTCCACTAAAATACCTTTATCAGTTCAAGAAGAGCTTTGATTTCATGAGATACATAAGGGATTCATAAAATCTAAACAATTTTCCAAAAAGATATAGTGAAGTGCTTAGAGACCAAATCTATGACCAAACTAAAGATGCAAATTTTTCAAAGATGATATATTTTTGATAAAAAAAACAATGGTTGCCTGTAAAGTCGGTTTTACGGGCGAAGATTTTACGTGACAACGGTAGAATATTTATTGATATGAATATAATTAAATTGCACAATAGGAACAAGGAATTGAATGAAAATAAGAATTGCACAAATTTTAACTATAGAAATATATTTTGTTTACTAAAACATTGTACATGTAAACTTAAACTTAACTAATTCCTATTTGAGTGATTTTGTTGAGGATAGGACGATGATAGGAGAAATATGAAATTAAAGGAAGTGTTTCTGCTGTAATGTGTCTTGCGAAAGTCAAGTCGATAGTTGTTCCTTTTAACGTAGTTGACTTAGAAACGTTTGATACGCAATCAAGATTATACATATATTTCATGAAATTAAGAAACGAGTTGTCAGGCTTTACGTTTTTGTTAAAATCACCACACAGAAGAATCGGTATACTAGAATCAACTTGCACGAACGGTGGCACGTACTGGCTGTTGTGAATGTACGGACCGAGTCCTTGCCATAGTAACATTTCCAATATCCTGCATACTAGCTCCTGGATGAATATATACAGCACCGAGTATAAACTTGAAGCTAGTATTAGCGGGGAAGCAAGTAACTTCAGTCATGCACATGTCACCCTTGGTTTTAATGACACGAGTTACGTCTGTAATCGCAACTTGGAACACTTCCGCCGTAGATGTCGAGGATAATTTATGATAGATCGCCACTCCACCAGCCGCGTTGGTATTTGAAAATCAAAACACTTATTCAGATCGAAGGTTCAAATTTTTGCTAAATAAATTTGAAATTAAATAAAATTTGTAATTGTAAATGATGAAGTTGAAAATTAAAACATTTACTTAAATTAGATGTTAAAATTCTTGCTCAACACAGTTTAAATAAAGTTTTCTTATATCTGCCACTTTTTCTTAATATTTGTAATTTTAAAGAATCAATTCGAAAATCAAAACATTTATTCAGATCGAAGGTTCAAATTTTTGCTAAATAAATTTGAAACTATTTAAAATTTGTAAAATAATAATTAATTAATTAATTAATTTTAAACTAATAATTTACTTAACACTATCAACATTTATCAATAGTATGACATAACCTATAAACTCAGTTTCTCAACTTTTGTGTCAATCTAACAATTAATCAATCAATCATAGTTTACGATAATGAAATATCAGTGTACAATTATTTACCTTTATTGTTGTAGTTGTTGTAAATGACGAATCTAAGCACTCCACATTTTCACTACAGACACAGCTGACGATACTTTAACCACACGTGTGAACTTGTATTATGACGCTTTCTTGTTTTTCCAACGCCAAGAACGTTCGAGAAAGACAAAGACAGAGACAAGCATGCGCCGATTCAATGCGCCTAATTCTCTAGCGCTGCGCGCGCAGCCTTCTCGTTCGGTGACTCATTGTAACGTTACCGGGCGTTACACTTTTTCATAAGTGACTCCCAGCCGCAACCTAATTTAAGACGTTGTCACGTCAAAAAAGGCAATCTCTTGTTGAAAAGAAAAGGAATAACTATGTGCCATATATTGATCATCTTAACAATCTAGCAGTTGTCAGTGACATAACACCAACCCTGGAAAATTCATAAAGACAAAGACGGTGTTGTGGCACTGTCCCTAGATTGTTGAGATGCTCATTAGTTGGCACATAGTTTTTGTCTATTTTGATTGGAACAAGACTTTCTTTTAGTTGATCAACCTTTCCCTATCAAAATTTACATCACACTAAAACCTTGCTATAGTGAACCTCAATGCGACTGAAATTTGTTTTTCTGTTTCTTATCCCCTTGTGTAAAGATTACACAAATTCCATTAGTTCATGCTCCTCAAGCTGTTTTATGATAAGCAGCGGCCTCTCCCAAAGGTCCTGTTTAGTTAATTTAATACAAGCCAAAATGTGTTCTGGAGCTGCAGGTGCCAAGCTACATCTTGGGTAAATGGGGTAGATTTTTTTTGTTATTTTCTATCTTCAATGGCTTGAGATGGCCTGTTCTAAATCTTGTTAGTGTTGTTTGATGCTGTCTATTTCTGAGGTTCAGAACTTCTCCTGGGTCCACTCCACCGTACCAGCTGTGCTTAAGTGGGATCCTCCACGAGGGGCGATGCAGCATGAAAATCAACATCTGATCTCATGGAATGGGGTGTAGGGGTGCATCTTTCGTTGATCATGGCATCATGATCCAGGTACACTTTGATGAAAGTCTGACTTTGCCTGTAGTTTGAGGCCGGTCCTAACATGGAAGCAGACAACTTTGCTGCCGACTCTAACATGAGTACAGACGCAGCTCCTCCTTATCCCTGGAGTGGGACACTTGCTGAGGTCCATCAACTGGGTCAGTTGAACTCAAGATTTTTAAAGAGGTCTTCTAACAATACTGCTGTTGGTCCACGACTGCTTATTCGTCAGAGTTATTCTGCTTGTTTCACAGTTGGCCTTCATATCTGAAGGTCGTTCCCCTATCCGCCACCTGGGGATGCGCCCTGTAACAGTCAGCTCTGCCGAGTTTAAAATTATTGGGACAATAGATAAATCTCAGTGAATGTTCAGGGCTGACAATACGCACAAGTTGAAGAGACTTTGAAGTTAAGTGTCCTCTAGTTGTACCAATTATTGTTACAAAATTCTCATTCCTTTCACTCAAATTTTGTCCTTGTTAGCTCAGAAGCTCCATGAGAGGACACTCCCGCTGGAGGACACCTCTCTACAAAAGACAGATTTCATTGCCAAAATTACCATTTTTACAATTTAGCAACTCTCCGGTAAGAGGACACCTCTTCCTTAAGGACACTTTGGCTCTACATTTAAGTGTCCATCACAGGGAGGTTCCACTGTATATATATGTAGTAAACCCGATGTGGAATGTACTGGGCAGTCGTGGTAGTGGGTGAGTGATGGGATTCCCGCACTGGGACAGCAAGGAACAGAGGCAGGTCTAGATGGTAACTCCAAGAAGGTAGAGGTAGACCACGGACGAAGGTAGTCGGACCATGGGCGTCACGGATGCCCTAAGTCTACATCGCGGATAGGGGTGAGAAATATGACCGACCGTATAACGGCGTCGCTCTGAAACAACTAACTGAACAACTACTTTGTCCCAATCTTGGGGGGCTTTTATATGAGACGCTCGCAGATGGCGGCGAGTTCTGATTGGTTCCCGTAATCACGCCACCTGTCAAGCGTTGGGTTATTAATTATGTCTGGCCACGTGTTCGGCCACCTGCTGACGGGGGAATGAACTCATTAGCATAAACACCTGTTAGTCTGGGTTGTTTATCATGTCTGGCCTTTGTCGTCTGGACTTTTGTCGCGTCGTCTACCTCTACATCTTTATTTTATTGTCACTTCTATTATTACAAGTTTGATACATATTTTATATAGATATGGGGTTATTATAATTATTATAAGAAGGTTGTGATCTAACTAGCTCAAAATATACTACATATATATACAGTAAAACCCCGCTAATACGAACCCTGGATATAGCGAACCTTCCCTTATAATTAACCCACGGCAATTCCCAATTCCATTCCATTGAAAATACCATCGTTATAACAAACTTTGCGATTTTTCAAATAACTAACTACCCCTATAACGAACCTATTTTCGGTCCCAAAATGATAAAATATATTAAAAATACTATGCTTATAACGAACTTAAAATTGTGATTTAAAAATTTTTTAAAACAACAAAATTTTGAGCCTGTTTCAGCTCGCGGATCACGATTTCAAAACAAAAAATTAGCAGCATTGTTGTTTTCATTTCCATTCTATTTCTGCTGTATGTTGTATAAATTTTTACACATTATACTTTTATTTGATAGAATATCTTTGCATTCAACAATTTTGAAATAGAAGAAAAATACAAATGGCTTCTAAAATAAAGAAAAGAAACAAAGAGTGGCGTTCTAAAACAAAAAAAAAAAAAAACAGTGGCAGCATGCCCTTTTAGAAGCGTTCTATATCAAGTTTAACCTAGGCTAAAAATTAATTCCAAATAATTTTAAAGCCAGAAATGGTTTGAAAATAACAGGTTAAAAACAAATTTTAAGAAGAATCAGAAGAATATGTGGAAACTGGAATTGGAAGAAGAAGAAGAAGAAAAAAAAAATCCTTCAAGTTCCCTGTGTCTCATGGGCCACAAACAAATCGACTTATAAATTCTCAAAAACTACCACTACAGTTCTATTTTTAGAATGGAATTCTTGTTAGGTATATGACTCATTCAGGGTTCGAGGATATTCCCCCTGGCCGGCCGTTTTACCACCAATTTTGTGTTTGCAAATTGGCGTTTTTTATTCGCAATTTTACCGATCGCGCTATCGTATCAACATGTTTCACGTTCGATTTTTCTGAATTGGATACTTTTGATTCATCCTCAATTGATTCAGAATACATGGAGCTTTATTCCTTTGATGGAAATAACAATATTTTAAGACAATTCTGATTTTCAAATTTCACTTTCAAACAACAAGGTATTAGAGGCATTTTTTCAAATAAATATAGTATTATATTATTTGGGAAAGATGTTCTAAAATACTCTTATACCTTTTAAATATATAATTAATAATGTTTTGCCTAGGGGATTTGACTTTATTTTTAAATAATACATAGGTTTATATATAAACATGTATGCTAATGATAAGAAGAACCTATTATCAAATGACTTCTTTTGATATTCAGCATTACTGTAAAGAAATAGGTCAATTTAGGGAATTAAAACAAAGTGATCATTATTAAGTGGCTGCCTTCTCCTGTTTGTATGGCTGTTTTTTTATTATACGGTCTAAAAATTTAGAAACACGATTTTTGTTCTTCAGTTCTTACTATGTTTTTCTTGTGTATTAGGACACACACAATTGAAAAATAGCAATAATACACTAAAACTTCGTTTTTGAGTCTAAGACATACAGTCGAACCTCTTTAATTCAACACCCCAAGGGACCAGAGCATTCGGTTGAATTAAAGGAAGTGTTGAATTAAGGTTAGATGATTAGCTAATCATCTAACTCACGAAAATAATATTAAAAAAAAAAATGCTGTGTAATATAAATTGATGATATTAATTGAAACCATTGTATGTGTACTTTTTTGTTATTTATTTTTTATTTTGATGATTAACTTTTAGTATCAGGGACAAAATGGCAATAATATATATTTTTGAAACATAAAACATTACAAATAAAATTTATTCTAATTGAAGAATATTGCAGTTGAAAGGAAATAAATATGGAAAATAAAAAGAAAATTTAAAAATAATGTTTATAAAAATAATCATGAATATCATTTTAAAAATTCCTTTATAGGTGTCTGCTTTTTCACTGAAATTCTATTCAAAATGTATTCCAGATGGTCTATTTAACCCTTAACTACTCGTGCGGGATCTGATAGACCCTAGACAAACTTATTTCATTAAATATCTAGAATTCTATTTTTAGATATAACTGATCTAATTTGCCGTTTAAAATAACTAATATAGTTCGCTTAATAACACATATAATATAAATATTTATATAATGACTGCTCTAATTTGAAATATTTGGTAGGTTTAATTTATTTATATATTTTCAATTTTAGATATAACTGATCTAATTCACCGTTTAAAATAACTAATATAGTTCGCTTAATAACACATTTGAAATATTTGGTAGATTTTATTTATTTATATATTTTCATTTTTAGATATAACTGATCTAATTCGCCGTTTAAAATAACTGCTCTTGAAATATTTGGCATGTTTTATTTATTTATATATTTTCATTTTTAGATATAACTGATCTAATTCGCCGTTTAAAATAACTGCTCTAATTCGAAATATTTGGTATGTTTTATTTGTGTTCACTCTATTTCAATTTATTTGAAGTATTATAATTTCCATGTTTCAAAAACCTATTTCAAAAAGGTCATGCGAATATTTATGCTGCCAAGCGTAGCTTAATGGTTAGGTGTGCAGCTTCGTGTTTCCACAACCTTGGTTCAAAACTTATCCTGGGTGTTTTTTTTTTTATATTATTGAAGCAAAGTTTTTTTTTTACAGTACCAAAATTTCCATACATAGGTAAAAAAAATACGAGGAAAACGATAGGCTATTTTAAATTATATATAAATTAAATATTAAAACTATATATTTTAATTATTCTACATGGCTCACGAACAGCGCCCTCTATCAAGGTTATAAATACGTTTAAAATCGAAATCTTCTCAAAATTTTATTAATAATAGTTCGCTTAATAATTAAAATACTTGATCTAAATCGAAATATTTATAGACCCTCGTTCGATTTGAAGATTTATATCGTAACTAATCTGACTGAAATTTTAACAGTATATAGAGTAGAATCTGGAAAAACTTATAGTGAAATTTTCAGGTCTCTATCCTGAATATTCTTTGAGTTTGCCCTTTTGCTCGCGAGCAACGCCTCTAGCGGTGAAGATGGGAGGTAATATCAGCTTACCTAATGTACATGTAAAGTTTGGAGTGGGACGTTTCACAAGAGTGACATCCACGGCGCCAAATTTATAATTGTAACGAATAGTGTTTGAATAAAACATTTAATCGGGTAAACCCGGGCATTGCCCGGGTCATTCGTCTAGTATTTTATAAAGCAGCTTGCTCTACAACTAATGAGAGATGCCTTGAATATGAGAAATCAAGCCAAAAATTTGTCAAGAGATCTGCAAGTATTAATTCAGAAGCATGCTGGAACTTCATCACTTGAGGAAGGCAAATATTTATTTGATGTTTATACGAAATATCAATAATGTGTGTTCTCTAGGAATCCACAAGCAGCAGTCCTTGTCGCAAAAAAAAAAAAATGCAAAAGATGCTACCATGTGAAAAAGATCATCGAAATCAAATGCAATGCAAAAAATGCAAAGAGGCATTCTGCAAAGATCATTCTATTGAAATATGCCTGATTTGTGCGCCAAATTTTTAATAAAATATTTTAGATAACATTTTTTAGAATATATATATAGAATATTTTAGATATTTAGATAGAAAGAGTTTCTTGTACATTTTTATTTATTTTGTTTAGAGCTCTGTTTATTCGAAAAAAACAAAATATTTATTCTTTGGAAATTATGTGAAAACGTTTAATTTCTTTTTAATATTAAAATTAACATGGTTTATTATTGATTTTAAAAGTTGGCCTGAGAGGCCGAACGCCAGTATTTGTGTGACTAAATTAGGCGCCAGTAACTAAGGGTTAAAAAAAAAAAACAAATGAAAATTATCTTCAATCTAGGTGCTTGTGAAATTTTGCATATTTGCATTGTCATTAGAATTGAGCGAGTGTGCAAATGTCTTGAAAGCTGTCTTCATCCTCTAATTTAATGCTCTGAAATGTTATAAATGGAAGTATCTTTGACCGATTAGGTATTTGGTACTCAGGACTACACTTTGATCTTAGCCAAACGACAGAGAAGCAATGGATACTCAGGACTGAGGAATGGAAGTAATTGATGATGGAATATCTGGGTAGATGATAGCAGGTGCATTCCTGCCCCTTCGCCATTCAGAAGGGTTCTACATTCAAAAGTAGCAGTTATTTGAATGATCAGTGGGCTCTCGCCAAATTCCAGGAATAGCAAACCTCATTTCTCTCTTTTCACCTCTGTATCATGCTTCCAGTGTTTTAGTGCAAAGACTACAACTGAAATGAGGTTACCAAGGTTAGTCATGGTTGCCAAATTGGTATGCTTCACACATCTTGATAGCAGAGAAAGCAATGAGTATTTTAACTCTTCCACCAACCCTCCCCCCAAAAAAAAAAGACCGCAGACAAAGCAAAGGTCATCCACATTATATATACAACCTCTTTTGGCCATGCTAAATTGGTTTTAGTTAATGTATATGTTTAAAAATATATATATTTACACACAAAACATATAATTTTTATAAAATACCCCTAATAAAAATAAGAGTTGAACAAGTCACAAAAATTTTTATATATAATAGACATAATGCATTATTATTAAAAATATTATAATAATTTATTTTAGAAAATTTGCTATAAATAAAAATTAACTATATTATTTTATGCATAAAAAATATTTTAAATAATCCCGACGTCTCAGTGACAAACTGACACCTTTCTAGAGGGTTTTCCTAAAAAATTATAAACACATGTATGTGTCAGAAATTGCTGAGGTTTACTAATGTAATTGTTGCTATAAAATTAATTATGTAAAATGTTAATCATTGCATTATTAAATCGCATAGGCTGCACACAATAAACTCTTTCAGATTATTTTCTAACTCCTGGTAAAATTTCAGCCAAATTAGGTCCTTATTGAGGATTTGTATAACCGACAAACATACATACATAATATATATTAATATTTAATATACAGTAAAACCCCGCTAATATGAACCCTGGATATAGCGAACCTTCCCATATAATGAACCCTCGGCGATTCCCAATTCCATTCCATTGAAAATACCATCGTTATAACGAACTTTGCGATTTTTAAAATAACGAACTACCCCTATAACGAACTTTTTTCGGCCCCAAAATAATAAAGTCCATAGTTCTTCTAAAATACCCATTCCAAGAGTCTTACAACAGTCACCTATAAAAGGAAGTTCCAAAAAATGCAATATAACAGCGGTATGGTAGATTAAACTGGCGAAACCGCTGGGAGGGTTCACCACTGATGAGCCAGGCCCTCCCTTTAATTTTTCCATCGCAGTAAGGACAGTGGAAATTGTTTTATTTTAAAAAGAATATTACGCCTCTAAAATAGTTTTATAATATTTATATAATATATAAAATATATTTTTCGAGCAAATATATCCACTCTCTCTACTGAATAGATTTTTAAAAAGATATATATAAATAAAAATATCTAGAGATATACTACATGATCTTAGCCAAAAGGTAGAGAAACAATATTTTATATATAGAGATGACCTGGCTTCGTGTGTCTTCTGCTCGAGTGAATGTTTCGCTGGTAGAATTTTGTTCCTGCCTACTGAAAATTATTATCTGGCTCCGCCCGTGGTCTACTTTAGCGAATATTCCCCTAAAGAATTTTGTTTATGTCAATCAAGCATGATACAGCAATATTGTCATTATCTTTTCTGACTAAAAAATATTAAGAAAAAGGTTAAAAGTGTGACAAAATACTCTTCCAGATTTAACTCTCTGTCCTGTTCAAATTTCAGCAAGATTAGTTACATATTGAGGGCGTGCATAGCCGACAAACATATATATATATGTTCCCGGCTTCGCTCGATATTTACCCTAGTAAAAGTTTGCCTAACAAACATTTGTTAAAACGATTCTAGCACACATCCAATCCCTACTGAATCTATACTTGTCTATACTCTCGATAATTTTTACCCAGTCCCTTGAAAAAAATCAGTATTAATTGGTCCATTCGGTATTTTAAAGTTGAAGGAATAGTAGCTTGCCACAAACGAACATTTGTAAATAACTGTATTCAGCGAATGTACCCGGCTTCGTCCGGTTTCCACCCGAGTAAAAGTTTGCCTAACGGACATTTGTTAAAACGATTCTTGAAAACATCCAATCCACCTATATATTGATTTATAAACGTATATAAATATAAATATTGTTATATGCGTTTAAATATATTTTTGAAACACATATTTTTTTGAAAAAATATTTATTATATTTTAAATAAGATATTGTCACTTTTGTGAATTTGATAATTAATTATTTCTTTTTTTTTCTCAATGAATTATGTATATTAATATAAAAATACATTTTGTTATCATCATCTCGCATACAATGTAATTTTTTATAAAACAAACAACAACAATGTAATTTTCATCTTCATTATTATAAAACAACAGCAAATTAAATTAACAATGAAAAAATATATTTTAACATTACATTTTAACATTTAACACAAAAACGTTACAATATTTTCTTTACATATATATTAATATTAAAATGCCAAGTTTTTTTTTTACATCTTTGGAATATTATATTACTAAATTCTCAAATTAAATTTATTATACTTGGAACACATTTTGCGCATTGTTACAATTTATAAATATAATTTCACCAGATCCCGCGAGAGGCGCTGCTTGCGAGTTGATTATAATTGCAAATAATATTTATTTCAAATCTATTTCAAACCAGAAATCTTCCCAGTAGTATAGTAAATAACTTCCTAAAGAGTTTCACGGCGATTGGATAATCTTACCTTTTAAAAACATTCATTGTGTAAACAAACCACGTGTTAATTATTAACCAATCAAATATATTTATCGTCGCGACCAGTGCTGCGCCCAAGCGGTAAAAGGCTGGAACTAACGCTTTTTGGTTTTTTATTTAAAAAAAAAGCACATTAATCTTTTTAGTTTTTTTGAATAGCCTATATGTTAAACAAAATCTTCAGCTACCTACATGCAAAATTTCATAATGAATTATTCTGTAGATTTTGCGCAACGCGAAAACAAACATCAATTTTGGATTTCATTTTTATAGATATATATAAGGATTAAATAATCATCAAACTTGCTAAAATAATATTCAAAAAATGATATTAATTGAAACCATTGTGTGTGTACTTTTTTGTATTTATTTTTTATTTTCATGATTAACTTTTAATATCAGGGACAAAATGGCATTAATACATATTTTTGAAACATGAATAATTACAGATAATATTTTATTCTAATTGAAGAATATAGCAGTTGAAAGTAAATACAGTAAAACCCCTCTATAGTGAACCCCATTGGGACGGGACTTTTGGTTCACTATAGCCACGGTTCACTATAGCCACGGTTTGGGTATTTAAATTTTTTTTTAGGACATAATTAAAGGGCATACGCAAAAAAAAAAAAAAAAGGCTACCTCTTAATATTGGCTGCTTTTTTCCCCCTAAATTAATCTATTTCTATATATTAAAGCTGTATATTAAAATAAAAACAAAATCATGTGAAAATATTGCCTTTTTGATCAGTTCCTCTGATAATTTAATTAGTATAAATGCAACCTGCCCCCCATATGTCAAAAAAATCCAAGAAAAGTATACCTTATATATAAAAATTAAATAAAAACTTTATTAATAATATTTAAAAGGTATAACAATATATTTTATATAAATAAATATTATATTACAATATAGGATACAAAGGCTTACTTGAAGAAGTCTGTTATTTTTTTCTGCTTTAACATATTCCTCAAAAATTTGGTTTCATATCTAGCAAAGAAATCTTCATTCTTTTAAATGAAGCCTAGCTTGTACTAACCACGTATACAAGGCTTCTAAAAGTGGATAATGACACTGACGATAGCGGCAATAGTTGGGATTGATTCCTCTTTGTAGCATTTTTTTTTTATAGTCTTCTTTTTGCCCCATATCGTAGAAATGCTACTTTTGCTCATTTTCATTTTCTTCCGAAGTTCCGCTTGCGATGTACCACTCTCAATAGCTTTTATGATGGTTAATTTCTTTTCAAGTGATATCTTGGTACGAGCGACTTTTTCTTTGGCACTTCCATTATCTTTTAAAACTGGTTTTAATAATTTAAATCATGTTTTAAGGAATTTTCCTAATGTAGAGTTAAGAAATTTAGTTTTCAATAAGGCATGAAAAATTTATAAAAGGGCGCAGTATAAAAATAGAACGTAAATAAAAACACCCAATGTCGCTAAATTCTTTGTTTTGAATTGCGATCTGTGAGCTAGAGCTCACACAAAATTTTAATTAGTTTTGAAAATTATAATTTTGGAATTTTAGAATTAAAATTAAAAGTTCGTTATAAGCATGGTATTTTTGATAGAATTTAATATTCTGGGACCAAAATTGGGTTCGTTATAGCGATAGTTCGCTAGTTTGAAAAGTGAAAAGTTCGTTATAACGATGGTAATTTTAATGGAATGGAATTGGGATTTTCGATGGGTTCGTTATAAGGGAAGGTTCGTTATATCCATGGTTTGTCTTAGCGGGGTTTTACTGTAAATATGAAAAATAAAAATAAAATTTAAAAATATTATTTAAAAAGAATCATGAAGATTGATTTTGTGTTTAAATCTTTTATAATAACAAAGAAATGGAATATTTAAATAAAATGTTATCATAATCATTGTGGCTACATTTTATAAGAATTACTAGCGGACGTACCCGGCTTCGCCCGGGGTCTTACCCGAGAAAAGGTTTGTCTAGCGAACATTTGTTAAAACAATTCTCTAAAAACTTATAAAAAAAAAAAGATATATTTTGATAATTTGAAACTCGAAAATTGGAATCTCTCGATAAAGTGAACATTTTTTCCCGGTCCCTGTGTGCCGTGTCATCCTGAATTTTGTCTTTCCTAATTTTCTACATTAGAAAATCATAGTTTTATCTAGTGAACATTTTTTCCCGGTCCCTTGAAAAATACTCGATAAGTTGAATAAAATCAATATTAATTGGTTCCCTCAGTAATTGGAAGTTAAAGGAATAGTATCTTCGCCTTGGAATTTTATCATTATTCTTGTCTCAAATAAATTGCCGTGTCATCCTGAGATAATCTTACTTTTGATAAATAATATTTAAGATAACAAACTTAGTGATAAGAAAACTTGTTATCATCGTCACAATGGGGGCGCTGCTTGCGAGTTGAATCTACAAATCTGCAAATAACTCTAAGGATATTCAAGATATTCATGAAATTATTTTTCAAAAACCTTCCCGGTGATATACCTAATAATATCCCAAAATTTCACGGCGATTGGATGTATGGTTTTTGAATCTATAGAGTACAGACAAACAGACAGACAGACAGACATTCAATTTTATATATATTTAGAAGATTTTTTATGAAAAATAAAATATAAAATTTTTCTACAGATTTGGCTAGTCTGCCTCATAATTTGTGAGAGATTTGTTAACATTTAGAGATGAAATTTAAAATAAACTAGAAACATTTGAGATTTCAAAATGGCATAGACTCATGGAAGATTTAGAGCATGTTGGACACCTTCAATCCTACACTAGATTCTAAAAACCTAATATTGCAAAAATGACACAGGAAATCCAGGAATAGGGTTAGAAAACTCAGAACCCAGGATACCAAAAAATCCTTAATTGAAATAAATGAAAAGATGAGCTGAGAACAAAATGGCTACATTCTCTGAACTAAAGGGGATCATACACTATGTATACCTTAAAGAAGGGTAAAAATAAATAAGCAATTCTAATTCTGAGGTGTTTACATAAATTGAAGTATTTAAAAATTAAAGAAATGTCAACTCCCAAAAATTGGGTTACTCCTCATGACTACACACTTGTGCTGATATTTTAGCAAAATTAGTACCCTAATACTTCAATAATTCTCCAGACTTAGCTCCAAACAAATGTTTAAACAAACAATTGTTCAAAAATAGGAGGAAAGATGTAAATAATTTATATTGAAATGGGAAAGTATATTGTAAAATAACAAATTATTTTATTGGCCTTACTATTTTTTTAAATTTTTGACCAATGCCTTGTATATACTGTTGTATATAACATATTTGGCCTCCTTTTTAGATTTTAATAAAAATAAACTTTTCTTTCCTTTTTTTTAATAGAAAAAAAAAAACTAGTATTGAATTTTTTTTTTAAATACTAAAGTACTATAATATTGGAAAAAGTAGTGCCTTAATTTTAAGTTTTTTTTTCAAAATCAGTACTCCTAAAAAAAATAATTTTCAAGAAGGGTGTCGCTGCTTAAACAAGTTTAGCAGCCTAAGCTATAAAGTAAAAACTCATTAAAATTAATCAAGATATAGAGAACCTTCCCCTTATAACCAACTTTAAATGATCCCCATATTTTATTTTAAAATATAGTGAACCAAAAGTTCAATCTCATTGGGGTTTGCTTTAGTGAGGTTTTGCACAATCTTCTATGATAAACCAAATGTTAAAACTTTTGTTGTGTAGTGTAAAATATTTATTTAAAAAGGACTTTGTTGCAGGTTAGCAGATAAAAAGATCAAGCTGTATAAAAGCAACGAGGATGAACAAAAGATTCTGGCAGAGTAAGTCCCCCTTGATTTTACCCTCACTCTTCTTCAGTCATCATGTTGTGTCATCGACAATAGGAAGGTTGGTCAAATTGGAACCCCATTTCACCCTGTTCTGAGTGATTTTCTTCACCTTTTTTATATTTTTTAATACCGGACTAATCTAATAGATTATCAAGCCAATTCTATTCATCAACCTCTCCCCTCAATATCTCAGTATCCCTTCGGTATGATCAATCTCCTGATGATCCCTGAAAACTTCCATTTTCTTTTAATTGCCTCATACAAAAGGCTATATACTCTCCATTTAATAAAACTTTGTTCATTACCACAATGTGAGAAGTGCTCTGCGAAAGTATCACAATATAGTTGATAAAGCGCAATTTGAATTAAATATTATAGCTACAAGAAAATAAGACTTAATCCAAATAAATTAATAGTGTGTGACATTTCGGTAACAGTGTTGTAACTATTCATTTTAAAATTAATTATTTATTAAATTTAATTATTAATTAATTTATTTGGATTAGGTCTTATTTTCTTGTAGTATCACAATTTACTTAGACATTAACTTTTTTTTTTTGCTTATCCCTAGTACACGTGGTACAGGCCATGATAATCATGGTGGGTAGTTAGCGACTGCTTTTTACTGTAAGCGCACCACATGTCTACACATGTGAAAGCAGTTCGACTTTGCACTTACAAATGTGCCAGAGCCCCGTTTGGTTACTTGCACTCACTGGTGGGGTTGGACTTTTGCAAGAATCGGGGGGCCATTGGAGCATTTTTTTTTTTTTTTTTTTTTAAACAGAAAAAGTGTCCAATGCGGGGATCGAACCCGGGTCGTAGTGGTCGTAAACCAAATGGTTTAACCAGCCTTCCACCGACCCCCCTAGACATTAACTAAGTGGCATTGGTATGTTGTCCACCTGATTCCCTTTAACAGACTGTCTATTCTTTCGAATGACATTACCTTGAACTCAAGTAGTCCATCTGGCATGTTGAATACAGTTTTTTCTACCTTCCTCATCTATCATGATTTGTCAGCAGCCCAATTGTAAGTATATATTTGTTCCTCTAGCGCACTGTTAATACAAGGTAAAGGGTTAATTAAATTTATAAATTCAATTGTGCCATCTATCGATAAAATTTGTAACAAATAAATTCACTGGCAATATGTTTCTTTTCAATAATATCATAAAATATTATCTCTACAGATCTTTTTGGTGAAACCACTGGAGGTTTCACTACTGATGAGACAAGCCCTCTCAATTAATAACTTATATCATTGCAGTAAGGACTATAGAGATAATATTTGATGATATTATTGAAAAGAAACACATTGCCAGTAAATTTATTTGTTACAAATTTTAAGGTAAAGGGTACACACTTTTATTGGATAGGTCATCTTTATTTGAGCCTCTTTAATCAATGGAATTCTCCAGTAACCAAATTTCTTCTTCACTTGGACGGTAGGTGAGGCCCTCAGACTTTATGATAGCTAAATGATATCTGCATCTAACACCTCATTTTGAATGATCTTGTATTCCTGTAAACATGCAGCCAGTTCATCTGGCCAATCTGCCAGAAGGTTTGTTAGCCAACACAAGAAAAGGTCATCAGTCACATCTTAAAGTGGCGTTCAACCTTATTTAAAGATCTCAACTTGCTGAGTGCCCATATGGCCGTAAAGCATTCTCTTTCTGTTGTCAAGTAATTCTGCTCAGCTTTTAGTAAAGTTTAGGCATTCTCTATTTTGAATTTACAACTAAATTGGCTGCTATTTCCTACCAGCTAGCACCAGTGTGAACTTTTGTTGGCGCATTCTTGTCATAATGTCTAAAAACAGGTTTTGATGTGAGTGCTAGCTTTAGACTTTTAAATGATCTTTTGATTTTCTCCCTCTACCTGTGTGTGTTGCAGTTGAGCTTGAGAATTCTTGGAACTTGGACATTTTGACAAGAATGTGCCAACAAAAGTTCACAGTGGTGCTAGCTGGTACGAAATACCAGCCATTTTAGTTGAAAATTCAAAATGGAAAAGAAAAGGTCATTGCGCTTACATTTTACAAAAAGCTGAGCAGAACTAATTGCAACAGAAAGAGAATGCTCTGTGCTCATATGAAAAATCAGCAAGTTGAGACCTTTAAATAAGGTTGGACGCCCTTTTAAGAGGGATTGATAATTTTTCCTTATGTTGGTTAACAAACCTTCTGGTAGATTGACCAGATAAACTGGCTGAATGTCTACAAGAATATATTTTAATTAAATAAAAATGAAAGACACAAATATACAGATTGTTTTTTAATTGTTAAAAAGAGAAGTTAACGAAACTGTGGATGATGATAATTTCCATTCTTGGGAACATCATTCACGCAGAAGATCCATAAATTTTGAAAATTCTTTATAAGTTGATAGAACCTTTGTCCAAGTAGAACCTCTTTATGGTTGTTAATGGGATTCTTTATAAGAATAATTTTGCCCCAAATGGGCCTGCTTTTACTCCTCATCATTCCAAAACAATTGAGATCTGACATATTGAACAACTACACAATGTTCTCATGGCAGATCATCTGGTATTTGCTAAGACTTACAATAGAGTCAGAACGAAGTGTTTTTGGCCAGGGCTCCATTCAGTGTTAGACAATATCTCAACCTCTGTCAGGAATGATGTTATATGTATGATATTAATATTCTTTTAATTTCTTATCATCATCTTTTGTATTTTATTTTGTATAAAAGATAATTGTTTTAATAATAAAGTAGTATGTAAATCTAGCGTTGCGTCATGAATTAAAGCGGCTCTCTAAACATAATAAATTGGCGACGAGAAAAAAAAAAATTTTTTTAAGGTAAAGTAATCTCTCTCTCTCTCTCTCTCTCTCTCTCTCTCTCTCTCTCTTTGAGCTAATTTTTAAACTAATTTTTAAACTAAACTTCAATTTTTAAAGATGGAAAGTTTCGGAAATATTGAAAATTTTGATCCTTCTAAGCCAGAGAAGTGGACAACATACGTGGAGAGAATGATCTTTTTCCTGGCAAATGGAATTGAAAAGATCACGCAGAAAAAAGCTATTTTTCTTACTTTAATAGGCCCTGAAACACTTACGCATTGGCAAGGTCATTGGCCGCGCCAAAAGATTTAGCTCACATAGATTTTGAAGAAATACTTAATATACTGACTGGACATTTTTGCCCTAAACCCAATGTAATAGTCCAGCGATACCATTTTAACAAACATAATCAAGGTAATGAATTGATTGCTTCTTATATAGCAGAATTAAGAAGATTGAGTGAGAACTGTGAGTTTGTTGATCTGGATGATCGTTTGAGAGACAGATTGGTGTGTGGATTAAGAAAAGAGTCGCTTGTAAAGAGAATATTATCTGAGGCAGCTTTGACTTTTGAAAAAGCCATAAAAATAGCACTATGTGATGAGTCGGCAAGTGCAAATGCTAGTGTTTTGATGGAGACGACTCCTGATGTAAATATATTAAAGAAAGCTAATAAGGGTGAACCATTTAATTTTAAATCGAAGCAAGCTGAATTCAATAGAATTGCGAAAGGGTTAAATAAGAAAATTATTTGTATATGATGTAAAGGAAATCATTTGCCTCATATATGCAAATTCAGAAATTCAAAATGCTACAAGTGTGCAAAAATTGGTCATCTGCAGAAGGCATGCCTGACTAGAGTAAAGAAATTTGAATACTTGCATAGAAGTAATAGTGATACATACCTACACTGTCTTGGAACTGAAAGTTTAAGTAATCCTTTTTACATAATGGTAAAATTGGATAATCATGACGTATCAATGCTCATAGATTCAGGAAGTGCATACTCATTACTAAATAAAGAAACATTTTTAAAATATTGGAAAGTAACCCAACTTGAGAAATCTGAGGTGCTGTTAAAGACATGGTCGTCAAGTCACGTCAAGATTTTGGGAAAGCTTTTTGTTAAAGCAAAAGTAACAAATGGTTTTAAAAAATTATCAATCTTAGTGGCTGATGGTCTGGGTCCTAACATTCTGGGAAGGCAGTGGTTTGAAGCATTTCGCCTGAAGATAAATTTTTTGAATCATATTGAAACAAATCCTTTTTCTTCTGAATTTGAAGAAGTATTTAAACAAGAAATTGATGCCTATAATGGACTTTTGATCCATATTGACATTCCTGAGAATGCAGAACCCAAATTTGTAAAGGCCAGAACCGTGCCATTTGCTCTAAGAGAACTAGTAGATTATTAATTAAAATCACAGAGAATTAAAATCACTGGAAGAGCAAGGGGATATGTTCGTGCCTAATTATGCAAGTTAATATAACTTCATCTCTTGTGTAAAAATGTAAATTTTTGTGTCATGAATAAATATTTCATTTAGTAAGTCATGGCAAGTCATTCTTGTTAGAATCGCGTCAATATATTTCTTGGTAAATATAAAGTTAAAATAAATTAAGATCAGTGGTATTCTCTTCCAATTACAGGAATATCAAAGCTTGTTCTGACCAGCGTATATATAAGAATGTATGTAATTTTAATGATATTTTTTACCCTCCCCACATGTATTACACAGGAAGACAGTTTACTCTTCCTAACCTTGTTGCTCCAAGGTTCACTACTATTCTGGTGCATGTTTCAGGTATACAAAATGCTTGAGCAAGAAGCTTCTCTACCAGCAGACGGTATGTAGTACTCTAGGCATGTCTGGCTCAGATCATTAGATTATGTTTGCTTGCAGCTCATAGAGCTGAGCGATAGAGAGCAAAGGATAAAGTTCCTCCAGCTGGCCAAGAAGGAAGTAGAAGACAGGAACCTGGAATGTAAGTCAAACATTGGAGTTGCTAGCCCATGCTAGTTGGCCCAACACATTAGCCTTCATATAAAATGAAAAACATAGACGATAAGGCACAATTTGGATTAAAAATTCATATATATATTCAGTACTTTTGTCTGAAGATGGTAACAATGCTGTTACCTAAACGTCACACACTATTTATTTATTTGGATTTGATCTTATTATCTTGTGTTTGAAAAACAAATACATTTATTATAAAAATAAAAATAAAATTTCCATAAACAAGCTACATAAAGGATTTTAAACCATATTGGGCAATATTTTTTTTGACTAGTTGTAGTGTTGTAAAAATCATTGGGGAGTTACATGGTTGGGAGTTAGTTAAATAAATAATATAGGTGCATCAACCATTCCTAAGTTATTTATTTCCCCAATGTTTCGGTGATGGGAAAATTCTTAGGAATATGATACTGAAATGTTGGGAAATATCTTGAGAATATTTACCATGTATTATAGCTTTAATTATCCATCCTATAATTTGTCTCATATTCTAATTTATATCTTTGAACCTTTTTAACTCTGAAATGGCAACTAAGCTGCCCTCTCATTTCAGATTATTTTAATTACATAGGGTTGCAGCTTATGGGATAGTGCCATTATTGGCTGGGCATATACATATTACTACATTTTATCCATTCAAGTCCATTCTCAGCTCATTACCAAGGAATTTAAAAATGCATTTGTAGTATGTCTACTATTTTGTCATGCAGCACTTGAGCAGTCTTCTGAGAATATTTCTAATGCTAATTAATGATGAAGATAGGAGGATATAATTGAGAAGTGGTGTGATACACAAGTGTGTTCTTCAGGTGTGGCAAAAATATCGAACTTTTAAATTAAAAAATATTCAAAATGAAATACAGTAAAACTTAGCCGAAATAAACTGGAGATATAACGAACCTTACCTTATATCAAAACTAAAATAATTCCCAATGCAGTAGAACCTCCTCGTTAGAAGACACTTCTCTACAAAGGGAAGTTTTCATCACCAAAATTACTATTTTTACTAATTAACAACTCTACTGTAAGAGGGCATCTCTCCCTAAAGGACACTTTGGCTCTGCAATTAGGCGCCCTTCACTGAGGGGTTCTACTGTATTAATTATAGTACATAGGGAACCAATGCTATAGCGAACTATTTTTTTTTTTGCCTATCCTAAGTACATGTGATACAGGTGATGATTATCATGGTGGGTAGTTAGCAACTGCTTTTACAGTAAGTAGCATCACATGCCTACACATGTAGTAAGCAGTTCAAGTTTTGCACTTAGAAGTGTGCTAAAATCTTGTTTCATTACTTGCACTACTGATGGGGTTGGACTTTTGTGGTCTTTAAAGTAATTTTTAAAAAAGGCCCAATGCAGGAGTTAATTCCAGGGCCTGGTTGTCAAAAATCAACAGCATATTTAGTGAACCATGGCTATAGTGAACTAAAAGATGGCGTGTTATTGCTTTATATTAATTTATGCCTAACCGGCCTTGTCACTATTGTTTGTGGAAGAGCATTGCATGATGAAAATATTTATATGTAATGAATATGTAATGTAAAACATATGTAATGTATCTATTGGAACAAAAAATAAACTAAGCGTTTATTTAACTTGTTCCGTGATATTTGGCCAACCCAATTTCTTGATAAATCAAGAAAAGTCAACCACCAACATGTTTCGAGCTGTTGGCCCTCATTAGCATGGTGCAGACTGTACCTCTACGACCTAAATTTGGTCCCAGAGGCTTCCTGAGAGATCAAGAAATGGGTATTTAAGGCCAAATTTGCGTAAATAAACTTTTCATTTGAAAAAACAACAAAAAAATATATAAAAAGGGTCAGGTGTTGTAAGCCTGGTCAGGATATGCCTTTTTTGTTTTTAATATCAACACCCGACCCTTTTTATATTTTTGGTTTTTGTTGTTTTTTTTCACATGAATGTATATATGTGTTATATAACATTTTTTTTTAAATTTAATTTTAAATTTTATTTCCTAGATCAAACTACTATGTAAAGTCGACTGCCAGATGTCACAGCTTCAGAATATATAAACCCATTGTTGTTATTTTCTGTTGGACAGCTCAATTATTTTTTAGATATGTAAATTATAATACAATATAATTTTTTCTTCGCGCCTTACATCAGGTAGTACTTTCAACATTTACAATACATTATTTACTGTATTGATTCATCCATTGATGAGCTCTAGCTTTACAAGCTTGATACCCTAATATGATTGAATGGAGATAAGAAAGAAGAAGAAGGATGTCTTATATATTCATAACATCTTTATTAAAATATAAGTGTTCTAAAACTGTTTTTATTATTTTTTGCAAGATGTCACGACTGCAAACAAATACCACAATACAATTGTTAAAACACTTGGGTATTCAAAACAAGCAAATAATTTCTTTTATTTTCAAAATTATGATATAACAGTAAGCTGACAAATTTAACATAACATTTATACAGTAAAACTCAGCTAATACAAACCCACGATAGAGCGAACCTAAGTCAAATCCATTCCATTGAAAATACCATCATTATAACGAACTTGGCAATTTTTAAAATAGCGAACTACCCCTATAACGAACATAATTTTAAGTCCCAAAACAAAATCTATTTGAACTACTAGGCCTATGACAAACTTAAACTTTTTTATTAATAGATTTTAAGATAACAAAATTTTGATAATGTTTCAGCACTCACAGATGACAATTTCAAAACAATAAATACAGGGGTATTGTTTCTTCACATTTACATTCTGTAGTTCGCGTTAACTACCGAGGTCAAATTCTATGAGCTACGTTACAGCGATGATTAACTTGAATTGGTTCTGTAGACTTGAGTAAGGGAACTCTGTGTGAGTAAGGGAACTCTACGCAAATTTTGATCAAGGAACCTCTGAATTTAATAATCTTTGAATAAGCTACATGAATTCGATGGCTGATTTAAACTAGACTAAAAAAAAAAAACTAAGCAAAACACAAAAGATATAGACAACACAGTGTTGCCGAATCAATAAAAATAAATACAGATTAAAAATAAAATAATAAAGAATTAATTATGTAAAACAATGAATTATATTTACCAACAATTTCTACAATAATTAGCAATGAATGACAAATAAGAATGGAACATACATTTTTTAACCAAACATACTCCCCCCCCCCTGTTGGACAGCCAAGTCCAACAAGAATAAAATTCATTCCCTGAATGGCAGAGGAGCTATCTTGGTGATGGGACGCTTGAGTACATTCTTTGGAGTTTTAAGGTCTACGACTCGCACGTATCCGTCTGGTCCTTTATAGGTCTTGATGATTTGTGCCAGAGGCCAATGATGTGGAGGTGTGGAGTCTTGTTTCATGAGTACAAGCTGTCCAGATTGTAGATCTTGATGAGTCTTATGCCACCTTGGACGTGCTTGTAACAGATTAAGATAGTCTTGAGACCATTTTTTCCAAAAACTATTCTTCATTGATTGAATGCATTTCCAACGGGAAACGTGACTTAAATTATCCACAACTTCATCTGGAATAGCTAGAAGAGGGGAACCAATCAAAAAATGTGAAGGAGTCAGTGCTTCATAAGAATCAAAGTTGGAATCAAGGGGGAGAAGTGGTCTCGAATTCAAAATTGCTTCTATCTGAGTAAGCAACGTATAAAATTCTTCAAAGTTAAGAATGGCCGACTTCGTTTCTTTGATTAAATGACTTTTAATAGATTTAATACCTGCCTCCCAAAGTCCACCAAAATGGGGAGCGGAGGGAGGAATAAAATGCCACCTAATCCCTCTTTGAGCACAGAAATTTTGAATATCTAACTCCCTGTAAAAATCCAACAAAACTTTATTGGCCAATTTGAAATTTGTAGCATTATCACTGAAAATATCTGAAGGCAAGCCGCGTCTCGAGGTAAATCTCCTAAGAGTAGCTATAAATGCTTCTGCCGTGAGATCAGAAACCACCTCAAGATGTATTGCCTTTGTGGTGAAACAAATGAATAAAACAATATAAGTCTTAAACAGTATTTTTGATCTTTTTAACATTGGCTTAGTAATGATAGGGCCCGCCAAATCTACTCCGACTCGTTGGAAAGGGCGGGATAGCACCACCCTTTCAAGTGGCAATTCACCCATAATTTGAGTCACGACCTTAGATTGATGCTTAAAACAGGTAATACACTGATTCAGAACTCTCTTCACTGCAGCTTTACAAGAAATAATCCAATATTTTTGAGAAACCATAGATAATGTTGTTTGTAGACCCGAATGTACAGATTGCTTATGATAATGTTCAATAATCAAATCTGTACAATGATGTCTTTTTGGTAGGATTATTGGATGTTTTTGATTATAGTCAAGAGATTTGAATGTTGAAGTCTTCCTCCAACTCTAAGAATTCCATCAGCATCAAGGAAAGGATTTAGAAACCTGAGATTGCTTTTCCCCGACACAAAGCCCTTATCTCGAAGCCACCCAATATCCCGAGTAAATTCTTGATTTTGAATTATTATGATGATTTTAACCGTTGCATTATGAATTTCTGAGGCCGATAGGAATCAATTTAACGATTTATTAGCTGATTCACAATTTGAAATGAATCTCAAACAAAATGCCATAACATCAACTGTTTTTATCCAAGATGAGTATTTCAGAAGTAATTCAGGCATAGGTCCCACTATAGAGTGATAGACCAAGATTGTCGACCTCTCCTCAATCAATGTTTCCGGAGAGAGTTCATCTGAGGGAGGCAAATCAATGTAAGAATTAACCGATGGGTCCTGCAACCAATGTGGTCCCTGCCACCATAACTGGTTATCAACCAATTGTGCAGGAGTTAGTCCTCTTGTAGCCAAGTCTGCAGGGTTTTCCGAACCTGGTACATGGAACCATGAATTGGATGGTGTCTTTCTCTGAATAGCTGAAACCCTATTAGCAACAAAAGTCTTCCATCTTTTAGATTCTGATTTTATCCAATTAAGAGCAATGGTGGAGTCGATCCACAAGAAAATTTGATCAAAATGCAAACTCAATGACTCTTTCACCGCAACAAATAAATTTGCTAACAGCAGAGCTGAACACAGTTCTAAGCGGGGCAAAGATAAGACCTTGATTGGAGCAACCTTTGTTTTAGATGCAATTAAAGATATATCAACTGATCCATCATGCTTACAAGATTTTACATAGATAACTGCTGCATAGGCCTTTTCCGAAGAATCACAAAATCCATGTAATTCTAGAGTGAGAATAGAACTTCGGCAAGGAATGTACCTCGGGATTGAAATTTTGTTCAATTGATTAATATCTCCCTCAATGCCTGTCCATTGCCATTGAATACACTCAGGTAATCTCTCATCCAAGTTGCATCCCTTGGCCCAGAGTTTTTGCAGCATGATTTCAAAAATGATAACCAAAGGAGCCATCCAGCCCAAAGGATCGTAGATTCTCGCAATCAATGATAGAAGTGGCGGCTTAGAATATACCTGAATATCAGGGGGCTTCACTCTGATGGTAAATGAGTCTAAGCTCAGATCCCACAAAATGCCCAATAATTTAACGGACGGGAGATCCTTGAAATCAAAGGATTGATTAATGCCCTTTTGATCTCCAGGTAGCTAGTCAAGTATTTTTGGACTGTTAAAAACCCATTTCCTAATGGGAAAACCTCCTTCAGCTAACAAAGCAATGATCTGTCGAATCAAAACTTGTGCCTCTTCCACAGTATCTGCGCCTGTAAGAAGGTCATCGACATAAAAATCTCTCTTCACAATTTCCGAAGCAACAGGATAATTCATCTATTCGTCATCCGCCAACTGATGCAACGTTCGAATGGCCAAATATGGAGCGCATGCTGTTCCATAAGTGATTGTTGTTAACTTATATTCTTGAATAGCATCTGATGGTGAATCACGCCACAAGACTCTCTGATAGTCACTATCATCAGGATGAATCAATATCTGCCTGTACATCTCAATATCTGCAGATAGTGCAACAAAAAAAGTCCGAAACCTCAATAGAAGGTCAAAGATGTCTGTTTGTAATTTAGGAACTATATGTAGGGCTTTATTCAAAGAGGGACTATCATCAGAGCAAGCTAAGGCATCAAAGACTACTCTGAGATTAGTGGTAGTACTCTCCTCTTTTAGCACACAATGATGTGGCATATAATAGACCTGGGACGGGGATTTAGGAATATCTACAGCTGAGATAATTTGCATATGATTTAGCGATGAATATTCCTTCATAAAAAGTTTATACCAACTATAAAGTTGCTCACTCTTTAATAACTTATTTTTAAGAGAAAGAAATCTCCTAAAAGCAACTTTTTTCGAATTTCCGAAATTCGGAGTAACCCTAAAGGGCAATCTTACTTGATACCTCCCAGTTGTAGTCCTTAAAACATTAGTTTTAAAGTGTTGTTCACAATCCATTTCTTCTTTGGTTAGGATAGGTTGGGTACATGGCGGAATAGAGTCCAACTCCCAGAACTTTCTGAGTTGATTATCTATAGAGGTAGCACAGAATGTCAGAACACTATGATGCAATGAACCATCTGATTGTTGAGCCATGATTTTGCCCGAGAGAAGCCAACCCAACTTCGAATTACATGCTGTTGGACCCCTCTCGTTTTGAAACCTAACTTGTCCTGTATACAAACCCTGGGCAATATCAGCTCCAATGATTATATCAATGGGAGCGGGCTTGTCAAAGGTTGGATCTGCCAGCCTTAGGCCAACCAGGTGAGGCCACCGACTCCTCTCCATTACAAAGTTTGGCAGATTACATGTGATTTTATTTAATATTAAGGCCTTAGCGGTGAATAACATGTTTGAATAGTGAGGAGAGAAGGTGATATCCACCTCTCCTAACGGCTTTTCCAAGCAGTTATCTCCAATGCCATACATAGAGGCATCCGAATAATTCACAGGAAGATTCAACGTTTTTCTTGGTGAATCAGTTATCAAAGTCCTTTGAGATTCAGTATCGACTAAAGCTCTGGCCATACAAGAATTACCGTATAGATCATTCACCCTTATTAAAGCTGTTGACAGCAAGATCTGACTAGAAGAACTAGAATGATTAATTGAATGTGTCTGAATCACCGAATTAAGACGAGCCGAAGAATTTACATTAGATCTCACTGATGAATCAACTCTGTTGGCATTACTAGACTCTACTGCATGTATGGCCCCAGGCAGTGAATTAGAGTCATGTGATTCAGAAATAAATGCGTGAAGCAAGGTATGATGCCTCAGTTTAAATACTCTGCAAACTGCAGTCAACTTACACGCATATACCAAGTGGTTTGATCTGAGACAATTATAACATAACCCGTTATCTCTTACAAACCTCCATCTCTCTTGCCGTGACTTATCTTGGAACAACTGACATTTTGACAACAAATGTGAATTTTTGCATAACATGCAGGGAGTGCAAGCTGCATTTGAATTTGGACGGGATACAGATGTAGTATGAGAATAAACATTATTCGGTTTAGGTGAAGTCTTTGAGGTTTCCCTTAATCTTAGATTTGCAAGACTCCATGCATACTTCTCTAAGAATGCCATCAACTTATCATAAGAGGGATAACCCTGCACATCAATGTGTAACTCCCAGTCCTTTTTTAGTCAATTATCAAGTTTTGACTGGATAATATATATCAGCATTAAATCCATGAGAGTGTTTCTCTCCAAACCCAATGTACTAAGATTTTGAACACCCTCATTGCAGATATCCAAAAACTCATAAAGAGCCTTATCCGAGTCACCTTTAATGAATTTAAGATTTAAAAATTTCTGAATTTGCTTAAAAGTCAATTCCCTTTTATTATCATACCTATGTATTAATGCTTGCCAAGCTATGGAATAATTTGCATCTGAGATGCTGAATGCCCTAACCAATCTCGCAGCGTCTCCCATAAGGGCAGAAACAAGATATTGCAGTTTCTGAGAATTTGCAAGTGCTCTATTTTGGTCTATTACTTTTATGAATATTTCTTTAAATCCCAACCATTCCGAAAAATTACCACTAAAAATTGGCAACTGGAATTTAGGGAGCTTTATAGAAAATTCTTCAGAAGTCGATTTATCCTGTTTAATACCATCTATTAATCTATTAATGCTGACCAGCATACCATCAATTATTTTTTCTGCATTATAAGCTATTTTGAACTTATCCTGAATATCCAAGCTTTTATATTTTGCTAATTTTAAAACCTGACTATCGAGATTCAACTTTAAAGTATGTAAATTTTCTTTTGTCTGATTCAATACATGCAAATCACCAGTTAACAACTGAGACTCTGCATCTTCCCTTAATAAATCTATTTTAACTAAATACTTTTCAAAAATAACAATCTCGGCCTCCATATTAAAATATACTATTACAAAAATAAACAGACAGAAATTGGATGGATCCTACCTTAAGTCTCAAAATGAAGAAACTGTGCAGATGGCGGTTGGGTTGACTGAGAAGGGATGGGCTGACTTGGCCTTTGGAGGAATTACCAGGAATTGAATTCGAAATGGCCGCTGGCTTTCTTCAGGTGAACTTGTTGATTCCTATGTAGATTTATAGATTTCCGCTTGAATCCTAGCTTCCTCGCAGAGTTGTAGCTTCCCTGTCGAGCCGTGGTTTCCCTGCAGAGCTGTAGATTTCTTTCCTTGAATATTTCCTTGTAGAGCTGTAGAGTTCCTCACACGGGGCACCAAAATGTAGTTCACGTTAACTACCGAGGTCAAATTCTATGAGCTACGGTACAGCGATGATTAACTTGAATTGGTTCTGTAGACTTGAGTAAGGGAACTCTATGCAAATTGATCAAGGAACCTCTGAATTTAATTACCTTTGAATAAGCTACATGAATTTGATGGCTGATTTAAACTAGACTAAAAAAAAAAAACTAAGCAAAACACAAAAGATATAGACAACACAGTGTTGCCGAATCAATAAAAATATATACAGATTAAAAATAAAACAATAAAGAATTAATTATGTAAAACAATGAATTATATTTACCAACAATTTCTACAATAATTAGCAATGAATGACAAATAAGAATGAAACATAAATTTTTTAACCAAACACATTCTATTTTTGGCGCTCTTGTTTTATATATACATTTTTACACTTTATACTTTTATTGAATATAATATCTTTATATTATTATATATCTTTATATTTATAAAAAAATTCAAAAATAATGATGGTTCAAGTACATCAAGAGGATTTACGATGCCACAAGAATCTGATACTCCAAAAAGGTGCTACAAATGTCCATCAAAATATGCGGGAAAAGTGAAAACCTTATGCTCTGTATGTCAACTAAGCGTCTGTAAAAAACATTTCTTAATTATTTGTGAAAACTGTAAATAGATTATATTTAGAATTTTTAGAAGTCAAAATCTGTATATTAACATTTGTAATCATTAAATAATCTTTCAAATATTGATTTAATTCATTATTTAGCGCTTATTTCGTAAAGGTACATATGTGGGTTGAATCTACCCACCCCGTCCAGTTACATAAGAAAAAATCACCCGTCCAGTTAAGGGTTAATTATACAGTCTAAAAATTTTGAAAAGGGAAAGAAAATAGCCAAACCGTGGCTATAGTGAATCAAAAGCTCTGTCTCATTGGGGTTCACTATAGAGGGGTTTTACTGTATCTAGTTTAACATAGGCTAGAAAAAATTCCAAATAAATTAAAAGCCAGAAATGGTTTGCATAACAGGTCCAAAACCAAACTAAATATACTTCAGAAGAATATGTGGAAACTGAAAAAATAGGGTTTTCAAGCAACAAGGTATTAGAGACATTTTTCAAGGTAAAATTTGTATTCTATGATATGATAAAAATGTTTAAAAATAATTTTATATCCTTCAGCATATACAGTAAAACCCCGCTAATACGAACCCTGGATATAACGAACCTTCTCTTATAACGAACCTACGCCAATTCCCAATTCCATTCCATTGAAAATACCATCGTTATAACGAACTTTGCGATTTTTAGAATAACGAACTACCCCTATAACGAACCTATTTTCGGTCCCAAAATAATAAAATATATTTAAAATACTATGCTTATAACGAACTTAGAATTGTAATTTAAAAAAAAATTAAAACAACCAAATTTTGAGCATGTTTCAGCTCGCGGATCGCTATTTCAAAACAATAAATTTAGCGGCATTGTTTATTTTGAATTTTGCCCTTTATTTTTGCTGTATGTTGTATAAATTTTAACACATTATACTTTTATTAAATAGAATATATTTGCATCCATTAAATTTGAAATATAAAGATACAAATGGCTTCCAAAATGAAGAAAACAAAGGCATTTTAAAAACAAAAGCGTTATTTCTTTAAAATAAAAAGGCCATTTTTAGAACTTTTCAAAGTGAAACAACACAGGCAAAATGTTAAGAAGATATTAAAATAAGAGAATATAACTTTTCTATTATAAAAGATAAAATATAAAGCTATTAAAAATTGTTACAAAAAGGAATCAACCTCAACTTTTGCTGCGATCGCGATCGTACGTTTTAGGGCTAAAAAAAAAAAATCCAAATAAATGGTCCCGTGATGAAACAAAAACTATTTTTATGCATGACAGGTTAAAAAAAAAAACGAAATCTACACCTAGAAGAATATGTGGGAAAATGAAATGGAAGAAAAACACTAACTTTATCTGAATGGTGCAATGCTTGAAGAATGCTTTGAAGCAACAAGATGTTAGAGCCATTTTTCCAAGTAAACAATGTATTATATAATGTGATAATGATGTTTTAAAATCATTTTATATCCTTGAATATATATTTAATAAAACTTTGCCTAGGATTTGTCTTGATTTTTAAATTAGACATAGAGGTACATGTATGTTAATGATAAGAAGAACCTTTCATCTAATGATTTCTATTATTATTCAGTATTAATGTAAGGAAATTGGTCAATTAAGGGAATTAAAACAAAGTGAGCACTATTAAGAGGAAGCCTCTTCTTGTGTGTATGGCTGTCCTTCAATTATACGGTCTTAAAATTTTGAAAAGTAAAAAAAAAAAAAATAGCCAAACCCTGGCTATAGTGAACCAAAAGCTCTGCCCCATTGGGGTTCACTATAGAGGGGTTTTAGTGTATTTAATAAAGCTTTGCCTAGAATTTGTCTTGATTTTTAAAATAGACATAGAGATAGAGAGGTATATTTATGCTAATGAAAAGAACCTATTATCAAATGACTTCTTTGTTATTCAGTATTAATGTAAAGAAATAGGCCAATTTAGCTTTATTGTGAAAAATTGGTTAGACATTCAATGTTGCTGACATGACAATGACATTCAATGTCCATTGCTAGCCATTACTTTTTTTCCATATTTCTGGAAATTGACAGATCCCATTGCAGAAAAAGGCTGGCTCTTTGGCTGCTATCCTTTTTTAACTTCATTGTAATTGGAGAAGTGCTGGTCAACAACACACAAGCCAGGCCATGTTGATTTGATCAGAAGAGATAATAATCGGAAAGAGCAATGTCTGGGCTAGGAGGTGGGGTAGGACTACCTATTTGAGCGTTTCTAAGTACGTTTTAACGGGTGCTGCAGCATTTGGCCGTGCATTATCATGTTGCAAAATAACTTTGCTGTGTCTATTGGCGTATTACAGCTGTTTTTCCCTCAATGCTCGGCTTAAACACATCAATTGTCTTTGGTAGACCTCCCCTGTGATTCTTACGTTCGGTTGTAGCAGTTCATAATATACCACTCCTAGCTGGTTCCACCAAATACACAGCATAATCTTCTCGCCATGAATATTCGGCTTGGCCGTCGACGATGAAGCAAGACCAGGGTATCCATACGTTGCCTGACATTTTGGATTACCATAATGGACCCACTTTTCATTGCCAGTTACAATTCGATGCAAAAACTCTTTTTTTAAATGTTGGAGCAGTTGTTAACATGTGGAAAAAATGGTGTTTGGCATCTTTTGGCTTCAGTTCATATGACACCCAATTTCTTACTTTTTTGGATAATTTTCATTTCATTTAAGCGATGAAAAATGGCTGGTTGAGTGACTCCAAGTGTTTTTGCGAGTTCCTTTTGTGTTTGTGTTGGATCTTCATCGAGCCAATAATCAAGCCATGATCGAGCATCATGAACACATTTCATTTTTTTTTGGCAGAACCTGACATACTTGCTATGCTCATTTATTTAAACTAACATGTAAATGGAATATTGAAATAAAATATTCACATAATCATTGTGGCTTCAGTATGATGATTTTTTCATTTAAAAGGAAAATACAGTAGAACTTGGATGATTCCAAAACGTCTTCAATTCAAAAACGTCTTTAATTTGAATATTTTTCTTGGTCCCTAGAATTTCCTATAAATAGAATTTCTGTTTTTAATTCGAATACTCAAATTTTTTTTTGGTCGGTTAGGCTCGAATCTAAGTTTAACTGTATTTCTAAATTTAAAATAACTAAAGTATTTCTATGTTGAAAATTGAAAAGAAAATAATATTACACAATATTAGCCTGCGTAAAAAGACAATAACACTCAAGACATTCTTAATAGCACTGCAAAGTTGAACTTAAACTATCAGAAACCAAAAGTGCGCAGGTGCAATCCTAAAGTTTGCTTTTCAGCGGACGCTGCTCTCCTCTGTGATACCTTTTCGCAATAAAGTTATATGTAAACAACAATCAACTGTTGAAATTTGAATTTTAAAATGGTAGAATTATTGGAAGTGTCGAATAACCATTTATTATTTGATAGGCCAGAGGTCGGGACATTAAAATATGGTCGAATTATTGTATAGTGTCAAATTATTGTGTTGAAATAACGAGGTTATATTGTATTTTCTCTGAAAAAAGGTGTGTGTGTAGACGAAGTCAATCTCCTCAGACTAGATGCCTCTATCCAGAAGCTGAAGGCCAAGTCCCACTCAGATGTCATCCGAGCCCACGATACTGATTTCACCCAGTGTAAAAAGAATTTGAATGCAAAACTGGAGGAGCTGAATTCAGCGAAGGAAGTGATGGGAGAGGTGGTGCGCAAGTCTGCCAGGAAACTTCATGACAACATCTTTCCTATTGAAAAGATTATGTTGGATGATGTGTAAGTAACTGGTCAAGTTTACACAAGCATAGATCATCTCTACCTGGATACAGTAGTCTCCCATGAAAGACCGCCTAAAAAACCTGGCAACCCCGGTCTCTCAAGGAGAAGGTCTCTCATCGGAGACTCAGTCATAATAAGCCGGTGATAAGTTATGCTAGATTCTTACAATGCAAAAAAATTGGTGTTTTACTTATAATTTATGTGTGTATCTACATAGATTTAATAAGTAAACCTTCTATGGAAGACACCATTTAGCAGGTTGGGTCTGTAATATAGTTAAAAAATGATTTACTTTTCAACTTTTTCATACTATATTCCAGTTTCATTATTGATGAGCTGCATGCTCTAAACGTTTTAAACATTAGACCATTCAAAACTTGGCACCAAATAAGCTTTATCAAAATATAATTTCTTGATTATGGCGACAGCAGGTTGCTGAAATGTTGGATAAAGTATTTAAAAAAAAGGTTGATAAAGCACAATTGGATTATAGATTATAATACAAGAAAATAAGAACTAATCCAAATAATTTAATAGTGTGTGACGTTTTGGCAACAGCATTGTCACCATCATCAGACAAAATAATTTTTTTTTTTTTAATGAAAAACATTTTTTTTTAATATATTCTTTTGTCTGATGATGGTGACAATGCTGTTGCCGAAACGTCACACACTATTAAATTATTTGGATTAGGTCTTATTTTCTTGTGTTAAAGTAAATCATTTTGATAACTTTCTCCCACCTCATTCTCCCCACAAATATTCTATATTATTAAAATATTAGTTTTGTTTAATGAAAAAAGATACATAATCTATTAGTTACACATTAAAATAAATTTCATTTATATTTTTACGAGGCTCTTAAAAATTCTCTAAAGGAGAATCTTTGTATAAATTATATTTTGCATCTCTTTTAATTTAAAATTTTAAAGGATGCCTTGATCAAATAGCTGGCACTTTCTTCTAGTTCTTCTCCAGGCCTAAGTGTCTTTGATATATTGCCCCAAAATAAAATAACTTTCCTATTTCATCATTTTATGTGAATAGACTCATGTGAAAATCTTTTCATTTGAAAACTAATATAAAGAAAAATTTATCACATACTTTTTAATACCCATTTTAATTATTAAATATTACCCTAATCTGGGGGGTCAGTGGAAGGATGGTCTAAACCGTTGGTTTTCAATCGCTACGACCCGGGATCGAATCCCGCATTGGGCACTTTTTATTAATAAAAAAAAAAAACAGCGAGTGCAAGTAACCAAACAGGCTCTGGCACATTTGTAAGTTCAAAGTCGAACTTCTTTTCACATGTGTAGACATGGGTGCACTTACAGTAAAAGCAGTCGCCAACTTCTACCCACCATGATTATCATGGCCTGTACCATGTGTACTAGGGATAATAAAGAAATAAATCCTAAATTTAATTCCCAAAATAATAAAATCTATTTAAAATACTATGATTATAATGAACCTAAAATTGAAATTACTAAATTTTAAAATAACAAAATTTTGCAATTTCAAACAATGAATTTAGGGGCATTGTTTGTTCATATTTATATTATATTTTTGCCTAATGTTTTATATACATTTTTACACATTATACTTTTATTGAATATAATTTCTTTGCTTCTCTGACAAGTTTTAAATAGAAAAAAAAAAATGCAAATGCCTTCCAAAATATAGAAAAAAAAAATAGCAAAGATAGTGTGGTTCTTTAAAACCAAAAGCTATTACTAGAAAAAAAAGTCATTATCAAAGCTTTTCAAAGTGAAACAACTCATGAAAAATGTCAGAACATGTTAAAATAAGAAAATATAATTTTCTAAGAGATAAAAATAGAAGTTTATTATAAATTGCTACAAATGACGCGATCGTGCCCATCTCACACAGGACACAAAAAAAAAATCTGCTTATAAATTCTCAGAAATGACTGCTACAGTTCTATTTTTAGAACGGAAGCCTTTTTGGAACGGAAGCCATCCACTGGCCGCCCGTTTTACTACTGATTTGGTGTTTGCAAACTCCCATTTTTCGATGGCAATTTTACCAATCCTGAAGACGTATCAACATGTTTTGCATCCTTTTTTTGGGATCAGATACTTTTGATTCATCTTCAATTGATTCAGAAAACATGGAAATTTATTTTTTTGGTGGAAATAACGATATTTTACAACAACAAACAACAAAAAGCCTTTATTGAGGACCTCTCGTCCTATATAGGATTCGCCAGTTTACAGAGTACAATATTTTAGACAATTCAGATTATGAATGGGAGGATGTAACAGATGATGATAGAGACCTACAAAATGTATCATTTTCTACTCCATCAATTAAATAACACCCAATGTCAAGTAAACCATTTATAATTTCTCTCTATTTTTAGATAGCCTTTTAAAAAAAAAAAAGAAAATAAGACCTAATCCAAATAATTTATTAGTGTGTGACGTTTCGGCAACAACATTGTCACCATCATCAGACAAAAGAATAAAAATTTTATTCTTTTGTCTGATGATGGTGACAATGTTGTTGCCGAAACGTCGCACACTAATAAATTATTTGGATTAGGTCTTATTTTCTTTTATTATAATCTATTATCCAAATTGTGCTTTATCAGATAGCCTTTTTGTTAACAAATAATTGAAGAAACGTTGCTGCTTATTTTTGAGTAATATTTGTTACATGATGTTTAATTGAACAATATCAGCCTAAAAACTCTTTGTATTCTAAACAATTTGCTCAAAATAAGGGTGAATGCAAGATCTGTATTCACTGTATAATTGCTGTACTACACTGTAAAAGGGTTAACTTTATTTGAAAGGGCAATGCTTGGAGAGTGATTTCAAACAAGGTACTAGAAACATATTTTTAAAGTAAATTTTTAGTATTATATAATATGATAAAGATGTTCTGAAATCAAAAAGATTCATTTGGATTTGTCTTAATTTTTAAATTATACATATAGGTACACATGTATGCTAATGATAAGAATCTATTATCAAATGACTTCTTTTGATATTCACCATTAATGTAAGGAAATAAGTCAATTTAGGAAATTAAAAAAAAATTATCACTATTAAATGGCTGACCTTTTATTATGCACTATAAAAATTCTGAAATGTAAAAAAAAAAGTTACCAATCTGTGGCTATAGTGAACCAAGAGCCCTGTCCTATTAGGGTGTGGGGAAAGAAGTATGCCCACCCTCACCATTCTCCCTTGAGGATAGGGAAGTGGAGAGGCGACTCTGCGTGTTCGTCCGCGTCGGGGTGCCACTGGCTGATGGCTGGTAAAGCTGTAAGCTGGCCATCTGCCCTTGGTTGGCTGACGCTAGGCATACGTGTCTTGAAACTCTTGGGTCTTCGCTCTGTGTGTGCGTCATTGGGAGCGTCCTTGCCGTGCGCACCATGAAAAACCAAGGGGTGCACACAGCAGTACCACCCTCCCGCCTTCGCGTCAGTTCCCCGTGTAAACCTCAGAACCTCAGAGGTCCTTGATTCGTCGGAAGATTCAGGGAGTACTGTGATCAAAGGGTTCGAGGGCCAAAGGGGGGGGAGTCCTATTGGAGCGTAGGACAGGTTTAACTGAGTCCGAACGAGAGGGCTCGGTCAGCAACCTTGCCATGAACTCTCGGAGACGCCTGTGGGTTTGATTGGTCGACCCCATGGAGCCAGACGATAATGGTGGGCGCGAGGGGCCAAACAATGGCTGCTCGGTGCATGGAGAATGCATCATTCCCTTTTGGCTTGGTGACCTAGATGGCAGCAATGGGTGTGCTTTCGCGCGCCGGTTTATGGACTTTTGAGGTCTGGGAAACCATTATTGCTCCAAGTCTGTCCTATTAGGGTTCACTATGTATGTATGTTGCAATATAGTGAATCATGGATATAATAAAATCATGACTTTTTTTAAACTAAAAGTTCAGTCCCAGTGGGGTTCACTATAGCAAGGCTTTACTGTATTTATATATTTCCTTTTATTCTCTTTTTCTCTCCCACAAAAATTTAAGGTTTTAGGCCCTACCTGTTCCATTTGTTTTGCGCTGAAGCAATAACTGTGATTCCTTTTTTAAATTGGGGAAAGAGTTTAATTCTTTATATTGTTGTTGCAGTGCGGGTCAATTTGCTTTCTTCTACTCCATCGTGAACAAGATCTGCCTCATCCCATCAGATGGCAACTATAAAACCATCTACGCACCAGGTACTCTCTTCATTACCTCTAGTCTTTATAAATCCATCTCACTTAACTTCTTGGAGGAAACCCCTCAGCTCTACACTTACTTATTGAAAGGGAAAATTTTGTGAGGATTTGTTATTTGATTTTATATCAATACCTGGGTACCAGAAATTTCTGGTTTTATATACAGTATAACCTCGTTAATTCAACACACGCAAATTCGACACTCTACCTTAATTCAACCATATTCTGATGTCCTGACCTCCGGCCTATCAAATAACAAACCGTAATTCGACAGTATCGATAATATGACAGTTCCGATAGTTCGACCATTTTAAAATTCTAATTTCGACAGTTGAATGTTTTTTCCACATACAACTTTACTGCTAAAAAGGTATTACGATGGCGGCGACGATCAGTGGGCGCCGATAGGATCGCGCCTGCGCACTTTTGGTTTCTGTTAGTTTAAGTTTCACTTTGCAGTGCTGTTGTGCAATGTCGCGAGTGTTGTTTGTTTTTTACGCAGAAATTTAGGAATCGTGCGCTAATTAATAATATTATTTTCTTTTTAATTTTCAGCATTGAAATATTTTAGTTATTTTAAAATTTACAAATAATTTCCTTTTAAATAAATAAATCTTCATAAAATGTAGCCAAAATGATTATGATAACATTTTATTTCAATATTCCATTTCCATGTTATTATAAAAGATGTAAACACAAAATCAATAACACCTGCAGCAGCATTGGATGCCTTTAACACAATAAAAACTCTTTGTTATTTAAAACACATTCCAGAGGAAGAAAGGCATGCATGTTTTTTTAAAATAGACCGTCTGGAATACATCCTGATTAGGATTTCAGTGCAAAAACAGACATCTATAAAGGAATTTTTCAAAAGATCTTCATGATTATTTTAAAATATTATTTTTAAATTTTCTTTTTATTTTCTATATTTATTTGAATATTGAATGAGGTAAGAGTGAAGGATGTTTATCCAATCCCAAGAACTGATGACGTAATGGATACTCTCCATGGATCGAAGTACTTCTCAGCAATAGACCTTAGATCGGGATATTGGCAAGTCGAAATTGAAGAGAAAGACAAGGAGAAGACAGCTTTCACTACGACCCACGGATTATATGAATTCAACGTCATACCCTTTGAACTATGTAACGCCCCTGCTACTCTCGAGATCAATATGGACAATGTGCTTGGAAATCTAAGATGGCAGATTTGCCTTTGTTATCTGGACGACGTTATTATATACAGCTCAGACTTTCCAACCCATCTTAAAAGACTTGAAGCAGTCTTAAAATGTTTTAGTGAATCTAATTTGAAACTGAACGACAAGAAATGCAGATTTGCTTTTGAAGAACTTGAGATCCTTGGTCATATAACCAACCAACAGGGTATAAAACCGGGCGAATATAATATCAAAGCCATTAGTGATTTTCCTCAGCCGAAGAAGGTCAAAGAAAACAATCATTCCTAGGAATGTGTTCCTATTATTGAAATTCATTAAAGATTTCTCATTAATTGCTGACCCATTGACAAGACTCATCAGGAAAAATGTGCAATTTACCTGTACAGAAAATCAAGACGAAGCATTTCAAAACCTTAAAAAAGCTCTAAAAAATCCGCCAATTTTGGGTCACTTTGATCCAAATGCAGCCACCTACATTCACACAGATGCCTCTAACATCGGATTAGGTGCAACACTGGTCCAAATTATCTGTGGGGAAGAGAAGGTGATATCATATTTGAGTCGAACTCTAAGTAAATCTGAGCAAAATTACTCAACCACCGAAAAGGAATGTTTGGCTGTGGTGTGGGCGATATCAAAATTACGACCCTACCTATATGGAAGATACTTCAAGATAATTACAGACCATCACGCATTGTGCTGGCTGAAAAATCTTAAAGATCCAACAGGTAGACTTGCAAGGTGGGCACTGAAAATTCAGGAATATGATTTTGACATAATACACAAATTGGGTAAAAAACATTTGGATGCTGATGGCTTATCTAGAGGACCCCTACCTGAAACGGATTGGGTCGAAGATTCTGAACAACTATTTTTGAATCAGTTAATAAATGAAGAGGATAAATTCATAGAAAATGTTAAGAAAAGCCTTAAAGGATGCAAACGAGCAATCACACAGAATTTTAAAGAAGAAAATGGGTGTCTATATAAAAAGATCCCAAACCCTGGAGGCAGAGCATGGTTGCTGGTAGTGCCGAAGAAGAGAAGGAAAGAAATCATGAGTGAATACCACAACCATATGCTGAATGGCCATCTGGGCGTCGCCAGAACCACATACCGTTTGAAGAATAAACATTATTGGCCTTCCATGCTAAAAGATGTTTCAGAATTTGTAAAGACGTGCCATCTTTGCCAAAGTCGGAAAGGGTCAAATCTGTCGCCCTCTGGACTTTTGCAACCCAATCCCCCAGATAACTACCCTTTTGAAAGAATCGGGATTGACTTTGTTGGTCCCTTGCCATCAACGAAAAGAAGAAGGAAGTGGTTAATTGTGTTTACTGATTATTATACCAGGTACGCGGAAACAAAGACAGTATCAGAAGCAACAGTGAAAGAAGTCTCTACATTTTTAATCGAACAAATTTTTTCACGTCACGGGGCCCCAAGGTTTCTTATTAGCGACAGAGGTTCACAGTTCACTAGCAATTTGATGAAGGAGGTCATGAAAATGTGGAAAGTTAAACACTGCTTCACGACGAGCTACCACCCCCAGACTAACGGACTAACGGAACAGCTAAATAGAACTATAATCAACATGATAAGCATGTATCTAAATACAGACCAGAAGAACTGTGACGAAATCCTCCCTTTCATCACCCACGCGTACAATACCACGATTCAAGAAACCACAGGCTACTCTCCATTTTTCCTGTTGTTTGGGAGGGAACCCATGTCCCTCTTAGACGACGATAATATCCCAATTGACAGTAACATGAACGATTACGACGAATATATAGAAAAATACTTAGATAAAATAGCAATCACGAGACAGGTAGTCATTAACAACACAGAGAAGACTCAGGAAAGAATGAAAAAAAGGTTCGTCTAACGAATCTCTCAATAAAGTGAACATTTTTTCCCGGTCCCTTGAAAAATACTCAATAAGTTGAATAAAATCAATATTAATTGGTTCCCTCGGTAATTGGAAGTTAAAGGAATAGTATCTTGCCTTGGAATTGTATCAGTATTCTTGTCTCAAATAAATTGCTGTGTCATCCTGAATTTTGTCTTTCCTAATTTTCTACATTACAAAATCATCGTATCATCATGATAATATTTAGAGCAGATTGTTGAATTATCAATCTATATCTATATATATATAAAATTTTGAATGTCTGTCTGTCTGTACTCTATAGATTCAAAAACCATACATCCAATCGCCATGAAATTTTGGGATATTATTAGGTACTAGACGAATGGCCCGGGCAACGCCCGGGTTTTACCCGAGTGCGAATATATTTTAAAAACGTTGTCTTGGGTGGTCGCTATAGACAGGGTGGTCTGTATAGACAGGTGTATGTATCACACTGCTGATAACAGGGTTGCCTAAAGTGACCGCTATAGACAGGGTGGTCTGTATAGACAGGTGAATGTAACACACTGATGATAACAGGGTTGCCTAAGGTGACCGCTATAGACAAGTGTATGTATCACACAGCTGATAACAGGGTTATCTAGAATGGCCGCTATATACAGGGTGGTCTGTAAAGACAGGTGGATGTATCACACAGCCGATAACAGGGTTGTCTAGAGTGGTCGCTATAGGCAGGGTGGTCATTGGTCGCTATAGACAGGGTGGTCTGTATAGACAGGTGGATGTATCACACAGCTGATAACAGGGTTGTCTAGAGTGGTCGCTATAGACAGGGTGGTCTGTATAGACAGGTGTATGTATCACACACCTGATAACAGGGTTGTCTAGAGTGGCCGCTGTAGACAGGGTGGTCTGTATAGACAGGTGTATGTATCACACTGCTGATAACAGGGTTGCCTAAAGTGACCACTATAGACAGGGTGGTCTGTATAGACAGGTGGATGTAACACACTGCTGATTACAGGGTTGCCTAAGGTGGCCGCTATAGACAGGGTGGTTTGTATAGACAGGTGGATGTAACACACTGCTGATAACAGGGTTGTCTAGAATGGCCGCTATAGACAGGTGTATGTAATGATAACAGGGTTGTCTAGAGGGGGGCAGGGAGGACACGTGTTCGCCGGCAGCCAATGGGCGCGCATTCTATCCGTGAGCTTCAGACAGAATAAGGCAATTATATATATAGATATCCCCGGGAAGGTTTTTGAAAAATAATTTCTTGAATATCTTGAATATCCTTAGAGTCATTTGTAGATTTAACTCGAAAGCAGCGCCCCCATTGCGACGATGATAACAAGTTTTTTTTTTATCTATAAGTTTTATTATCACTAAGTTTATTATCTTAAAGATTATTTATCAAAAGTAAGATTTTCTACCTATTAATTGCGCACAAGTCAAAGTTAGTTTTTTCATTTATCTACAACATATATATTGGGAGAATAGATAAAACATTTTTGTAATGTAGAAAATTAGGAAAGACAAAATTCAGGATATCGCAGCATTTTATTTGAGACAAGAATAATGATACAATTCCAAGGCAAAGATACTATTCCTTTAACTTCCAATTACCGAGGGAACCAATTAATATTGATTTTATTCAACTTATCGAGTATTTTCAAGGGACCGGGAAAAAATGTTCACTAGATAAAACGATGATTTTGTAATGTAGAAAACTAGGAAAGACAAAATTCAGGATGACACGGCAATTTATTTGAGACAAGAATAATGATACAATTCCAAGACAAGATACTATTCCTTTAACTTCCAATTACAGAGGGAACCAATTAATATTGATTTTATTCAACTTATCGAGTATTTTTCAAGGGACCGGGAAAAAAATGTTCACTTTATCGAGAGATTCAAATTATCAAAATATATCTATTTTTTTTTTATAAGTTTATAGAGAATTGTTTTAACAAATGTTCGTTAGACAAACCTTTACTCGGGTAAAACCCGGGCGAAGCAGGGTACATCCGCTTGTAACAGATAAATTAGAATATTTATCTTGATTATTTTCAGGAGAAAAGTTATTTCAAAAATTTTATTTACTAGAAACCTTCCCAGTACTATACTAAATAACTTTCCAAAGTTTAATGGGGTTCCAATGAGTGGTTTGGTCAGGCATAAAGGACAGACACACATACATTAAATTTTATATATATACTAGCGAACCCGGCCACGCGTTGCTGTGGCTAAGTTGTAATATGTTAAATTAATATTATACTAAACTATTCAGTATAGTAAAGTTAATATTCACTTATAAAGATAAAAATGTTTTAGCCGATCTAAAGCCCTACGGGATTGAGAATGGAACGTTACGTTAAAATTTGAAAGTGATTTTTATATATATAGATAATATAGCCCTTTATAATCACTGCATTAATAAATGTCAGTGAACTTGTTTATATGTATTGTTTTTTGTTTTTGAGATATTCTAATAGAACGTTCTCACAATTTTTGTAAAATATTTATATATGCACAAACACAGAATTTAAAAATATGTCTTAAAATTTGCTATAATTATTGTTATAAATATTATTTTAAAATAATTCGCCAGAAATCGTCCCGGTAGTATACTAAACAACTTCCCAAAGTTTCATGGCAAACATCTAAAATAAAATAATACTTTTAATACTTTGCTACAATATTAAAAAGAGGGGTGCTTAGGTGTTTAAAATGTAAAATGTGCTCTAAATAGTATTACATAGAGCCTTCATAACAAACATAATTAAAATAAAACAATTAAAATATAATAATGCTGTAAAAAAAGACTTTGCTACAATAATATAAAAGAAATGAAAATAAAAAAAAGACACCCACGCTGAGCCTCGAACCTAGGTTTGTTATAAATATTATTTAAAAATTGTTTATGTTAATTTTTATTTTAAAAAGCCTACATTTTAAATAAAATAATATTTTTAATAATTTGCTACAATAATATAAAAGAAATGAAAAAAAAAAAAAAAACACCCATGCTGAGCCTCGAACCTAGGTTGTGGGGGTACGAAGCTGTGTACCTAACCTATAGGCTTAGCTTGACGTTACAAATACGCTCATGCGAGGCTATTTCAGGCCATACGCCTGCCGCGAGGGGGCGCTGATTGCGAGTGAATTTACGTTTTATTGTAAATAAAAATGCAACGAAAGGTTATTTCTAAAGAGTAATTAGCCAGAAACCATCCCGGTAGTATACTAAACAACTTCCCAAAGTTTCATCACGATCGGTTGAGCGATGTAGAAGATTATCACTTACGGACGGACCAACAGACATTCATTTTTATATATATAGATATAGATAATTGTGCCTTATCATCATTATTAAATAAAAGTATAATGTTTAAAAATTTATACAACATAAGAGCAAAAATAGAATGGAAATGAAAACAATCAATGCCGCTAATTTTTTGTTTTGAAATCGCGATCCGTGAGCTGAAACATGCTCAAAATTTCGTTGTTTTAAAACTTTTTTAAATCACAATTTTAAGTTCGTTATAAGCCTAGTATTTTAAATATATTTTATCATTTTGGGACCGAAAATAGGTTCGTTATAGGAGTAGTTCATCATTTTAAAATAGCAAAGTTTGTTATAATGATGATATTTTCAATGGAATGGAATCGGGAATCGCCGTGGGTTCGTTTTAAGGGAAGGTTCGCTGTATCCAGGGTTCGTATTAGCAGGGTTTTACTGTATCTTGTAACCAATTTTTAATATACTTTTAGAGCATTTATGAATCTGAAATTAGGTACACTTTTCAGAACCCGATGACAATGCAAGTGGATTAAAATTTCAGACTTCTGGGTTGTCAGGGTGGCCAGAAATTGACAAATTTCCAAATTGCCTTTCAAATTTTGTAATTTAATTTTGATATACTTCCAGATAACATTGAAGTATAAAACTTTTAATACTCGCTCAGTTCAATGAACAATGCAAGTGTACAAATTTTCAGACTTCTAAGTGGTCGGAATGGGCAGGAATGAACAAATGACTATATTTCTTTTTAAGTCGTATGTTATGCCCCTTACAAAGAATTAACCAATATGCCGCGAGTAGGCTTCCATCTATTTAAGGCCTAATCCCCAGTGAACTTTTGATTCTTAGTTTTGTAAATTCATGACTAAAAACTAACTAAATCTATATATATATATATATATAATTGAATGTCTGTCTGTCTGTGTGTACTCTATAGATTCAAAAACCATACATCCAATCGCCGTGAAATTTTGGGATATTATTAGGTATATCCCCAGGTTTTTGAAAAATAATTTCTTGAATATCTTGAATATCCTTAGTTATTTGCAGATTTGTAGATTTAACTAAATGAAGATGATTATTTATCAAAAGTAAGATTTCTACCTATTAATTGCGCACAAGTCAAAGTTAGTTTTATCATTCATCTACAACATATATATTGGGAGAATAGATAAAATGATGATTTTGTAATGTAGAAAATTAGGAAAGACAAAACTCAGGATGACACGGCAATTTATTTGAGACAAGAATAATGATACAATTCCAAGCCAAGATACTATTCCTTTAACTTCCAATTACCGAGGGAACCAATTAATATTGATTTTATTCAACTTATCGAGTAATTTTCAAGGGACCGGGAAAAAATGTTCACTAGATAAAATGATGATTTTGTAATGTAGAAAATTAGGAATGACAAAATTTAGATGACACGTCAATTTATTTGAGACAAGAATAATGATACAATTCCAAGGCAAGATACTATTCCTTTAACTTCCAAATACCAAGGGAACCAATTAATATTGATTTTATTAAACTTATCGAGTATTTTTCAAGGGACCGGGAAAAAATGTTCACTAGATAAAATTATGATTTTGTAATGTAGAAAATTAGGAAAGACAAAATTCAGGATGACACGGCAATTTATTTGAGACAAGAATAATGATACAATTCCAAGGCAAAATACTATTCCTTTAACTTCCAATTACCGAGGGAACCAATTAATATTGATTTTATTCAACTTATCGAGTATTTTCAAGGGACCGGGAAAAAATGTTCACTCTATCGAGAGATTCAAATTTACGAGTTTCAAATTATCAAAATATATCTATTATTTTTTTTATAAGTTTATAGAGAATTATTTTAACAAATGTTCGTTAGACAAACCTTTACTAGGGTAAAACCCTAGGCGAAGCCGGGTACATCCGCTAGTAATTAATAAATAAAAATACATTTAAAAAAAGCTTTTATTCAAATGCACTAAAAAGGAAAAAATAATACAGTATAACCTCGTTAATTCGAGACACCCCAATTCGACACTCGGCGATAATTTGACCATGTTCTGATGTCCCGACCTCCGGCCTATCAAATAACAAACCGTAATTCGACATATCGATAATACGACACTTCCGATAGTTCGACCATTTTAAAATTCGAATTTCGACAGTTGAATGTTTTTTACTTACAACTTTACGCTAAAAAGGTATTACGGCGGCGATCGGCGGGCGCCGAGATGATCGCGCGCGTGCACTTTTGGTTCCTGGTTAGTTTAAGTTTCACTTTGCAGTGCCGTTGCGCAATGTCGCAAGTGTTATTTTTTTTATTATTATTTTTTTTTACACCGGGATTTAGGCTTTGTGCGCTAATTAACAATAATATTTTTTTTCAAAATTCAGCATTAAAATATTTTAGTTATTTTAAAATTACAAATAATTTTCTTTTAAATAAATATATCTTTATAAAATATAGCCACAATGATTATGATAAAATTTTATTTCAATATTCCATTTCTGTGTTATTATAAAAGGTTTAAACAAAATCAATAATACCTGAAGCAGATTAAAATTTTTTTATTAAAAGACATTTCAGAGGAAGAAAGGCATGCATGTTTTTTCAAAATGACCATCTGGAATACAGTCGAACCTCTTTAATTCAACACCCCAAGGGATCAGAGCTTTCGGTTGAATTAAAGGAAGTGTTGAATTAAGGTTAGATGATTAGCTAATCATCTAACTAGCTAAAATAATATATATATATTTTTATAAATAGCTTTGTAATATAAATTAATGATATTAATTGAAACCATTGTGTGTGTACTTTTTTATATTTATTTTTTATTTTCATGAATAACTTTTAGTATCTGGGACAAAATGGAAATAATACATATTTTCCAAACAAATAATATTTTATTCCAATTGAATAGTTTAAAGAAAATAAATATGGAAAATAAAAATAAAATTAAAAAATATTATTTGAAAAGAATCAAGATAAAAAAAAAAAAAATATTTTATAGATGTCTGTTTTTGCTCTGAAATCCTATTCAGGATGTATTCCAGATAGTCTATTTTTAAAAGACATGCATGCCTTTCTTCCTCAGAAATGTCTTTTAAATAGCAAAGAGTTTTTATTGTATTAAAGGCATCCACTGCTGCTGCAGGTGTTATTGATGTTTTGTTTAAATCTTTTTCTGTTGGCTCTACCTCTTCATCTTCTTCTTTACCCATCACCTCCTTTACAATTTCTTCAATGGACTGTTCCCCAGCAACTTGCACATCTTTATCAACTTCCAAGAAGTCAATATAGTTGACATCAATGGCTTGATGTTTTTTTAATGTCTCAAAACATCTGTTCATTTCTTCTTCAACAACTTCTTCCATTGCTTCATCCATCACAAATCCTGAATGAGAAAAACAATTTTTTATTGTGGAAGAACTAACCCCAACCCATGCAGCCTCTAGCCAGCTAATTGCAAATAGTAAATGCACTTGAGCATTTTTTTTTTCTTCCATGCAAGTGAGAAGATACGTTATCATTCATTTCCTATATTGGTCTTTTAGGGCTTTAATGATACCCATATCACAGGGTTGTAATGCACTTGCAGTTAGGGCGGGCAAAAATCTTATTTCAATGTTCTGTAACCCTTCAGGTATTTGGTGGGCTGGGCAATTATCTAAAATTAATAAAATTTTTCTTTCTCTTCTTTTGAATATTTGGTCCAATTTTTTCAGCCAATCCGTAAAAATTGCCCCAGTCATCCAGGCTTTTTTATTAAAATGATAATTTGAGGGAATATTCATGCCATGGAAGCATCGTGGTCTTCTATATTTCCCAATATAAAGTAAAGGCAGTTTTTCACTTCCATCCATATTACAGCATACCAACACTGTAATTCTCTCTTTAGACTTCTTACCCCCTTCACATTTCTCACCTCTGATAGTCATTGTTTGATTAGGCAAAAGTTTATAAAATAACCCTGTTTCATCAGCATTGAAAATGTCCTGTGGGCTGTATTTAGCTAAAAGTGAAGGAATAATCCCACCTTTCCAAGTGGCTACACTATTGGCATCCACACTTCCAGCTTCTCCATGAAGTCGTTTAAAAGCAATATTCCTTCTGGCCATAAACTTTTCTAGCCAGCCATTGCTAGCTTCAAAATTATCTTGACCCATTTTCAAGGCCAAGAGTATAGCCTTTTCTTTCAAGATATTGCCATTTATGGCAAGTTTCATGGCATTTGCCTGCCTTATCCACCTAAACAGGGCTTCTTCAATCTCTGGGAATTCCCCGTCACGATCACGTTTCAAGGTAGAGCTAAAATTAGATTTTAAAAAGGCAGATTTTATGGCAAATTTATTTTTAAAAATTGTGCTAATGGTGGACCGTGGAATATTTCTCTCTCTGGAAACTTGACTATGTGATTTTCCTTGTTCTATTTCTTCTATAATTTTCATTTTTTCCACATAAGTGAGCTGGTGATACTGACTACGTTTCCAATTTTTTTTGGCAGAACCTGACATTCTTGCCCCACTCATTTATTCAAATTAACACAGAATATTGAATTTAAATGTTTTTTTTTTTTTTTTTTTTTTTTGCTTATCCCTAGTACACGTGGTACAGGCCATGATAATCATGGTGGGTAGTTAGCGACTGCTTTTTTTTTTACTGTAAGCGCACCACATGTCTACACATGTGAAAGCAGTTCGACTTTGCACTTACAAATGTGCCAGAGCCCCTTTTGGTTACTTGCACTCGCTGGTGGGGTTGGACTTTTGCAAGAATCGGGGGGCCATTGGAGCATTTTTTTTTTTTTAAACAGAAAAAAGTGTCCAATGCAGGGATCGAACCCGGGTCGTAGTGGTCGTAAACCAAACGGTTTAACCAGCCTTCCACCGACCCCCGAATTAAAATGTTATCATAATCATTGTTGGATCATTTTATAAAGATTTATTTATTTAAAAAGAAATTATTTATAAATTTAAAAATAGCTAAAATATTTCAATGTTAAAAATAAAAAAATAAAAATAATTATTAGTTAGCGCATGATGCCGAAATTCCCGCGTAAAAAAAAACAACAATAACATCCGCCAAATTGCGCAAAGGCACTGCAAAGTGAAACTTAAACTAACCAGAAACCAAAAGTGCGCAGGCGCGATCGCCGCCGCCGTAATACCGTTTAGCGGTAAAGTTGCATGTAAAATAACATTCAACTGTCGAAATTCGAATTTTAAAATGATCGAACTATCGGAACTGTCGTATTATCGATACTGTCGAATTACGGTTTGTTATTTGATAGGCCGGAGGTAGGGACATCGGAACATGGTCGAATTATCGCAGACTGTCGAATTGGGGTGTGTCGAATTAACGAGGTTATACTGTATATCCTGAATAGGATTTATGTGCAAAAACAGACATCTATAAAGGAATTTTTTAAAAGATCTTCATGATTATTTTAAAATAATATTTTAAAATTTTCTTTTAATTTACCATATTTATTTCCTTTCAACTTCTATATTTTTCAATTAGAATAAAATATTATTTAATATATTATATTTAATATATTAATGTCTGTAGAGTTAATATTTGATTATATTTCTGAAAAGAAACACATTACCAGTAAATTTATTTGTTACAATTATTTATGTTTCTAAAATAGGTATTAATGCCATTTTGTCACTGATACTAAAAATTAATCATGAAAATAAAATAAAACACACCATGGTTTCAATTAATATCATTAATTTATATTACAAAGCAATTTTTAAAAAATATTATTTTAGCGAGTTAGATGATTACCTAATCATCTAACCTTAATTCAACACTTCCTTTAATTCGACCTAAAGCTCAGATCCCTTGGGGTGTTGAATTAAAGAGGTTCGACTGTATATTGTATCTTCTGTCATTGAGCAATTAGATGTATTTGAGTGAAAATAAAAGCGGCGGGGAACCATCATATTTAGAGAAGAGGTAAAAATATAGCAAACAATTATAAAAATTGCTAATCAGCTGCTACATATTAAATCACATTAGGCTCGAAATGCATGATGATCGTCCCCCGCCACTTTTATTTTCACTCAGATACATCTAATTGCTCCATGACAGAAGATGCAATATATATATTTTTTTTCCTTTATAGTGCATTTGAATAAAAGCTTTTTTAAAAATGAATTTTATTTATTAATTATTTTTAATTGATTATCTTTGACTTCAAAGGAAATTGCCTTGTATTTTCGTTTATTGTTAATAGCGCTTTATGTGCTTTTAAGTTATTAATTTAAGTGTTTTAATTAAAATAAAAAGAAATTTTATAATTTTGAATGCAAGAAAGATATTTTTATAACTCAGGTTCCTGGGGCGTAGAACACCAACTACCCAGGAAGTACAGCTAACTAGTATGGACTAGTGCAAAGTGCTTTTAATTGCGTCCTGATTTGATTGCTGAGCTGAACCTGATGACCAGAAAGTTCCATGCTGAGGTTGAGTCTGGGAGGATGGCCATATATTAAGAGTTGATGTGGGCTAGTCCAAGCAGGATATTTGTTTGCATCCTATGTCTCAGAAAATTTGACAGCTGAAGAGGAGATGATCAAAATGGCTCTTCTGAACAGTGCGGACAGGTAGGGTTTCAGGGTGCCAAGTGCAAGGTCTGCCAGGACATGGCCTTGGCCTGTAAAGAAGGTGAAGGATTTTTGGTAGAAATTTCTAGAGGACACTTGGAGTGGAAGAATTTCTCCTGAGAGATCTGTGGTTGGCAAGTCTTTAGAATATAATATAGTCTATGATGCTAGAGCAGCCAAACACATTGTTTCAAGTACGAGTTTGAGTCAAGGTGTAGTAAGAATGTGTTTGGATAAAAGTAGTGGTAATTTTTGCTGCTCTTTGTGAATACTAACAAGAATAATTTACAGTATAACCTCGTTAATTCGACACTCTACGTTAATTCGACCGTGTTCTGATGCCCCGACTTCCAGCCTATTAAATAACAAACTGTAATTCGACAATAGCGATAATTCGCCCATTTTAAAATTCAAATTTCGAGTGTTGAATGTTTTTTACATACAACTTTACAGCTAAAAAGGTATTATAGTGGCGCCGACGATCGGCAGGTGCCGATAGGATCGAGCCTGTAGACTTTTGCTTTCTGGTTAGTTTAAGTTTCACTTTGCAGTGCCATAGTGCAAAGTCGGGAGTGTTATTGTTTTTTTTTTTTTTACGCAGGAATTTAGGCTTCGTGTGCTAGTTAATAATATTATTTTATTTTTAAATTTAAGCATTGAAATATTTTAGTTATTTAAAAAATTACAAATAATTTACTTTTAAATAAATAAAGCCTTATAAAATGTAGCCCCAATGATTATGATAACATTTTATTTCACTATTCCATTTCGGTGTTATTATAAAAGATTTAAACACATAATCAATAACACCTGCAACAGCAGTGGATGCCTTTAATACAATAAAATTTATTTATTTAATAAAAGACATTTCAGAGAGAAAGAAAGACATGCATGTTTTTTTAAAATGACCATCTGGAATACATCCTGAATAGGATTTCAATGCAAAAACAGACATCTATAAAGGAATTTTTAAAAATAACTTCATGATTCTTTTAAAATAATATTTGTAAATTTTCTTTTTATTTTCCATATTTATTTCAACTGCTATATTCTTCAATTAGAATAAAATATTATTTATTATAATATATTTAATATTTAAATAAAATCTGTAGAGTTAATATATGATTATATTATTGAAAAACACAATTCCAGTGAATTCATTTGTTACAATTATTTATGTTTCAAAAAATGTATTAATGCCAATTTTTTCTTGATACTAAAAGTTAATAATGAAAATAAATACAAAAAAGTACGCACACAATGGTTTAAATTAATATAATTAATTTATATTACAAAGCTAGTTTTAAAAAATATTATTTTAGCAGGTTAGATGATTAGCTAATCATCTGACAAACTTTAATTCAACACTTCCTTTAATTCAACCAAAAGCTCTGATCCCTTGGGGTGTTGAATTAAAGAGGTTCGACTATATATAATGATTTTAACAAGTTTCGACATTTTAAATGTTTGTCCATAAATTTAGTAATCAATTTTTATAACATACTTCCAGACCATCTAGAAACCTGAAAATTCTCACACTTACTAAATCTTGATATATATACAGTTAAACCTGTCTATAATGCCCCCTCTCTATAGCGCCCGATTTTAAATACATAGTAAGATGAGATTTACATTAAAAGTGACCTGTCTATAAGAATATTAACCTTTCTGATCATAATATTAGAAGCATATCCCATTGGTGCACATTGGAATGTTACCTTTAATTGCATTATTTTCTTGACTTCAGAGGAAGTGCCACACACACCCAAGAAATATTTTGCATATTCTCTCAGATGTTTAAAAAAAGAACACTTTAGTAAAGAAAGATAACAAAATGAGTGTTAAACCTTGCTTAAACAGATCAGAGATATAACAAACCTAAAATAATCTCCAATTCCATTACATTGAACCAAGGCTACCCAAGTCCACCAAGGCAACCAAGTCAACCAAAAATTCAGTCCCATTGGGGTTTGATATAGCGAGGTTTTACTCTGGTTGTAGAAGTTTCCTGAAAGAATTTGTATTTTTTTAAGTGGAATTTATTCAGTGTAATTTTGAGATATGGTTTAAGAGCACTCTAATTCTCTATCAACACAAGGTCTTCTTCTTTCTTATCTCCACTCAAATCACACTAAGGTATCAAGCTTGTAAAGCTTGAGACTTTTGATGGTGTCTGCCGGGGAAGAGTAGAGCTCATCAATGGATGAGTCAATAATGTCTTGGGGTTGCAGGCTGAGAATTTCACCTAGTACATAGTGGAAAAACCCTGCAACCATTCTGGAAAGTCATTGTCCGTAGATGACCAGACTTAAGTCTGGAAATCAAAGACTGTTGTTCTCTTGTTAATTCTGCCTTTGCCGGTCCCAAGCCTGGATGAAAAAGGAGGAGGGGGAGCAGTAACAAGCTCGCTAAAAAACCTGGGCTCAGCTGGCCTGGCTGATAGTACCCTGTAAGGGCTCCTGATCCAGAGATACAGGATGAGCAGCATTTGTACTCCATGTTAGGAGCAGCTGCACATGGCGTCTGTTCCTCATGTCAGAGGCGGCCATTTCTTTTGGAGCTAAGTCGGCCTGCCTCCCAGTCTTAATGACAAAGGCAAACACATTTTACTTTACCCAATCATGATGGTTGTCAAATCTCCCCACTATGCTGCATCGGCAGTTGCGCAGAATAATCAGGGCCGCGTCTGGTGTTTAGGCAGAGGGCTTCATTTGAAAAATTCCCTACAGTCTCCCAATGCCAAAATTAATGTTCTTCAATGCAACATCAATGGAATATCTACTAATAAGAGCACAGTTAAACTGGACAAGATATTATCACTGGCGGATTCCAAAAGTGCTAAGATCATTTTTCTGCAAGAAACCAAGCTTAAGCCCAACCACCTTTTTATGGTAAAGGGCTTCAAAATACTGAGAAAAGACAGACCTTCAGCAGATGGAGGAGGAGGGCTCCTGACACTCATCAAAGACCTTTCTTTTGAAAAAATCGACACTCCTTCAACAACCCACACTGAACAACAGGCCTTCAAAATACACCTACCCAATCAGATACCTCTTACAATTGTGAATACCTATCACTCACCCCAAAAACCAGGCCCAGAACTAGACTTAGTTGCACACCTACTTGACCCCAATATACTCATCCTTGGAGACTTCAACAGCAAGCATCAATCTTGGGGCTGTTCCCTCAACAACACTGAGGGCTCTATCCTCAGCACCTTCATTGATGACAATAACCTCACAATTGTGTCCCATGGTCCTACCTACATCTCTCACTCCTATGGAACTCCGTAAACACTAGATCTCACCATCATCTCTCCAACAGCACCCTGAAAAGCATCGGAAGCGACCATCTTCCTTTGCTAACAGAAATCTCCACCTCTCTCCCAAAATCTTCACAAAGACTTTTCTGGAACTATAAGAAAGCCTCCTGGAATTCATTTAAAACATTGTTAGATAGTCTTCTCAGCAAAATCCCACTAAATTCCTCTATGGAAGACAGGTGGAAGAACTGGAAGTCTGCAGTCCTAATTTCTGCCAAACAAAATATCCCCAGAGGAAACAGAAAATTCTACATTCCTGGATACAGAGAGGTACTAGATTTTTCGAAAGATGAAATAGAAGATAGGAACCAAGTTTACCAAGACAACACCCTCCTCATCAGAGATTACAATCACCTTGCTGCAAAAATTAAGCTTAAGGCCGACCAAATCAAACAGAATAAGTGGATTGAACTCTGCTCTTAAATTGACCTAAACCAGCGACACAAAACTATAGAGACTGCTACATGCCCTCAATCAGGACACTTCATCTCACAGCAGCTCAAATACCTTCAAGGATAATTCTGGAAATCCCCTCACAGACAAATACAGCATAGCAAATCATTTTGCCCACCATTACAGCTCCACCGCAAAACTTAATTTTAATTTACAGGATAACTTCTAGGCTCACCAGAAACCTTGCAAAATCCAAACCCAGCCACAACATTTTCAGTAAACCTTTTCAAGAGCATGAACTGGATGAAGCTTTAAGTCATCTTGACCCTACAAAAGCTCTTGGTCCAGACAACTTCACTGGACCCATGTTGAAAAATCTCAGTTCCCATAGCTAAACTAGAACGCTTAAGCATTTTTAATTACAGTTGGAGCTCGTCTACCCTCCCTAAAGAGTGGAAACATGCCACAATTATTCCCATCCACAAACCAGGCAAGCTTGAGAACCACCCAACCAACTACAGACCTATCTCTCTGACCTCTATTCCCTGCAAAATCATGGAACACATGATTCTCAATAGGTTAACTTTTTATCTTAACCTCAACAACCTACTGGACCCTCATCAAAGAGCTTTTAAAAAATATCAAAGCACAGAAGCACAAATCCAGGACAGCTTCCATCATAAACTTACAAAATCTACTATAGCAGCCTTCATCGACCTTTCCCAATCCTTCGACAGAGTCTGGAAGGAAAAGCTAATTTTCAAACTCGTTGAACTTGGAATAGAGGGAAGTATGCTGAGTTGGATCAGCAGTTTTCTATCCAAACGCACCATACAGGTTAACTTCAACAACATCAAATCAAAAACCACTCGTATTTACCAAGGTCTAACCCAAGGATCAATCCTAAGCCCTATTCTCTTCAATATTTACCTAAATGATGTACACACTTTTATCAAACCACCAGCTAAAATTGCCCTTTATGCAGATGACATAATCATCTGGGTCTCCAAAAACAACCTCTCCGATGCAGAACACTCTCTGAATAAAGCCATGAAAAATCTGCAAAGGGTAACTCGGAAACTAAAATTATCCATTAACATTAGCAAATCTGAAATTGGCCTCTTCACCATCAACAACCACCTTTGCCACTGAACCCCAAATATTTCCTTAAATAACCCAAAACTCCAATATTAAGATTCCCCAAGATATCTTGGTGTCACACTCGACCCTGCACTCACTTTTAAGAAAACATATTGACACATAATAAGCAAAGCCAAAAATAGGCTCAAAATCCTGAAAAAAATATCAGGCTTAAACTGGGGTGCGAATGCCAATATCTTATGCACAATGTACCTTGCACTCGTAGACCTATTTTGGAATATGCTACACCAGCCTGGATCAATGCAGGTAAAACTAAACTATCCAAAATAGACAGCATCCAAGCAAGCACAGCTAAAATCATCAGCAGGCTTCGAGGATCCTGCCTAAATCGCATTGCTGAACTCGAATCCAACCTTCTTCCCCTGCACCTAAGAAGAAAAATCTGCTTTTCAAAATATATAACAAAAAGATTAACTCTCCAAAAGAACATCTTACAGGAAAATTTATTAGAAATTGGGTTCCAAACCAAAGACTAAAACGCCCCACTCCTCTCAACCTGGCTCACAACTCTAATCTGTTTCCCTCATCTACCAGCCAATCCTTACAAACATGAAACTCAGCCAGAATTAGTTAAAGCTCTTGGCCTCCAAATCATTGAGGAAAATAGCTCCCTCTTCGACATCACAATTTACACTGATGGTAGCCAACTTGAAACTGGACTGTCTGGCAGTGGAATTGCTATCTACAAAGATAAGATCCTGGAAAAAATCTCCCTCTCCCACCCTAGACACCTTTCAGTTTATAAATCGGAACTCTCTGCAATAGATACGGCTCTAAAAGACATCAACTCGCCAAGCAAAATAATAATCTACTCCGACTCAAGAGCAGCCATTTATACCCTTCAAAGCTGTTTTTCCTGTCAAGAGCCTCTCCTCAAGAGCATTGCTAAATCTGTAAACCGATTCCCAACCAACAGCTCAGTCATAGTGCAATGGCTTCCAGCTCACGTTGGAATTCCTGGTAATGAGCTGGCAGACTCTCTGGCAAAGGCTGGAGCTCTTGGCCTACCTGAAGCCAGAGAATCTACCACCCAACTAGACGAAAGAGACCTCCTCCGTACCATCAAAACCCAATGCCTGTAGGAATGGAAATCTGTTGTAATTCCAATTTGATTACACACAGCGCTCAACATTAATTATTATTTAATTAACTACAAGGTAAAAGGATTATATAGATTAAATGGTAAACATGGAGAAAGAGAATACAAGTCAGCGTGGCTACGCAGCTTGCAGGTTACATCAACAGAAGGTGACGTCAGTTCCAGTGTTGCCGAAGCCAGCCGCCCGCCGTCACGGTCTAGCAATCTCCTCCCTCGAAGTGATCTCTTAGTTATGGACCACTTCGCCGCCCAAATGTCTCGAACGATGAAGTTTGTGTAGGTTTCTCCCCTTATTTACTTCAGTACTGAGGAGTTCAATTGAGTTCTGAGCATTTCTCTGGTTCCTTAGGATCATTGGATGAGATCGAGTAGGAGAAGGCTTCACAGTATCTTCATTATGGCTGTCCTCTTCTGTAGGTATCGCGTCTTCTTGATCTAATAAAGACACTGGATACTCTTCAATCTCCCGTTGAGTCCCGTAGCTGTAGTGTTCAACTGATGGAAGCACCTCCTGGTTGCTGTCGTTCCTCAATACATCACTCTCTTTGAAGACACAGTCCCGAGATTCCACCACTTTCTTCATTTCAGGAATCCACACTCTGTAGCCTTGTCCTCTGAGTGCATATCCAACAAGGTTACCTTTGACAGCTCTCCTTTCGAGTTTGAATTTACAGACTTGTCTTGGAATTTGGACAAATACTTGACAGCCAATAGCTCTTATGTGTTTAAGGCTAGGCTTGTTCCCTTTCCACAGTTCATATGGCGTGCTTTCACCATTGTGATTGTTGAGAACTCTGTTTCTGACATAGGCTGCGGTGTAAGTCAGCTCCGCCCAGGAAGCCTTTGGCAGACCACTTCCAGATATAGTACTCCTGACAAGATCTAGGAGTGTCCTATTCATTCTTTCTGCCACACCATTCTGTTGGGGTGTATACATCATAGTGTGTTCATGAACTATTCCAATGCTCGTGCAGAAAGTGTCCCATTCCTTGGAACAAAATTCCAAGCCATTATCCGTACGCATTCGTTTTAGTTTCCGGCTGGTTTGTTTCTCAGATTCTTGAATTCACTCTTTGACTTTTCCCAGGGTTCCGCCTTTGTTTTTCAGGAAAAATACACTTGTATATCTCGTAGATTCATCAATGATGGTTAAGACGTACTTGGCTCCTCCCCAGCTCATCAAGTCCGCATGCACCAAGTCCAACGGCATGATTTCTTTTTCCTCTTTGTGTGAGTGCTGAAGGAATGACAGACGGTAAGACTTGCCGATCAAGCAGTCTTCGCACTTTTCTGGCTTTGCCAGGCTGCAATCAAGTCCTCTCACTCTTTGGTTCTTGGCCATCTTTGCTATCGTATATGCATTTGCATGTATCAGCCTTTTGTTCCAAAGTTCCAGTGTAAGCTCTTCCTCGCATTCAGATACAAGAGAAACACGATCATTCTGATCTATCGGAGAGGATGGAGTAGTCTGGACGTAGTAAAGTCTACCCAGCTTCTTTCCCTCTATCAAGAGTTTACCTTTCATGTCCATAATGTGGCAACCACTCCTGTTGAAGACAACTTTTCTACCTTTTTCTATCATTTGGAGTACAGACAGAACACTGTGACACATATCTGGAACGTACAAGGTGTTCTTGGCAACCAAATTGCTGGCATCTCCCTTGTGTCCAACAATATTGGCACTGACAGTACCGATACTACATGCTTCTATAGAAGAGCCATTCGCAACAGTGATGAAACTCATATTGCTTGTGCACTCTTTCAGACATGTGAAGTAATCTCTCTTGGGAGTCATATGGTGCATTGCTCCAGAATCTATGATCCAGGTCTCGGCGGTAGCTCCAAACAAAGTGTTGCACATTGCCGACATATTTACCCCTTTGTTTTGGTCAAACCTCTTTGGTCTTTGTTCATTCTTTCCTTTCTTCCTGCATTCCCTTGCATAATGGCCTTTACCTCCACATTTGAAACAAACAACCTTTGCTTTAAATTGTTTTTGACGTGACAACGTCTTAAATTAGGTTGCGGCTGGGAGTCACTTATGAAAAAGTGTAACGCCCGGTAACGTTACGATGAGTCACCGAACGAGAGTGCTGCGCGCGCAGCGCTAGAGAATTAGGCGCATTGAATCGGCGCATGCTTGTCTCTGTCTTTGTCTTTCTCGAACGTTCTTGGCGTTGGAAAAACAAGAAAGCGTCATAATACAAGTTCACACGTGTGGTTAAAGTATCGTCAGCTGTGTCTGTAGTGAAAATGTGGAGTGCTTAGATTCGTCATTTACAACAACTACAACAATAAAGGTAAATAATTGTACACTGATATTTCATTATCGTAAACTATGATTGATTGATTAATTGTTAGATTGACACAAAAGTTGAGAAACTGAGTTTATAGGTTATGTCATACTATTGATAAATGTTGATAGTGTTAAGTAAATTATTAGTTTAAAATTAATTAATTAATTTATTATTATTTTACAAATTTTAAATAGTTTCAAATTTATTTAGCAAAAATTTGAACCTTCGATCTGAATAAATGTTTTGATTTTCGAATTGATTCTTTAAAATTACAAATATTAAGAAAAAGTGGCAGATATAAGAAAACTTTATTTAAACTGTGTTGAGCAAGAATTTTAACATCTAATATAAGTAAATGTTTTAATACAGCCATAATGGCTGTATAATGCAAGAACTTCAGACTCGGGCGTATATTCGGGCGTATGTTACTCGGATGTTATATTATAAATACACAATAATTTCCTTCGCATTGAGTTTCAACATAGAGGATGTCCGCACGCTCACATTTTACTGTGGTTACACGATGATCCACATGATAATGCCATTGTGAAAGTACTGCAAGTTACTTGCTTCGCCGCTAATACTAGCTTCGAGTTTATACTCGGTGCTGTATATATTCATCCAGGAGCTAGTATGCAGGATATTGGAATGTTACTATGGCAAGGACTCGGTCCGTACATTCACAACAGCCAGTACGTGCCACCGTTCGTGCAAGTTGATTCTAGTATACCGATTCTTCTGTGTGGTGATTTTAACAAAAACGTAAAGCCTGACAACTCGTTTCTTAATTTCATGAAAAATACGTATAATCTTGATTGCATATCAAACGTTTCTAAGTCAACTACGTTAAAAGGAACAACTATCGACTTGACTTTCGCAAGACACATTACAGCAGAAACACTTCCTTTCATTTCATATTTCTCCTATCATCGTCCTATCCTCAACAAAATCACTCAAATAGGAATTAGTTAAGTTTAAGTTTACATGTACAATGTTTTAGTAAACAAAATATATTTCTATAGTTAAAATTTGTGCAATTCTTATTTTCATTCAATTCCTTGTTCCTATTGTGCAATTTAATTATATTCATATCAATAAATATTCTACCGTTGTCACGTAAAATCTTCGCCCGTAAAACCGACTTTACAGGCAACCATTGTTTTTTTCTGTTTCAATGGGCTTCGAAGAGGCATTAACGACCATGGCACCCACATCTTTTGGTAGATTTGACGAACGCCTTTCTGCTTCTGCCAACAGCCGTCTTTTAACTGTGGCGGTCGTGAAGTCTGAATCAGGCAAGTTACATATGGTTGAGACAACGGTTCCCAATCCTCTGGTAATTCACCCAAAAGAACCATAGCCAAATCGCCATCATCAATTTTGTCGCCAATTTGGGCCAGTTCGTTTACAATATCGTTTATCTTCCCCATATACCCTTCCATATTGCTGTGCTGAGTCAACCTTTCGCCATATAACTGCCTTCTTAGTTGTACGGCTCGATATCTACTATCCTTTGGTGCGTATAATTTTTCCAGTTCCTCCCAGACCTCTTTCGGAGTATTCAAATGTTGAACATGCAATTGTTGTTCATCATTAATCCCGAGGCAAATTTTTGCAAACGCCTTACCCTCCCGCTGCAAAAAAAGTTTTGTTGCAACAAGGTCACTAGAGTCAGGCTTAGCCTCTCCTGGATTGATCAAACTCCACAAGTCGTTTTCCATTAGAACGAGTTTCATCTGGAAGCTCCAGCTGTAGTAATTAGCACCACTTAATTTTGTAATCGTCCTTTTTGCCATTTTACAAAATATTTGGTAAGTAGATAAAGGATGGGCCAAGTAATCAAAGGAAATTTGGTTACTCACGTTTTAGGCCTTGCGCTTCTTCAGTCTGACATTTTAGGTCTTGCGCTTCTTCAGTCTCATAATCTTTGTTGTAATTCCAATTTGATTACACACAGCGCTCAACGTTAATTATTATTTAATTAACTACAAGGTAAAAGGATTATATATAGATTAAATGGTAAACATGGAGAAAGATAATATAAGTCAGCGTGGCGACGCAGCTTGCAGGTTACATCAACAGGAAGTGATGTCAGCTCCAGTGTTGCCGAAGCCAGCCGCTCGCCGTCACGGTCTAGCAAAATCTAATTCTCAACACAATGTAATAAGAACAAATAGAAATAAATTAATAGTGTGCTAACACACTATTTATTTGGATTTGAACTTATTATCTTTTGTTTATAATCTATAATCCAAATTGTGCCTGATCATTAATTCCCTATTCTCATGGGTCACTCTAAAGATGAAGGGAGTTTCCTACTGGGAGTATTGGGAGTTTTCTTTTGCAGTATTAAAAGGGTCAGAAGTGGAATTCAAAACAACATAAGTACACTCAGCTCCTGCTACACGATAAGGTTTACTCTTGAGCCTGGCACTGGTATTCTTTCTTTGCCTATCCTCTCTGACATATAATTTTCCATATTAAATTACTTGCTACAGTAAAACCTTGCTGTAGCAAACCCCAAAGGGACTGAACTTTTGTTTGACTATAGCCATAGTTTATTTATAGCCATGGTTTATACCAATTTATATGATCTCTGGTCTCTTGTCCTCATCACCATGGTCACAAAGAGGTGTTACAGTACTGCAGAATCCCCAGCAGAGCATCATAGACACCAGTGGAGAGCCCACCACCCGCAGCCCCAACATTGCCTTCAGCCACTTCTGCCAGCTGGTGCAGATCCTGTCTCACTTCCTCCTGGTGCCTCTCCCCAAACAGATCAAGTTCAGGTGAGTTCCTTCAAACAGCCCATCTTTATACTACTGACTGCTCTAATTTGGTCTCCCTACTCCTGTAATCCAAATTGTGCCAAGTTTTTTTTTTTTTCATACAGTAAAACAATTGGGGCTGAACTTGGGGTTGATTATAGACATGGTTCAATGGAACAAAGGAATAGAATTGGGGTTAATTTAGATTAGTTATAAGGGAAGGTTGGCAATATCCCCTCTGTTCTCTTTAGCTAGGTTTTACTGTATTTGATTTTTTAAGTGTGACTAATCACACACATTAATCTAGAACTGAGAGGTATTATTAACCCTTAATAAGGTGGTGAAGCGATATATTGCCCCAAGATGAAATTGAAAATTTGTTTTTTGGCATCATTAAAACCAAAACTAAAGGTTTCTGGTCATCTAGTCTATTTTCTAATGCTCAATTTCCCTATGAAGTCGGCAATTTTTTCGACCATGTCTGTGCTTCAGTTAACTGGTGTCTTGGGGGTCCTATATTTTTCCACTGCTTCTTTATGTAAGTGTGTTTTTCTGGCTTAAATATTTATAGTTGAACTTATCTTTATTTTAGGTCATTCAAATATGAATGATAAAAGTGACTTAATAACACCTGCCAATACATATTTTGTTGCCGAAGATTTTAGACATATTTCTTTGTGATTTTGATGTGCTGAATCCAGAAATGTTGTTCGTTTTGCTCTATCAGCTCTCATTTTAGAGATACATACTTTTCCTAACATTAATGAGCCTTTTAAAATGAGTGGTTATATATTACTAGACGAATGGCCCGGGCAACGCCCGGGTTTTACCCGAGTGCGTATATATTTTAAAAACGTTTTAATTAAAATACTATTCGTTACAATTATAAATTGGCGCCATGGATGTCACTCTTGTGAAACGTCCCGTTCCAAACTGTGTGTTTTTAAAATGTTTTAATTAAAATACTATTCGTTACAATTATAAATTGGCGCCGTGGATGTCTCTCTTGTGAAACGTCCCGCCCCAAACTGTGTGTGTCTTGAAAATATAAAAATAAAAATGTGAATTTTCATAAAGATTTCATCATGTTGATTTTTTTTTTTTTGCATTTCACCTACTAAATCGATAGAGATAATTACATTTGCAACATGAACTTAGGTATATTGACTAAATAGAAAACTGCATAGTAATAAAGATCATTTTTTAAAGGCACCATATCGTTTTTTTTTTTCAATAAAATCGAAACAAAAATTAACGATGAATAACGATAATTGCCTTAAAAAGAAATTGCCTTAAAAAAAGAAACATTCGCGGTGATTTTGTCTTGCATTCGTTTATACAATTATTATATATGAATGACCCGGGCAACGCCCGGGTTTTACCCGATTAAATGCTTTTATTCAAATACTATTCGTTACAATTATAAATTGGCGCCGTGGATGTCATTCTGGTATAATATATAAATGAGTTTTAAAAATTGTAAAAAAAAAAATGCATCGGCCGGGAATCGAACCCGGGCCGCCCGCGTGGCAGGCGAGCATTCTACCACTGAACCACCAATGGTTATGAAAAATCCCATCCGTGAGCTTCAGACAGACAAACAAACAGACAGAATAAGGCAAATATATAAGTAGATGATAATTATTATTTTAAAAATTAAATATGTTTTTATATAAAAAAATAAAATAAAACACTAATAAGAAGAGAATAATTTCATTTCAGCTAGCACTACTAAAAAATATCAATAAAAAAAAAAACCGGGGTATAATCAGTACCTCAGAAGATTCTTTTGTGAGGCTCAGGGCCCTAATGAGATCATTTAGTTCCTTTTGGTCAAATTGTTGAAGACTCGAAGAAGAGCCAACATAATCACTGTCTTCATCCTCTGTATTATGACTTGTAACAACTGTATCTTCAAAGAGCTGTAGAAGGCCATGACAAGTTGGGATAGGTACATCTGAGTGAGTAAGTGGACATATTGCAGAAAGTAAGATAGGATAGCTCCACTTGTGGCAGTTCAAATCATTGGCACTCCAAACTTTTCTTTTACCATTTGTCCACTTACTCAAATATTCAGTACAGGCTTATAAAACAATTTGGAGCCTACATTTTATCTTTTTTTTTTTTTTAGTTTAACTCCAAAATAAGTGAGGTAGGCTTTTTTTACAAAGTCAGAAATGGGTTTCCTGAAATCTTGCAATTGTGTACTTACCACATATATAACAAAACATATTGGGATGGTTGACGTAGGACCTTCTAGTAGACTCCATAATTATTTGAGTCAAAAGGCGATCCATTAATTAAGATTATATAAAAGGGCGTACCTGGATCTGTAAAGAAAAAAAAAAATATATATTTTCTCAAAATATTTCGAGAGATTGCTCCCTCTTTATCAAATTATTGCACAGTAAATTAAATTTACAAACTTTTGTAGATCACAAGAAAACAAATTTTTCATTGGTCAAAAAAAAATTATTGATAAAAATACATTTAAAAAAAAAATTAATAATAATAATAATTAATAATAATACAATAAAATATTATGAAAATTAAAGGCTTTTTAGAATTCAGTATTTTATAAAATGTTTTTGAAACAAAATATAAGGAAACAAAAATAAGAAACAAATGAAGTTGACTGCAATTATTATAAAAAAAAAAAATTAAGTTAAAAGAGGCACATAAGGTTCGGGGATTTCTTCATATCTGTTTACACTAGCAGGGTCCTTCATTGATGCTATGGCCTCCAGGAACTTACTCTGGTGTGATTTCTGGATGCCCCTATAAATAGTGGAAGTATTTTCCCAATCTGGCTGATGTCCCGATCGGAGACCATGCTCCACCATGCCAAACCTTTCCTTTGCATACTTCCAAGAAGATTTATGTTCTTGGAGTCTGGTCCCAAGGAAACGGCCTGTCTCTCCAATGTAGGATACATTGCAGCTTTTACATGGAATCCTATACACAACGTCCTTTGTGTTCCCTATCTCCACTTTCTGCTTTGTAATTGTATTTCAGACTATAGTCTTTAAAGAAGGTGCATTTTTGAAAACAGTGGTTATACCGGAATTTTTTTAAATATGAGCTATTTTCTCAGCCCCTGCTCCATATGGCATTATACATTTATTTCTCAAATCTTTCTTACTATGAATGCTATTAATTTTATATGAATGTTTATTGATAAATTCCTTTGTATATCCATTCGATATTAATTCTTCCTGGATAGTGTTCAATTCTATATATTTAAGTTCATCAGTGGAGCAATGTGTGAAGGAACCTTTGGTGAGAGTTTTTACAAGGGAAATTTTATGGCAGATAGGACTAAAGGAGCTGGCATGGAGGTATACTGGTGAGTGGCTAGGTTTTCTAAAAACACTTGTTTGAAGATAATTTATTTTCAAAAATTATATCTAAAAAGGGTAGGAAGCCATTAGACTCATTTTCAGTTGTGAATTTTAAGAGAGGGTGAAAGCTATTTAAAAATGCCAAGGTTTTCTCAATATGGTCTGTAGCCACTATAGCCATCACGTCATCAACATATCTTGCCCAGTACTTAATGGTGGCATTGAATCTTTCATTTACCAGGGTGTCAAGACAGTTTAAGACGAGATCAGCTAAGAATGGAGAGAGGGGACTTCCCATTGGAATACCATTGACTTGCTGGTATATGTTGTTATTGAAACAGAAATAATAAAATTCTAAACAGATATCAATTAAATATAAGATTGTATTTGAAGGTAATTCTAGATTGAAATCTGTTAAGGTTTTTTCTAGAGTTGTCAGCACTAATTTGTGATCTAGGCAGGTGAATAAGTTGCAAACATCAAACCATACTAATGAGTGATTTTTTATATTAAATATATTTTTTGTTTTTTGGAGAATTTCTTCGGGATTCTTGACGACATATTTGAATTTTGTACGAATAGGGTTGAGTATTTTAACTAGATATTTGGAAAGATTATATGTAACATCTTTTGGGTGTGTGTTAAAAAATATGGTTTCCCAAGCCCTATTAATAAAACAAACCATATTCATAACCTATCCCATAGAGTTTTAACAGAAAAAGAAACAGAGATACTATCACATGGATTAAAATACATTCCATCCCACCCAATTGATGTGCCAAAAACATTAGCAACAGTTGAAACTTCCTTGCAACATCTAAATGAGACTGAAAAAATTAATCTACGCAATAAAATTATTCCATTAATAAACAAATCTGAGAATAATTTATCAAACAATCTCAGTCATGCAGACAAAAATATTCTAAAATCACTAAGAACAGATAGCAGTATTGTTATCACTACAGCTGAAAAGGGAAGCGCCACTGTTATCTTGAACAAACAAGATTACACACAAAAAAAATGGAGAAACTCTTAGAATATAAAAATTCTTATCGAAAAGTAAAAAATATCTGCATTAATGATCTAGTGAGAAAGTTCAACAAAAAATTAACAGAAGGAAAAAAGAAAAGTTTAATAACAGAAGAAATAATTAAAAAAACATAAAATGATTAAAGCCTCCATGCCTATCATCTATGGATTACCAAAAATACACAAAGAAAAAATTCCATTAAGACCATTCATTGCATCCCCCCCCCATGTAATTCGGTTACATATAATCTTTCCAAATATCTAGTTAAAATACTCAACCCTATTCGTACAAAATTCAAATATGTCGTCAAGAATCCCGAAGAAATTCTCCAAAAAACAAAAAATATATTTAATATAAAAAATCACTCATTAGTATCGTTTGATGTTTGCAACTTATTCACCTGCCTAGATCACAAATTAGTGCTGACAACTCTAGAAAAACCCTTAACAAATTTCAATCTAGAATTACCTTCAAATACAATCTTATATTTAATTGATATCTGTTTAGAATTTTCCTATTTCTGTTTCAATAACAACATATACCATCAAGTCAATGGTATTCCAATGGGAAGTCCCCTCTCTCCATTCTTAGCTGATCTCGTCTTAAACTGTCTTGACACCCTGGTAAATGAAAGATTCAATACCACCATTAAGTACTGGGCAAGATATGTTGATGACGTGATGGCTATAGTGGCTACAGACCATATTGAGAAAACCTTGGCATTTTTAAATAGCTTTCACCCTCTCTTAAAATTCACAACTGAAAATGAGTCTAATGGCTTCCTACCCTTTTTAGATATACTTTTCGAAAATAAATTATCTTCAAACAAGTGTTTTTAGAAAACCTAGCCACTCACCAGTATACCTCCATGCCAGCTCCTTTAGTCCTATCTGCCATAAAATTTCCCTTGTAAAAACTCTCACCAAAGGTGCCTTCACACATTGCTCTACTGATGAACTTAAATATATAGAATTGAACACTATCTAGGAAGAATTAATATCGAATGGATATACGAAGGAATTTATCAATAAACATTCATATAAAATTAATAGCATTCATAGTAAGAAAGATTTGAAAAATAAATGTATAATGCCATATGGAGCAGGAGCTGAGAAAATAGCTCATATTTTAAAAAATTCCGGAATAACCACTGTTTTCAAAAATGCACCATCTTTAAAGACTCTAGTCCGAAATACAATTACAAAGCAGAAAGTGGAGATAGGGAACACAAAGGACGTTGTGTATAGGATCCCATGTAAAAACTGCAATGTATCCTACATTGGGGAAACAGGCAGTTTCCTTGGGACCAAACTCCAAGTACACAAATCTTCTTGGAAGTATGCAAAAGAAAGGTTTGCCATGGTGGAGCATGGTCTCCGATCGGGACATCAACCAGATTGGGAAAATACTTCCACTATTTATAGGGGCATCCAGAACTCACACCAGAGTAAGTTCCTGGAGGCCATAGCATCAATGAAGGACCCTGCTAGTGTAAACAGATATGAAGAAATCCCCGAACCTTATGTGCCTCTTTTAACTTAATTTTTTTTTAATAATAATCGCAGTCAACTTCATTTGTTTCTTATTTTTGTTTCCATATATTTTGTTTCAAAAACATTTTATAAAATACTGCATTCTAAAAAGCCTTTAATTTTCATTATATTTTATTGTATTACTAGCCGAATGACCCGGGCAACGCCCGGGTTTTACCCGATTAAATGTTTTTAGTCAAATACTATTTGTTACAATTATAAATTGGCGCCGTGGATGTCACTCTTGTGAAACGTCCCGCTCCAAACTTTGTGTCTATTTTATGAAGAGATGTGTGTCTTTGTGTCTTCTGCTCGAATGAATGTTTTTCTGTTAGAATTTTGTTCCTGCACACTAAAAATGAACTGGCTTCACCCGTGGTCTCAGCTTTTTGGAATTTTTCCCAAAAAATTTTCGTATCTGATAATCAAACATGATACAGCAATATTGTCATAATCATTTTCTGACTAAAAAAACAACTATTTTTGCCCAGAACCTGTCAATTTCATTTTTTTATTGGCTAAAAATCCGATAAATATCTTTTCAGATTTTTCTCTATGTCCTGTCAAAACACGTTTTACATGTACATTAGGTCAGCTGATATTACCTCCCATTTTTACCGCTAGAGGCGCTGCTTGCGAGCGAAAAGGCAAATTTGCAACGCAATTTGCAAATAACTCGAAAAATATTCGGGATAGAGACCTGAAATTTTCACTATAAGTTTTTCCATATTCTACTCTATATACTGTTAAAATTTCAGTCAGATTAGCTACGTATTGTGGACGTGTATAGCCGACATACATACATACATACATACTCGGCCGTGCGGCCATGCGTTGCGCGAGCTCCTGAGTTTTTCGCCTCTGGCGGGCGAAAAGTGTCGCGGATGGCGACAAATTTTATATGGGCTGAAAGCCCTTCGAAAGCTGTACAAAAACCTGTAAGGCACAGCGTACAAGCCCAAACATGCGCTGAATTATGTGCTAAAGAAGATTTCAAATAATCTAAGCACAAAGCAAAACTATGCAAATCTGCCGACAGGCGTTAAAGATGCAAATCTGGCTGCCGCGCACGGTGATGTCACGACCGGCTTGGCAGCTGCTACGTCATCCAATGGCGCTGCCCGTGTCCTGGGAAACTGGGCGGACTACACCGAAGACCAAGGCCCTGGAGAGGATGACAACTTCACCGTCGTCAAGAGTAAGAAAAGGTGCCGCGACTCGCCGGGTTCTCCTACGGCGGCACACCTTCCTCTGGCACCAGAGGCGCAGGAGCCACTCGCCGGCCACGATCATCCACGGGATGGGCACCGCGGGCGGAGGAGGTCAGGACCACTCGGGCGCATATCGCGGAGGCCAGGGCACGGCAGGCGTCTTCAACAGATGATCACTGCCTCTATGTAGAACGCAGCCCTGAACTGGAGCCCTACCATTACATGAGTACCATAGATCAAATGTTTGGGAGCACCAGGGAGGTCTTCCAAGTGACCAAGATGAACGGCCACTTCCTGGTGGGACTGGCAAACAGAGGCATGGCCGAGCGCCTCGTCAACGAGGGCCTCGAGGTGGAGGGAACCCTCCACAGGACTTTCCCGTTCCGCAAGAGGGCGGAGCGAATTACAGTGGGCAACCTCTCCTTCTTCATGGGGGATGCAGCCGTCATCAGCGCCCTTTCATCTTTTGGGCGGGTCACATCTATCGCCCCCAAGCTGATGAAGGCTGGCCCATACATCTACAACGACGGCCGCCGAGAGACGTTTATCATCCTCCGCGAAGGAATGACCGAAAGGCTGCCCACCCGCCTCGACATCACCATCAAAGGCAAGGCCTGGCCTGCATACCTGTCCTCCGGGATTAGGTGCTCCAGGTGCCGTGGCCAAGGACATCGCCGGGCCAACTGCCCCCTGCTTGCAGGGCGAACCAACGCTCCTGGACCGGCCACACCTACCTCTCCCACCAGCGACTGCGCCTGGGCTGCCTCAGCAGCCATCTGCATCTGCCCAGCCTCCATCTTCGGCGTCCCCCAGTCTAACCATGGAGGTCTCTGACATGCCTCCCGCAAGCCGAGCTGCGCTCCATCCACCTGCTGCACTCCGGCAATCACCACCAGCGCCTTTGGCCTTACCTGTGGAGGACGCGTCTCCTGCCCCTCCACCTATGACCCCTGCTCCATCATCGCGGGCACCTGAGGATCCCGCAGGCCCTCACTCGGCGGCGACAAGCCATCTTGAGCCGACACCTCCTTCTCGGCTGGACCTCGTTGCACCGCGTGGCCCTCTGCCCATCCAGGAGACTCTCGGTCACGCAACCCAAACACCAGATGTTGAGATGACCGAAGTCGATGAGAACACCGCATCCTTCGCGTCATCCAACAAGAAAAGCACAAAGGACGACATTGTGGTCTTCCTGAGGAGAAACCCCAGCGTATCCTTTGATGGAACGGACGCCCTTTGTCTCGGGCGGGAGGAGGTCCTGGACCTCCTCTCCTCAAAGACCAGGGCTTATAAAAGGCGACCCTCGCTGACACCTCCACAGACCAATGCTCTCGCCGGCCACATCAACCAGATTTTGGACCTGAAGCCAGGAGGATCTTCCAATATCTACAAGATCCTTGGACAGGTCAGGGCGGAGCTGAGGACCGGTCCAGCCGCAGTGCCTCCAGCACCCACACTGCCTGCGCCTCGGCCTGCTGAGCCAGCACCACCTGCTCCCCACGGGGAAAAGACGACACCGGACATGGCGACACCTCCACTGTCTCCCCGATTTATTGATGAACGCTGGAGGGAAGCACATGACATAATAGATGACTTAGGCCTTGAACCCTCCTCGGGGCACTTATCCGAGTTGGGACTCTCAGAGGGTGACATCACGGAGGCTATCATATGCCCCGAGGACAGGGAGCCTCTCCTCAGGAGACTTTCCACTCGGAAGAAAAATATCCTCGCCGAAATCATCAGCGCTGCCATTGAGCGTGCTCGGGACATACATCCCTTTGCACGTGAGTGTTTATACGAGCTCAGAAGGATGTTACCCCCCTGACAGAGTCCAGCCGACCCTCAGTACGCTATATACCCATTTATTACCTAATATTTTCACACCTTGAGGTGGGGGATCTACTAATTTCCATACTTTCCTATCTTTCATCACCTTAAGTTCATCTTCCATTGCCTTAATCCAATTCCTTTTTTCCTGTGATTGTTGTACATCATTAAAGTTTTTAGGAAGTTCTACATTATAGATTTCCTCATGGAAAATACTTTTGTACAAATCATCTTCTAAACAATTTGTTTCTATTTTAACTTCATTTTCCTCACTTATATCTGGTTTTTGTGGTCTAAATGAAAACATTTCAGAATTGAATTCAAGCTTTTGTGTTTCACAATATTTTTGTACATCATTTAATGATCTCAATTTTTGATCACCAGAAGGGGGGTAATAGTATACATCTACTCTTGATCCTGTCTTTCTAGGTACTTCTAGTCTTTTCCATTTAGTTATGTCTATTGGTGTAAGTGTATGTAAATTATGGTTATCACTAACAATATTTTCATAAGGGTAGTTATCATCCTGTGGATAAAAAACATATTGTACTCTAGAAGCAGTACCAAACAAAGTATCCACACCCTTCTTAGCTTCATCAATAAATACATGAATGGTTTCTATTACTTTTCTATCTGCTGGCAACCAGATTCTATAACCTTTTGTTTTGGTTGCATAACCTACCATTATGCCTGAATTGGCCTTAGGTTGTAACTTATTTCTTTTCATTTTAGGGACATGTACATAAGCCAATGAGCCAAAAATTTTAAAATGTCTTACAGATGGTTTATGTCCTGACCATAATTCCATTGGACTTACTCCTTTTGTTAGGGCATGTTCACATCTGTTTTTGGTGTATACAAAGGTATTTAGGGCTTCTGCCCAGAATCTGGGTTGTAACCCACTATCTAAAAGCATTGCTCGAACACCTTCAATAGCAGTTCGATTAAACCTTTCAGCTATTCCATTTTGTTCAGGACTATATGTTGATGTTCTTTCTATTTTAATACCCAAATTTACTAGAAAATTTTCAAATTCTTTGTTACAGAATTCTAATCCATTATCTGTCCTAATACATTTTAATTTGGCATTTAATGCTCTCTCAGACTCATGCAAGTATTGCTTAACCCTTAACTGGACGGGTTGGGTAGATTCTGCCCATGCATAAACTTAATATAGAAAAAATATATTTTTTCCGTTTACCTAGAGCTACCAGCTTTCATGTATTATAATTTTATAGTGATACAAACATTTTCCATCCATGATTTATAAATTTCCGTTTTGGGAGGGGGGTTAAATTTGCATGTGGGGGCGGATTCTGCCCAGCCCGTCCAGAAGCGTGAGACTTTTTCCTGTCAGTGTTAGCTCGTGGCTCATACTTGAATCGCTATCTTCCGCTATTTTTTAACTTCCTTTTATAAAATAACACTTCTTTCTTTGGATAGGTAGAATAATCAATCGAGTCAACAGAGAGAACTATCCCTGCCAGCCCAAAATATATATAAGTTTTAGATATTAGTCGACCACTTTGGAAGAGTAATAGAAATATTACAGCAGACAATTGGTTCACTTCAGTAGAATTAGTTGAAAAGTTGAAAGAACATGGTGTTACATATTTATTTAGGAATGATGAGAAAGAACAAACTTCAGATTCCACCAATTTCAACCGCACCCTAATAGAGAATCAGGAACATATATTTTTGGTTTCACTGGAACAACTACTTTAGTCTCCTATGTTCGCAAAAAAAGAAAATCGGTAATCAGATTGATAAAAAGGATAAAAAAGAAAGGAGTAATTTTATTGTTGTTCTTGGAAGAGCATTGACTGATGAACACCTGGCCACATGTTATCTCAATTCTCTCCCGCTGGAATTACAGACGACAATTCAAGAAGAATGATGGTTCAAGGGAATCTACGATGCCACAACAATCTAATTATTCAAAAAAAGGTGTTACAAATGTCCATCAAAAACGCGGTAAAAATAAAAACCCTTTGCTCTTTATGACAACTAAGTGTTTGCAAAAATATATTCTTAATAATTTGTGAAAACTGTAAATAAAATATATTTGGAATTTTTAAAAGTCAAAATCTCTATATTAACATTTGTATTCATTGAATATTTTTTTTAAATATTGATTTCAATCATTATTTAGCGCTTATTTCATAAAGTTACATAAGTGGGTTGAATCTACCCAACCCGTCCAGTTACGTAAGAAAAATCCACCCGTCCAGTTAAGGGTTAAAATAGTTAAAAACTTCTGACTTTTCTTTTAGGAAATAAACATTAACCTTTCTAGAGTAGTCATCTATGATAGAAAGAAAATATCTACTTCCACCAAGTGATCTCACTGGTGCAGGACCCCAGATATCCATATGCACTTTTTCTAAAGGTTTTCTAGTCAGAATTGTATAGCTAAATTTAAATGATGATCTGGTGATCTTAGCTACTTTACATATATCACATGTGGTTGGATTACCCTGAACTTTTTCTAATCCTTTGACAGTATTCTTTTTACTCATAGAATTAAGTATTTCTGAATTAATATGACAAAATCTCTTATGGAGAAAATTAAGATTTGAGTTATAGGAAACTGAATAGTTTTGAGCTTTGGCTCTATTAGGGTATCCATTTACAATATATAACTTATCTACTAGTCTTGCTGTAAATAAATATTCCCCATTATTTTTAAAGATTGTCATTTTACCATTTTTCCATATAATCTTATTTCCTGCTATGTCTATGCATGATCCACTAATGAAATTCCTTCTCATGTTTGGTGCATATAAAACATTAAGTAGAGTTACCTCTACAAAGGTGTGATTTATATCTCTTAAAACAAAGTTAATATCTCCCTTACCTAAGATTGTTGACTTGCAGTCGACATCTCCAATCAAAGCGTCCATCGGGGGGATATCCTGGTAGTTCACAAACCAATCCTTTTCTTTACAAAAATGAGATGTAGCTGCGCTGTCTATCAGCCATTCTCCCCATTCACTAGTTGGATCACTTGCTCTTTCACTAATGTGGTGAAAGCTTAGAATTTCTGAATGAAATGCAGAAGATTTTCCCCTGTAGTTCTGATCCTTTCTGTAGTGTTGCCCTTGAGAGTTTTTGTTTCTAAGAAAACAGTCTTTTATAAGATGGCCAGTTTTCCCACAGAAGGAGCAATTCCTTATATCATAGGTTCTTGCTGTTCTTGGATGCACTGTTGGCTCCAGCATGCTTCCACTGCTATACTGTGCTTTTGTAGAAAAATAATTTTTCTTTTTATTTCCTTGGTACATCCTGGGAGTTTTTGTTTGATAAGCATTTGCCACAATATCAAGTCCATCATCTTTTTTCTTTTGTGAACTCTTCCCGATTCAGTTATTAAGTGGGCTTCAATGTTTTCAACATTAAATTGTTTTTCTTCTAGTCTGTATAGAACTTGGACAATGCCATCATGATCTTGAGGTAATTTCCTTATCAACTGAAAACACACAAGTACTTCAGGTAGATCAAATCCAGCTTCTTTAATCAGTTGTTTTTTCTCTTGGACTCTTTTAATAAATATTCCAATAGTTTCTTCATCAGGAGCAAATTTCAGTTCATAAAATTCATCAATCAAACCAGCCAGTCTGGCTCTTGAATTTGGCTCAAAATTCTGCTTTAAAATATTCCAGGCTTCTTTTCCATCAGCAGCATTAGCAATCAAGGTTTGGTATTTTCTTTCTACTCCTTGGTAAATTGTAGTGAAAGCCCTATCCTTCCTCCATTTAAATTCTCTAATATCTTTGGCTGTTGCCTCAGCTGGAAGATCAGGTTCATCTTCAATGATAAAATCCCAGCTTCCTCTATCAATCCGAAGGACCTTCATATCCACCTTCCATATATTATAGTTAAAAGCATTCAGCTTAGGAAAAGTGAAATTTGTATCAGTCATTTTCAAACTTTTAATGCGGCCCCAAAAGTTTACCCATTTCTTTTTTTTTTTTCTTAAGTTTCTATAGTATTCAGGTAAAAGCTTGCAAGTAGGCCCATAACCTTTGTTGGGTGGAAGGAAGGACAGATGGCACACACACCTCTTTCAAAGATTTTCTTTCTTTTTAATCAACAAAAACATATGTACCCCTCTGAAGAAATTATATTTATTTTTACAATAAAGTTAAATTAGAGACTTTTAAGAAATTATATAAACATATATCCGGTGCCGGACCGTTGGAAGGTGTTGAAGGTTAGAATAAAAGAATCAATGCGAGGACCCTTCTAGAATTTCGTGCTCGATACGTCGATCTACGTGAGCGATATCGTGGAGGCGGTCCAATGCCCTGAGAAGCGGGAGTGCTTCCTCGCATACCCTTCGCCGAGGCAGAAAATCTTTCTCGCCCAATTCCTGGAAGCGGTAATCGAGCACACTCAGGACATGGATCCCTCTATTCGCCGGGGATTGTCTGAGATCAGAGCCGCCTTGCCATCTTGATTGTTACAGACCCTCTCTAAGGGTACCCCCTGTTGTAAAATTGTACATTTAATGTAATTAACTCTCCGGAGTGTACAAATTGACCAATTAGTCAATAAATTTATTTTAATTGTCAATTGTCATACATACATACATCACGTGTTGACCCTTGTGTGCGGCCACGCTTCGCGCGAGCTCCTCATCTTTCGCCTTTGAAAAGCAGAAAATTATCGCTGGAAGCGATAAATTTAGTATGGGCGGATAGCCCATTCAACGCCGAAGAAATACCTGCAAGGTATGGCTTAATACCTGAAACCAGCGCAGAATTATCTGCGGAAAACCAATTGCAGATTGAAAATTCAATCGAAATGCAAGAATCGGCCAGTAATGCAAATCTGCCTACTAGCGAACGATATGCAAAATCTGCCGTGTCGCACGAATTTGCCGCTACAATGCCTTCGTCTGGCGCGCTTCCAAGCCGACAGTACTGGGCGGAAATATCCGAGGATCAAGGTCCTGTTTCTGGAGACGACTTTACCGTCGTTCAAAACAAAAGAAAACGCCGCAACACGGGAGCGCCGGGCGTTACGGCCGCACAGTCCAACGGCGCTGGATCGGCTACTGGGCGACGGAGATCCTCGCCTACATGGGTGCGGCAGGTCCAGGAGATCAGGACCACGAGGGCGCACATCGTGGAAGCCAGAGCTCGCCAGGCGTCCTGCAACGAGGAGCAGTGCCTCTACCTGGAGTACTGCCCGGACTATCAGACATATCAATACCTAAAAGCCATTGAAAGAGTCGTCGGAGGATCCAAGAACGTTGTCCAATTTGCCAAGGTAAATGGGCACTACTTGCTTGGACTCACCAGCAGATCCCTGGCGGAACGGCTGATCCGGGAGGGCCTCGAGGTCGAGGGAACCCTCATCAGAACCTTCCCCTTTAGGAAGCGCTCCATCAAAATCACAATAGGGAACCTACCCTTCTTTGTGGAGGACGCCGCCGTGATCAATGCCCTCTCCCGATTTGGACGAATCACCTCGATCGCCCCCAAACTGCTAAGGGCTGGCGAATTTGACTTCACTGACGGCCGTCGGGAGGCTTTTATTCTCCTCCACGACGGCGTTACCGTTGACAAGCTTCCCACCCGCTTTGAAATTAAAATTAAAGGTGAGGCTTGGCCGGCCTACCTTACATATGGCATCAAATGCTCTAGATGCCACGGACAGGGACACAGAAGAGCCAACTGCCCCCTTCTCCACGGGCAGTCCACCACCTCCAGACGGGCTCCACCGCTCTCTCCCACCAAACTCCAACCACTGACCGCGCCTGGATTGCCTAAACGGTTCTCGGCCGCGCCTGCGCCAGCACCTCCCAGTTCAGCTGTCGAGGATTCTGGCGCTTCTCCTGCGGCCCAAGCTGTGACTCCATCTACAGCACCTCGGCCATCTCCACCAGCGGCCCCGACCTTACCTATGGAGGAGGCGTCTCCTGCCCCTCCACCTGTGACCCCTGCTCCGTCCCTGCGGGCACCTGTGAGTCACGTGCCTGCAGCCCCAACACCGGACGTTGAGTTGTCCATCATCGAGGAGATTTCTACATCCTCCACGTCTTCGACAAAAACATCAACGAGAGAAGGCCTCGTGACTTTCATCGAGAGGAACCCGGGCATCTCCTTTGCCCAAACGGACGCCCTTGGCCTCGGGCGGGAGGAGGTCTTGGACATCCTCTCCTCGAAGACCAAGGCTCGGAAGCGGGGACCCCTCCTGTCACCCTCGCAGGGCGGCGCTCTCGCCGGCCTAATCCATCAACTCTTGGGCCAGAGGCCCGGAGGGGATAGTAACATCTATAAAGTCCTGCGACAGGTCTTGTCAGAGCTGAGGACCGCCCCTACCGCAGTGCCTTCAACACCCCCACTGCCTGCGCCTCGGCCTTCTGGGCCTACGCCGCCTACTTCCCACAGCGAAGAACTGATGCCTGCTGTGATGACACCTCCGCCGCCCGCCCCGACGGAGATGGAGGAGGACAATCCGATGACGGAAAAAGAGCGTTGTGCACCCCCACCGCCTGCGCCTCGGTTCGCTGAGCCGACACCCCCCACTCCCCATGGGGAAGAGCTAACACCGGCCATGGCGACACCTCCGCCTCCACTGCCATTCCTGACCCAGGTGGAGCTGGAGACTAAGTGCGTAGACCGGATATTTGACCTGTTCAAAGAGCAGAACTATCAACAGGCCTTGGGGCCCCTACTCAAGAAGGAGCTAGATATTGACAACCTCTCACATTCGATCATGTGGCTCAAGAGTAGGGAGTACCTCCTCAAGTCTCTCAGATCTAGACCCAGACACAAAGCCACTCTCGCCGAGTTTCTCGGCACTGTCGCCGAACATGCTCACGATGACCACCCCTTAATTCAAAGGGGAATATACGAGCTCAGGCTGGCTCTGCGCTCCTAACAGAATCAAGTTTATTGTAAATTTTTGTAGTTTCTCCCATTGACTTTGGGTGTAATCATTGACTAAAAGTCAATAAAATTATTTAATTGTCAATTGTCATACATACATACATACATACATACATACATACATACATACTCGGCCGTGCGGCCGCATCTCGCGCGCGCTCCGAGTTGTTCGCCTTTCGCTGCTCTTCTGAGAATCTAAGTCAAAACCTAATTTCATATTCTTACTCTCCATCATCAGCTCTTCATTCCTGCATATCGTTTCCCACCCATAGTCGTTTTTAGAGTTTTTGCTCATTGCTAATCAGCATATTTGCCAAGTTTCAAGTTGAAACTTGGCAACCATCACCATGGCAACGGCCGAGAAGGTCGTTGCGTCATCGTCATCATTTGTCGCCTCATTGGTCGCTCATATCCCATCTGTGACATCATCACTTTCGCACATCGCAAAGCAAAAATTTGCATCTCCACCGACAACCGATAATCAATTGGAAAATTTGCAAAGGCAAAAAATACTATTTTCATCTGAAGAAAAAAAGAAATTCGACGAAAGAAGAAGATCTACCTACGAAAAGAGAAGTAAAGAAATAAAGGCAACGATCCAATTTGAAGTCCTTGCAGAAGCATCCGCCGAGGAACATCTGATCGGCATCGGCCAAGTAATTGGATTTGAAAACATCCACTCTGTGGGGAAAATTAATGGTCAGGCCATTGTCTCTGTAGCAGACCAGAAACAGGCCGAAGCCCTCCTGAACAATGGATTTAAAGTCAGAGACAGAGTTGTTTACCCATCCCCACTTTTCAGACCATCCCGCAAATACATCCTGTCGGGCGTCCTTGCCTTCATTCAAGACCAGGAAATAGAGGAGACTCTGGCTCCTTATGGCCAAGTTCTGAGCATCCGCCCGCTCCCATTTCCTACCGACAATCCCTTGCTGAAACACCTCTCCTCGCTTAGAAGAGAAATCGTCTTTAAAAATAAAGAAATAATGCCGATGCCGGCTGTGATCTCTATCACCCATATGGAGAGACAATTTAAGGTCTTCATCGGAGAGGATGTGGTGTGCACCGCGTGCAGAAGGCATGGACACACAAACACCAAATGCCCGTTCGACCCGGCGATAAGAGCGAAAATCACGATGACATTCGCCGAGGCCCTAAGCACCACACCGCTGCCAGAGAGCATCGAACAGGAGCCAATTGCAGAGAAACAGCCTGCCCAGGAAACGAGGGACCCTCCTGCAAAAAAAAAGACCCTTCGCGACTACAGAAAGTGAGATTAACGGGCACAAAATAGAAGGCCAAGATAAAAGATCCAAAACGAATGATCCTCTCGAACAGCCCCGTGACTTGGTAAATCCAAAAGAAAACCTCATGCAAGTACTACAAATAGAGAATGAGACCCTCAACACAGAGCACCTCATGGCGGACTTGCCAGAAGCTGAGAAACCTCTAAACGGAGAAATATCTGAAGATAATGAGTTGTTGGCCGGTCTGTCAGACTGCTCGATAACCTCTTCCCAGCATGAAAGGGAATTACACGAGTGTGACCGGAAGACAAATCCTCAGCTTGAGAAAGCGATCTCTACCATTTTCAAGAGAACTGGTCACGCCAGAAAAATAAAAATTAAGGAGCAAATAGAAAAATATCCCGACCTCCTGCACGATGTCACCTGCCACCTGGAAGACCTTTTAGAAAAAAGAAAAACCAATATGAATATGAGAAGCGATGACAGGAAAAAACTCAACAACGACATTCAGAGGACGAAAATAATTTTGAAAACAATGAATGAAGATTGAAATGCTTTTTTACCTTTTTAACTGTCTCTCTCTTTTACTTCGTCTTTTTTTATCCCTTAATTTTTAGTTTCTCTCTAATCTTCTCGCTCTCGTGTTTATTGTAAATACATTCCTTTTAAAACTAACGCAAATTTTTACTCTTTTACTCTCTTTATGCTATTATTTTACTGTTTTATCTATTTTATCTCTCTTTTTATTCTTTCATTTATAGGATGTTGGACTCTTGTGAGCCTTCCTGCGACGCTGTAAATTTTGAGTTTCTAAGAATTTTATCGTTGAACGCCCGTGGAATCGGGAACAAGCAAAGACAAGAATTTTTAAAAGATTGGATGAAGATAAACGAAGCAGAAATATACGCAATTCAAGAAACGAATATTCAAACTTTCAATACGCGACAGGACTTAACAGCTTTTGACATCTATGTAAATGAACCTATTTCTCGCGGCGGCGGACAACTATTTTTAATACATCGCTCGATTTTTAGCGCAAATTTTGAAATACTAAAGAACGGGAAAATATGTGCCATACAGATTTTAATGAACAGGAAAATCGTCCTTTTTATTAATGTACACCTCTCTCACGATCCCGATGAAGCTTTTAACGATTTACACCAAATACAAAACTACTTGAACGCTTACCCGAAAGATACCATGAAGTTTATATTGGGAGACTTTAACATTCGCGACAAACCGGGCAAGACGGACTCTCGCCGAAAGTTCAACTTACTTTCGGATTTTAATAAAAAAAAACAATCTTATCGATATTTTTAAACATGTTAATCCTGGACTTAACGGTTTTACGCATGAAGCTCTCATCCATAACTCGCCTTTTAGAACCAGAATCGATATATACATTGCTCGACAAGTCTTACACCCAATCTTATTGAATGCGAAACCATTGCCTACGACCTATCTGACCACAACGCCATTATCACGCGATTACGAACAAGGAATACGCAATTTTTTAAAAGGAACATCGACTCGAAAATTTTTCACTCTCATATCTTCAAAGAAATATTTTTATTCGAACACGAGAGTTTTATTACGGACTTTAATTACATTGGCCCGAAGGCACATTGGAGATGCATGAAAAAACTAATTTTAGAAACCGCGGAGGTTTGTCAAAAATACACTTTTACGAAACTTAGACGCTTCAAACCCGCAATTACTGCAATCTACAATGACAACAATGAATTCCTCAACAACAACGACGCTATCCTAAACCATGTTTCCACTTTTTATCAAAATAAAACGAAGGCAGATGATTCTATTATTTTAGAAGACATCAGAAATTATGTAAATATTATTCCGCGCCTCGATATCGAATTTCATTTCAACGAAGAACATTTTATAACGAAAAATGACATTTTAAACGCGATTAAGCTCTTACCAAATAGAAAGATGGCCGGCGATGATGGCATCCCCGCCGAATTCTATAAAGATTTTTGTGACATCGCCGCCGACTCTTTACTCAAAATATTTTATGAAGCGCAAGTAGAAAACTCCCTACCTGACCACATGAGCGCTGGTAAAATGTTTCTACTACCGAAAACTCCTAATACGCGAACTTTGAACGATTGGCGCCCGATCACCTCTATGAACACGGATTATAAGATTCTATCGAAAATTTTACTCACAAAAATCAAGCCGTACTCCACGCGCATGATACCAGCAGAACAGAAGTACGCCATCCCTGGCCGTTCCATATTCGATATTATCCCTGAAATTGAGAAAAATATTTACAAATCAAATTTATTTAATACGCCCCTCGCAATCGTAACAATCGATTTACAAAAAGCTTTCGATTCGATTAACAGACCGTTTATTATCGCTACGCTTGAAAGACTCAATATCCCCGATATTTTCCTGAAATGGATTAAAATCGTCTTTAGCGGAATAAAAAAAAAATCGACATGAACGGCGAATGCTCTCCTGAACTCGACGTAAACAGAGGCGTGCGTCAGGGCTGTGGCTTGTCCGCGCTGTATTTTTCATTCGCCACGACGTCTCTCATACATCATCTTCGTCGAAACCTCAGCTCTACGTCCGAGATATATGCATATGCCGATGATTTTATCTTATTTTTAAAAGACGAAACTGATTTTAAGCGGATTTATAACTGTTTTAAATATTTCGAGAAAACATCCGGCATCGCTATAAATTTTAAAAAGAGTAAGGGGTTGTGGTGTGGCAATTGGAGCGGCAGGACCGATAGGCCAGAAGATATAGAAATGCGGAACGACACAATTGATATCCTCGGTATACACTTCGAAAACTCCAAAACGCCCCTCAAAACGCAAACTGAAAATCTTCGTTCCTATATCCGCCATTCAGCCCTAATTTCAAAACAAAACATTTTAACGCTCCCCCTCCACCTCAAGACGCGATTTTTAAATGCGAACTTTATACCAAAATTTACCTACATGATAAACGCCATCTTACCAAGCCATTCTATATTAAACGTACTACAAAAGGACTTGGATGACGCGCTCTATAATGAAACAACTTGGACGACCTCGACAATGAATTGCTTGCCCGCCGAGAGGGGTGGCCTCGGCCTGCTGCATTTGGCTACTCAGCGCGACCTCTTTATTCTAAAACGTATACAAAGGTCTATTAACGGGGTAAAAAACGAAAACAATTTTCTTTTTATAAACAAAAATTCGACAAACTACTACAATCTGTTTAACTACGATTTACACAGTTTTCTATCGCCACGACAAAAACAGACTCTATCAAGCTGGAAAAACATCGCGCCAAACTTTCATATCGATTTTAAACGCCTCTCGAAAAACGACTTCTTACACATCATGCTTTTAAAATGCCGCCATTTACACGGCCTTTATATGCAAAATCCTGCCTTCTTCAATGTTCGAGGCCTGAGGCGTTTGAAAGACTTTTTGAATTTAAACGGTGATATACGAGATGTCAATGATTTTTTCTCCCACGCCACGCGAAACATTCTGAACGATTTTCAATGAATCACTACGTTCTATAATGAAACGAAAATTATGAATTTTAAATCAAGCAACCATTCTTCCTGCGTGCATCTTCCCATGGTCTACGAATCACGCCTTTTCTCACGTCTAAAAAGCAACGCACTACGAAATATAATTTTATCAACCTATTTTAACCTTAAACGCGCAGAAGAGAAAGTTGAAAGGTGGAACTTCAACACTGCACCAGCCTGGCATAAAAGGCCTAGCATCTACGACGATATCGCCTGGAGGTTGAAATTAAGATCCCTGCCACACCCGACCAGGAATGGAAGGCCCTCCTGCACTGCGTGCGGAGGATCTCCTGACATACGACATCGGTACCTAGAGTGCGAATTTACCAAGAAGAAAATAAAAGAGGCTATAGAAGAATGTCAGATTATCGACCGTTTATACATATTCAGCCCAGCCAATTTCATCCTAGAACGCGAAAATCCAGAAATACGTCGAATTTTAAACAAGAAGAAATACGAAATTTACAAATTTTTTATTGAGCAGGATTTTAATTGTACCCCCTCCCCCACTAACAATTGAAATGTAACGACATTTTATATGACTGAATAAAAATTGCTTTTGTTACATACATACATACATACATACATTGACTTTTATATATATAGGGATTATTATTATTATTAATTTTTTTATGTATTATTAATAATTGTTTTTGACTAATGAAAAATTTGTTTTCTTGTGATCTACAATAATTTGTAAATTTAATTCACTATGCAATAAATTGATAAAGAGGGAGCAATCTCTCGAAATATTTTGAGAAAAAAATTGTTTTTTTTTTCTTTACAGATCGAGGTACGCCCCTTTATATAATCTCCATAATTATTGTCGATTAAAAAGAATTAAAATTTACCTCTTGTAGTAGTAACATATAAGTAACCCAGGCTCCTGGAGCATATCCATAGATCGCCAACTACCTCTACTGTCCTGAGGTTTTTGAGTTAGTCTTGGTTGCCTTATTGAACCAGTTCACCATGTGTCTCCAGGCCAGTTTGTTTCTTGGTAGGTTTAACTTAGCTGTTGAAAGAGTGTAGTCCAAGGAGTGTAGTTGTCTGGAATTTCTGTAGTTGAAATGCTGGGCAGTTGAATATTTACAGGTGGGGCAAGCAATTGCTATTAAAAAATATATGATAAAATCATAGAAAGATATATAATATGTTTCAGATACTTGAATAAATAAATTATTTATTTTAAATTTTGCTTCCTTCATTAAAAAAAAAGACCTATGCAACAAAATGCAGTCTTCTTCACAGTATTGGCCGATTTTCAAGTAAATTGAGACTCTGTACTACTGGACTAGAAACATGGCCAAAGGGGATTTTTTTTTTTTTACAATATATAAGTTGGCAACAATGCATCTCTAAAACAAGAGCTGATAGAATGAAAAGGTTTTCAGATTTGCGATCTGCACACCAAAAAATCCCCAGAACAGCTGTTTCTCTGCCAGCAACAGGCAAACAAAATTTTGTTGGCCAGTGGAATGTGATTGAAGAGTTAGAGCATATTGATAGCGAAACAGAAATTGAAGAAGCTGATGCAGTTCAAAGAAAATAGTTCCTGATGCACTTGGTAGAAACTCAATAAGACAGCATTTGAAAAAAGAAATATCAATCAACTTCCTATGGAACTATGAGAAATGATAAAAAAAAAAATCTACAATATTGAGGACTTGTATTCAAATGCTGATTATAATGCTCCAGGTCCAAAGAAAAATAAAGATGCTATCTGTTAGATCCTGTTATTTATAAATTTCGAAATTCAATCTTTATTTATGTGTGCAAAATAATCCTTAATATCTTTAAATTTAATTATTATATCATATATCCCCAATTTGAGTTCCAGCTAAAGCACTCCACCCTTCATCAACTTGCAGATGTCACAGAGAAGATTGGAAAGGCCATGAAATCAAGACAATTAACAGGAGTTATTTTTTTTTTTGAAATCTCCAAAGCATTTGACAAAGTTTGGCATGAAGCTCTTTTGTATGAAATGTCAAAAATAATCGGCCCAGAGACAAAAAAATAAGAAGTTTTCTTTGTGATAGTAAAGATCAAAGACATTTTGTCGACTACAAGATGAATTCGAGCAAGAGTCCCTCAAGGTTCAGTCATCAGCCCCACCTACTTTAACATATTCATAGATGACTACCCCTTCCCAGAAGGAATGTCTCTGCATATATATGCAGACGACACTGCAACATTAGTGTCAAGCCTACGATTTTGACACCATCTACCTAAAATTCCAAGAAGCGCTGGTGTTTATATATTTTTTCAATATTTGGTGCAACAAATAGCGGATTGAATTGAACCCACAAAAAATGGAAGCTGTTCTTTTTTCAGACAAACGACTCAAAAGAAAGCAGCCCCCTGTTAATCTAGGCTTCTATGATTTTTTTTTTTTTTGCCTATCCCTAGTACACGTGGTACAGGCCATGATAATCATGGTGGGTAGTTAGCGACTGCTTTTTACTGTAAGCGCACCACATGTCTACACATGTGAAAGCAGTTCGACTTTGCACTTACAAATGTGCCAGAGCCCCATTTGGTTACTTGCACTCGCTGGTGGGGTTGGACTTTTGCAAGAATCGGGGGGCCATTGGAGCATTTTTTTTTTAAACCGAAAAAAGTGTCCAATGCGGGGATCGAACCCGGGTCGTAGTGGTCGTAAACCAAACGGTTTAACCAGCCTTCCACCGACCCCCCGGCTTCTATGATGAACCAATAAAATGGAAGGACAGCGCCCACTACCTGCGCGTCATCCTCGATCAACATCTGAACTTTCAAAAACATGTCCAGAAACGAATCAATCTCGCAAAGCAGCACAACACAGGCTAGCCCTACTATTAAGAAACAAAAGCAAATTATCCTTACACTGCAAGCAAACTATATACACGTCAATTATAAGATCAATTCTAACCTATGGCCACTCAAGTCTTTATAACTGCAAATAAAACCTCATTGAAAAATAGATAATCAAGAAAATAAGGGGCCCCATGGTTTGTGCTAACCTAATTTAACCTATATGAAACTGACCTAATTAACACATTTTTTTGGCATCATATTTTTCAATTTTTTTTTTTTCCAAGATAATCCAATTTTTGTCAAAATTGCCATTGTTACTATTTATCAACTCTCCGGTAAGAGGACACCTCTCCCTAAAGGACACTTTAGACTCTGCAACTAGGTGTCCTTTACGTGTAGGTTCTACTGTATAAACATTTTTAATAAAGCAAAAAAAAAAGATTTATTGTTTTTTTTTATCAAGAGAAAATAAACTTTACATACATTACATAATAGTCACTGAATACAAAAAGTTTCAACGTGAATATTAATTTGTTCTACTTTTTTTTTGTAATTATTGATATTCACATTTTAGGAATTAGTTACTTTCAAAATAAACCCATCTTAGTATAATTTATTTTTTGGATATAAACGCCTCCCATATGTTTTTGAAGCGAGTTCTGCTACCAAAGTTTGGACATGGAGAAACTAGCCCACCTGGTGGCCAAGCTGAACGCCAACATTGTCCACCTTTGTTACTCCCAAGGGGTCTTTGTGAAGGACCCCACTCTCACCGGGCAGAATCTCAAGTCCCTGTTAGAAACACCTCAGCTTGGCAGGTGAGGAATGGATTGACTAATGCCCCACCTTGTTCCTGACTCCCCTGGTGTGCAGGCTAGGGCCGTTCACTATGCCAGATAATGTGATGACCCAGCTGGAGCAGGACTTGCTCAATGAAGAGCCTTACGTCGCAGAGCCTCTAGAAGAGGAGGCAGACCATGGTTGGGATTTCTGCAGCCACAAGGAGGCCCTCCTCATGCAAGAGCTTCCCCCCTCAGTGACCCAATCTTCCCAGGTCAGTGGGCTCAGAGATTTTTAAACTTGTCACTTGATTGTCTTTCTAGTCTTCTTTGTGGTCTTTGCTTTAATTTTCCTTGAACTCCTTTCCACTTATGTAGTTAGTGATGATCCACCTTAAACCGCAGCCACTCAAGGGATTAAGTATCAATGGTTGATTCTACACATTCAAAAATACCAACTGGGCTGACCTTGTGGTTTGGGCTGTATTACTAGTTTTTATTTAAGACAGTGGCCACTGTGTAGTAAACATATTACAGATGAACTTGGATAATTCGAACATCTTTAATTCGAAAACGTAGAATTTCCATTTTCAATTCAAATTTTTGGATAATTCGAAATTTTTTTTGGTCCTTTGGGCTTCAAATTATCCAAGTTCGACTGTATTAGACATAGTTTATGGTAGTAGATATTGCTTCATATTTTGTAAGATATTTTTATATAAAAGTAACGCAAATATTTTCAATTTTTATCAATAAATGATGCCTTTGTGATTTTAAATATCAAAATATTGTAAATTATAGTGTGTGTACCCTAGTGTACCATAACTATAATGAACCAACAAGGTAATAAGACCAAATCTAAATAAATAAATAGTGTGTGACATTTCAGTAACAGTGTTGTTACCGAAATGTCACACACTATTTATTTATTTGGATTTGGTCTTATTACCTTGTGCTTTATCATATAATGAACCAAAAGTTCGGCTTCATTAGGATTCACAATAATGAGGTTTTATTATATTTCTATTATCAAGGGGGATATAGCTTTATATAAAACTATATTATTTAAAAATGCCTATTTTGGATCATAAAGTTTTATTTCCGATATTTCGTGCGGCAACTCGCCAAACTTCTTCGGGGAACAAGATTGTTTTGATAAGCTCGCGTATCAATTCACGAGTATGTACAACTGCTATAAAATTTAAAATATCTAAAATCTACAATATGCATGTTTATAAATATAATAAATAATAATATAATAATATATAAAAATATTAATATATAGAGAATAAATAAATATATACATTTAAAATAAAAGAATTGAAAATCAGTAATTTGTTACAGTGGACCCTCGGTTTGCGAGCATAATCCGTTCCAGAGCCATGCTCGTACTCCAAAATGCTCGTAGTGCGAAACTAATTTCTTATTTTTAATAATTGAAACTCGGGCAATTCTTCTTGCTACGAACAATTGCACAGTTTCCTACATTTTACATATTTCCCGAATCTGATCTGAAGGGAGAGATCCCAGTGAATTTTCATCCATCACGATTACGGGCAACCATCACGAGTTGCTCGTAATGCGAAATTTCACTCGTTTTTTTGAAAAATTTTGCTCGTACTGCGAAAAGCTCGTACTCCAAGGTGCTCGTAAACCGAGGGTCCACTGTATATATATATACAGGGTGTACCAGGTAAATTGGGAATTTCAACAATGGTATTTTAACTGAAATTTTTTGCAAGTAAAAATTAAAATATCCGAATGAAATTTGACACAGTAGTAGATAAAAGGATATAGTTTTTATTTATTCAATGTAGTTTCCATTATTAGCTACAACAGTCTCGAGGCGAGTGCGGAATGAAGCACAGGCCTTGGCGACGATGACCTTGTCCATTTGGGTCATCACCGTGTGAACTGCTTTCTTGACAGACTGGATGGTGGTATGAGGAGCTTTCTTGACATCTCTCTCAACAACGCCCCATACATAGTAGTCGAGGGGATTGCAATCTGGAGAATTAGGGGGCCAAATATCAGGACCCCAGTGACTAGGGACGTTAAGTGTCAGCCACGATTGTGTCTTTTTTGCCTTATGGGCTGGAGCTGAGTCCTGTTGGAAGACATACTTCCTTCCTGCGGCCACCATGTCCATCCAAGGCTTCACAACGGTCTCCAGAACATTGATGTAGGTGTCAGCGTTCATCCTAAGGCCCTTCTCAAAGAAATGGGGAGGCATGACATTACCTTCACTGCTGATAACGCCAAGGACCATTACGGAGGCAGGAAATTTCGTGTGCATCACGACAGGTATCTCTGAGGGGTCTTTACAGATCCAGCGATCATTCCTGGGATTTACCTTTTGGTCCACGTCAAAGTTCTTTTCGTCAGAGAAGAACCTTAGCAGCATGCCAAAAGAGTCGTGTTTCAGGTTGTTGAGGAGGGCAGCAGCCTTTCCTTTTCTGTTATTCTTCATATTCTCAGTCAGCAACTGACCTTTCCGAAGGGCATAAGACTTGAGACCAAGGTCCTCATGGATAGTTCTGACAATTGTCATAGAGCCAACGTCCATTTCCTTGGCTATGGCCCTCATGCTCTTCCCAGGGTTTCCATCAATCTTCTCCTTGACATTTTCGACAAATTCTTCGCCTCTTACCCTGTCCGATCGACGCGAGTGCTTTTTCCTTGTAGCTATCCCCTCTTTGTTACTGTCGGCCTCATCAAACTGCTTCTTGACACGATAAATAGTGGTTTTGGGCAACTTAAGAAAATCCACTATCTCTTTGGGGCTCCTTCCGGCGCGCAGAGCAACGATGATGGCAGCTCGATTTTCAAATTCTCGGTTACTCTTCATCACTACACTGCGCACACATGTACTGTTGCATTTTACATGAATATGGCTACGTAATGTGAAAAAAAAAACAAGTTTTTAATCTCAAGTAGTTTTTGTTTTATGGACTGTCAAAGTTAGTCCCAATTTACCTGGTACACCCTGTATATATGTATAGTAGTGGGCTATATGGTTGAATCGCTATATACTTCAATCCCACATGATGAAGCTATTACAGAAATTTCAGAATTCTTGAATGCCCACCCCAACCTACCATTATCTATACCAAAGGAAGCCCTCATAGACTTACTCAAACTGTGCCTGTCATTCAGCTACTTTAATTACAAGAATCAATACTACAAACAGATCAAAGGCCTCCCGATGCGCAACCCAATATCTTCAGCTCTGGCAAACATTTTCATGAATAATGTTGACCAATTAATAATAGATAATAAGCAGCTAAAAATAACATTCTGGAAAAGATATATTGACGATATTCTTTGCATAACCAAAAACAGCCATACAGTAAGCATTCTGAATTTCTTGAACAATATAAAACCATTTCTCACATTTACACATGAAATAGAAGAAAAAAACTCTTTATCATTCTTAGATATAATTCTCACCAGAAACAGCTCTAGAATAGAAACAAGCATTTACCGCAAGCCAACTCATACAGGTGGTTACTTGAATTTCAGATCATTCGGCCCTATTAACCATAAAATATCTGTCATAAAAACCATATCAAAAAGAATATCTACTCATTGCTCTAATAATCTAGAAAAACTACAACAAGAAAGAATAATACTAATGACTGAATTACAAAGCAATAGTTATCCCACAGAATTTATCAAAAGACAATTCTACAGATCAACATTCATCCCTCCTTCCAATAGCCAATCTCATAAATCATATTGCACACTTCCATACAGCTACGGCATCGAAAGAATCAGTAGAGCCCTCAAGAAGTACAACATCAAGACGATATACCAGACACCATCCAACTTAAAAACACTTCTCCGCCATCCCGATACCAAACATAACACAAACAACAGTCAAAAATCCAACCTCATTTACAGAATCCCGTGCCGATCTTGCCCAGCTACATACATAGGAGAGACAGGGAAAACTCTAGAAGAAAGAACCAATCAACACCGGACAGCCCTTCAAAACTATAGCCCTCTTTCACTTTTAGTAGACCACGCACTGAAACAGGACCACATGCCAAATTTTGACTCAACTGAAATAGTATATCAAAATATCAAGGACAAACATTCAAGACTTTTTCTAGAAAGCTGGACCTCAATAGAAGATAAAAACAGTATCAACCGAAAAATAGACATCCCTCAACTATACTTACAATTTAAAACCATATAGCCCACTACTATACATATTGTTGTGTGTCAACAAGCAACCGACCGGAAATACACGTGACGTTGCAAAATTATCTTAAATTTTGTTTATTTTATTTATTTATCAGAGAAACGGCACCACAGAGATAACAGGCACAAGTTGTATTTTACCACGGACCACCGTTTTTGCGGAATGCTTACAAATACAACGTGCCAGTTATCGTTGGACCTTCGTGCATTTTATTTATTTATTTATTTTTCTTTTTATCCTTGCCCGGCGAACGAAAGATGTCTTGTACCAGATCTAACCCTCCCAACGGCTATACCGCAGAGAATCGGACCTCAACAACCCTCCAGAACCGAACCACAAGCCCACCCCTGGAACGGGCCATGGTGACCATAGCCCACCAGGACAATGTACTGCAACCTACCAATAAATTGAGTTTTATATCCCCACTTCAGCCTCATCACATGGTGGAGAGCAGTGTCGGCCCAGCACCTCAAGCAGCGAACATAAATATCGGCTACAGAGAGACGCCGTGTTTCAACCCGGAGGAGGAAGACATCGAGGACCACGTGGAGGAATTCAAGACGTGGCTGACGGCGAGCAAGGTACCGAAGGGAGACTGGACGAAGGCCCTAGTACGGCGGCTTCCACTTGACGGCCGCGAATTTATCAAGTGCAGGTTTGACCCTTCAGCCGCACTTGAAGACGTCTTGGAAGCACTGAAACTTTGCTACCCAAGGAACGACGGCCGGGCACAGAGTAGGGGTAACGAATTAAAGAAAACGAGACGGCCCCAGTCCACGGAAGATACGGGGAGATATTTGATGAACCTGATTACGGCCCACGCGACGGCAGGCGAGTTTTCGCCGTTTGATTCAAGCAAGGAGGCATTGTGGGCATTGGCTCCAAAAGACTGCCTACTACTGGCAGCCTCGTGGAGCACCACGCGGAACCCAGAAGAGGCCGACTTCCTACAGGCGGCGAAATTCCTCGACGAGGCGGATAAATGGAACAAGGAACGGACGGAGGCAGGTACAACGACGAGTTGGGAAACAACTACGAGGATGGCGGAAGAGTGGGAACAAAAACAAAGACGAAATCCAAGGACCGAAACGCCCATGGAAAAAGCAAGAAGATTTATGCTACCGGACGGGACGCCAAGATGCTTCACTTGTTACCAGACGGGGCACAAACACTGGGATTGCCCGAAAAGGAGGCCACGTGGTAAGTACAATTTTGCCTCTAATCCTGTGGTGGAAGTTTCAAACAGTGTAGAGAGCGTACCACGTGTATTTTCCGAGGTTACTGGTAACACCAATCGCATAATCTTCAGGGTAAAAGGACAACCGGGGGTTAACGAGAAACAGACATTAAATAAGGTACCAATAGATAAATCCACTGTAGAAATAGGGGGTACAGCAATGGAAAAATTCCGTTGGACAGGTATGACAAATTTCTGTTTAATCACGCATATCAATGAGACACATGTAGGCAAACTGATTTTTGATTCAGGGGCAAATGTTAGCTGCATAGACGAAGGAATAGCCAACACACTAGGATGTGCTAGAATGCCTTCAAAATTACTTATACGGGGAATAAGTGGGTCAGTAGTCTCGAACACGTGCACATACTTGGAGGTCAACATTGATGGTTTCGACATATGTGGCAGGTTCACCATAATTCCAGGAAACGGGGAAAAGATTATTTTCGGCGTCGATATTCTAACAAACTATCATTGCAAAATTATGTTTAGAGACGAATCGGTAGAATTGTATAGGCCAAAAATAGGCAGGGACGACCACGTGGTAGAACTAAACGAAGAACGGGAACTCGAGAGGTTAGGCACAATTACGAGCGATCGGAAAAACCCCAAACAAAAGTACTGCATACTAGACGACCTTGAAATTGCACCACGTTGTAAAACGAGGGTTAAGTTAAAAGGGCCAACAGTAATGGCGGGCATTTTAGAACCCCACCCCGACTGCGTAAGAAGAACGGGGCTACTAATACCATCAGTACACGTTTCCGAAACGGTATCCGAGATATTCATTGATGTCATAAATACTAGGAACGAGCCGGTGCGGTTGGTAGCAAACTCGTGCTTGTTACGATCCGGCGGGGAAATAGCGAATGTTTCTTTCCTAAGTGAACAGGTGGGATACAGTACGACGGCCACGTGCAAATACGAACCACAGAAGTTCGATATAAACCCGGAGCTATCGGATGGCGAAAAAATCGACGTACTGGACGTATTGTACAGGTATCGGGAACTTTTCTCAGAAGAGTGGAATAAGGCGGCAGATATCGAACCGTACCACATTAAACTTAAAGCGAACACGGAACCAATTCGACAAAAAGCCTATTGCCGCAGTCCTAAGGAACGTGACATTATAGAGGAACAGGTTAAAGAAATGTGTGAAAAAGGAGTTATTAGGAAATCAACATCTCCATGGGCGAGCCCGGTTGTTTTGGTTAAAAAATCAGACGGATCCTATAGATTTTGTGTGGACTATAGAAAAGTTAACAACGTAACCGAAAAATTCTCATATCCATTACCGGATATCACCGACTGCCTGGACCGTTTAGCGGGAATGAAGTATTTCTCTCACACGGATTTTGTTAGCGGTTATTGGCAGTGTCCACTGGACGAAACAAGCAAGCCAATTACAGCGTTCACGACAGGTAACGGGTTGTACGAGTTTCAAGTGTTACCCTTTGGTTTAACCGGGGCACCGGGTCATTTCGAAAGAATCATGGATACACTGTTAGCTGAATTGAAATGGTCCGAGTGTATGGTTTATCTAGATGACGTCATCGTGTACGGAAGAGACATACGTGAACACAACGTGCGGTTAACAAATGTTCTAGAATGTTTCCGCGGGGCAGGCTTATCCCTAAAACCATCAAAATGTAGATTCGCCTACCAAAAGTTACCAATTTTGGGACACGTGGTATCGGAAAACGGCGTAGAACCGGCTACTGATAAGATCGAGGCGGTTAAGGAATTTCCGATTCCGAAAAATGTCAAGCAAGTTCGTTCGTTTCTGGGACTTTGCGGCTATTATCGCCGTTTCATAAAAAACTTTTCAAAGATAAGCAAACCGCTGACGTGTTTAACGGAAAAAGATAAGAAATTCGTGATAGGTCCGGCCGAAATAGAAGCTTTCGAAACCTTAAAAAAAAAAATTGACTGAGGAGCCAATTCTAGCACACTCCAACCCAGACGCTAGAATAGAAATACATACGGACGCATCAATCGTGGGATTAGGCGCGGTGCTAATGCAACCGGACAATGACAGGTTTTTGCACCCGATCCACTACTTGTCGAGAACGACATCGAAACACGAGAGTAAATATGGTATCTCAGAACTAGAGTGTTTAGCAATAGTCTGGGCTCTACAAAAGTTACGGCCGTACATCTTCGGGAGAGAATTCAAAGTCGTAACCGACCATAGCGCGTTAACGTGGCTAGCTAACGTACGTGACCCGTGCTCAAGACTTACTAGATGGGGGTTAAAACTCATGGAGCACGACTTTGAAATAGTCCACCGCGCAGGGAGGAAGAAAGTTGCACCGGACGCACTCTCACGCAACCCGTTCCACAAAAACGATACGAACGTCGAAGACAGCTTCAACGATTTAACGGCATGCACAGTACGGATCGACGAAAACGGACAAAAGGAAGACACGTTTTGCCGCGATATTACCGGGAAACTACCAGACGCTAAAACACGGGACGAATATAAAAAAAATAAACGGGATCCTTTATAAAAAGAACCATGCAACACAAGGTAACCAATGGTTGGTCGTAGCACCAAAGCAGAGCGTATCCGAAATAATGAAAACAGCGCACGATATACCCGAGGCAGGACACATGGGGGTAGCGAAGACGGTCCACCGTATTAAGCAACGGTTCTACTGGAAAGGTCTGGAAGAAGACGTGCGGAAATACGTTCGGTCGTGCAAAGTGTGCCAGGCCTTCAAACCACAGAGGTTCAAACCCGCAGCCCCGCTAGAACCGTTACCACCAGCAACAGACATCTGGGAACGAGTGGGAATAGACCACCAAGGTCCTTTCAAAAAATTGGTAGAAGGCTACGAACACATTCTAACGATCGTAGACCATTTTAGTAAATACGCACTCGCAATCCCGGTAAAAGATACAAAGGCGGAAACCACGTGCAACGCACTCTCAGACAATCTGCTCTACGTTTTTGGTACTCCGAAATGCATAATATCCGATCAAGGCAAATCTTTCGATTCGAGTACTTTTAGAGACTTTACACGGTTGTACGGGATTAAACATATTATGGCTTCCGCGGCACACCCGCAAACAAACGGCTTATGCGAAAAACTCAACGGCATCATAAAAAACGGCATCAGAGTTTATCTCGAGGACGATCACGCCGAATGGCCGAGATTCGTAAAAACGGCGACTTTTGCGTATAACTCGTCCATTCAGTCGTCGACACAGGTGACACCGCATAAGTTGATATTTGGCGTAGAACCGAGGACGTCCCCAGACGTAGGACTACCAACCGTCGACAAGCCAGTAAAAACTTACGACGAATACGTGACCAACCGCATTTTAGAAAACGAGAGATTAAAGAAAATTGCCGACGAAAACTACCGAGACCGGACAATGATGACGAAGTGTCAGTATGACCTTGCGAACCGTGACCGCTTCCGGAAGTTTGAAGTGGGCGACCTGGTACTACTGGAGTCGTCCCGCAGGAAACCAGGGAAAACGGAGAAATTTCTACCGAAATACGTAGGACCGTACGTAATAACGAATAGAATCAAGGAAACGACATATAGGTTACGACCACAGGACGGACGCAACAAAAATAGTAGGCGCCAGAGCACGGTAGGGCACGTGTCGAGACTTAAGGAATTTTTAGAAAGATAGCGGCGACTCGAGGGACCGAGTCTAAGATAAGAGGGGGGGTGGTGTTGTGTGTCAACAAGCAACCGACCGGAAATACACGTGACGTTGCAAAATTATCTTAAATTTTGTTTATTTTATTTATTTATCAGAGAAACGGCACCACAGAGATAACAGGCACAAGTTGTATTTGACCACGGACCACCGTTTTCGCGGAATGCTTACAAATACAACGTGCCAGTTATCGTTGGACCTTCGTGCATTTTATTTATTTATTTATTTTACTTTTTATCCTTGCCCGGCGAACGAAAGATGTCTTGTACCAGATCTAACCCTCCCAACGGCTATACCGCAGAGAATCGGACCTCAACAACCCTCCAGAACCGAACCACAAGCCCACCCCTGGAACGGGCCATTGTGACCATAGCCCACCAGGACAATGTACTGCAACCTACCAATAAATTGAGTTTTATATCCCCACTTCAGCCTCATCAATATATATATATATAACAAATCACTGATTTTCAATTCTTTTATTTTAAATGTATATATTTATTCTCTATATATTAATATTTTTATATATTATTATTTATTATATTTATAAACATGCATATTGTAGATTTTAGATATTTTAAATTTTATAGCAGTTGTACATACTCGTGAATTGATACGCGAGCTTATCAAAACAATCTTGTTCCCCGAAGAAGTTTGGCGAGTTGCCACACGAAATATCGGAAATAAAACTTTATGATCCAAAATAGGCATTTTAAAATAATATAATATATGGATTGCTCTATTTTCAAACACATAAAACTATATATATGGTAATTTAAACCAACAACCCTATATTGTATAATACTTATAACAAGATTGTCATGTTGTATATAGAAACACCTCTATAAATAATTATACGCATGATTGACATGTGTCATTGCATCACCATATGTAATGTACTTTGTACAAACTGAGGATGAAAAAATAAAACTATGTAATAGATTAAGAGCTGAGTTAAAGCAAGATTGAGAAGTTCAAAAATGTCTAAAATCGAGATAGAAAGCAACCCTAAAAAGGAATTTGGCAGCCTGTTGCCATCAAGGTCAAAGGGTGCAGAATGCCACAGACGTTCAAAGTCCAAATTCTCACATCTCCCCCCCCCTCCTCGGGAATGGTATATAAAAACCTCAGTTTTAGTCGTAGTTGAACTTAGACAGTCTCTTCACCATCGGCGTGGGCCCTTGTTGGTTGTAGCCAGGACCACCTCATCGCTATGTAAAACAGTAAGAACTTCTTCTAACTCCATCTTGCTCTTAGCTCGACTTTTATCTGTTCACGGAACTTTCCTACTACAACTGTGTCTCTTCGTTTTTTGTGTGTGGACCTTCCCAAGCTTTCCACTCTGCCTCGACCACGACTGCCTGTACTCTGTGAAAACTGTTAAAGGTCTTCCAAAGTGCAGAGAGGTACTGGAAAACTCTCCACGCCCTGACTGTCCCTCTCGGTTACTACTGGTTTGACCCTCGGTTACCACAGTTATAGCGAGAGTCGACAGGATACCTCATCACAGATAAGTCGACAGGACCTCATCACATATATATATAAGCAGAAGATTTCAACACATTATTCTAAGGATTAAACTGCGGAATCCACTAGGAGGGTTTTATCATTGATGAGGTTCCTCCAGTAGTGATAGCAGAAAATATTTTCAGCAATTAATGCAGAAGCAAATGTTTCTGATTTTAAACATAAGGTAACAAGTTCAAATCCATATTAATAAATTGTAGGTGACCTTTTAGTAAAAGCATCACACACAATTTATTTATTTTAATTTGGTCTTGTTTACCTTGTGTTTCTAATTCATAATCCAACTTTCACCCTATTGTTTATAATTCAATTGATGTATAAAGCACATTCTTCATTCTTTTCTCTGATGATAACAACACTGTTACCGAAATGTCACACACTATTAATTTATTTAGATTAGGTCTTATTTTCTTGTAGTTTTAATTGATTTTATTTTGTTGCATACAGGTGATATTCCTCTCACTTTAAATATTGCCACTTTGGTTCACTCTTCATTCCTTAGACTTTCTTTTTTTAATGTCTTTTTTCATACACAATAGTTTAGAGCAATTTAAGATCTACCCACACACACACAATTTAAAACTAAACACAAGGTAATAAGACCAAATCCAAATAAATAAATAGTGCATGACGTTTTGGTAACAACGCTGTTACTGAAACGTCATGCACTATTTATTTATTTGGATTTGGTCTTATTACCTTGTGTTTATAATCTATAATCCAAATTCTGCCTTATCAATTTAAAACTAAATATCATTTAAAAGGAAGATTTTTAAAGTCATGAGTGCCATATACAATTTTAGTATAATAGCTAAAGTGAAATCTTGCTCTAATGAACCCTATAAGACTGAGCTTTTGGTTCTCTATAGCCATGTTTGGCTATTAATGTTATATAGGATTTCAGTACACATCACAGGAGAGAAGTGTAATATAAAATTCCTTTTAATGAACAGACGAAATGTAAAAGGAAGCCTTCACCTCTGGCCTCAAGGCAATGACTATGTTTATTTACATTCCCCATATTTACATAGGTGTCTTAGGGTGGGAATGATATGCCACAATTATAAATATACATTTTTGGGAATTTTTTTTTTGTTTTCTTTAGCCTGGTTATACCGTGTGAACAAAATATAGAACCATAAATTAGGATTTAACTGATGTTTTAAAGTCCCCAATTTTTAATTTTACAATAAAACCTTTCTATAGTGAACACTAATGGGACCAAAATTTTGGTTTACTATATCCATATATTCATTATAGCCATGTCACTATATATATGATATTACTTATATTGGGGTTATTTTAGGTTCGTTATAAGGAAGGTGTTGCTTTATATCCCTGAAAGCAGAGGATTGGTGGATGAGTGGTATAGACCATTGATTTAAGACAGCCATGACCCAGAATTGAATTTCACATTGGGAATTATTTTTTATGAATGAAAATTTTCTCCAATGGCCCCCGATTCTTGCAAAAGTCCAACCCCACAAATGAGTGCAAGTAACCAAACAGGGTTCTGGCACATTTGTAAGTGCAAAAGTTGAACTGCTTTCTACCTGTGTAGGCCTGTGGTGCACTTATAGTAAAAACAGTCCTCAACTATTACCTACCATGATTATCATGGCCTGTTCCAAGCGTATTAAGGATAACAAAAACAAAAAAATCTTTGTAAGTAAAAAAATGACATGTATTGTTCTTTAAAAATATTGAAGGGCTAGTACACATTAAAGAAAAATTGTTGTTCCAGCCTTAATTAAAAGAAAGATTAAAATTTGGTCTGTTATATAAAAATTTAAAGAAAAATTGCTTAAAAGTGCAGTAGTTAACAATAATATGGTAAAACCTTGCTTTAGTGAACCCCACTGGAACTGAACTTTTGGTTCATTATTGCTATGGTTATCTATATATATATAAAAATGAATGTATGTGTGTGTGTGTGTGTCCTTTATGCCTGACCAAACCACTCATTGGAACGTCATGAAACTTTAGGAAGTTATTTAGTATAGTACTGGGAAGGTTTCTGAAAAACAATTTCTTGAATATCTTGAATATCCTTATTTGCAGATTTGTAGATTTAACTCGAAAGCAGCGCCACCATTGCGACGGAGATAGGCTTAGGCAGGAAGTCTACTCCACGCCTGATGACCTTGAGTCTTTCAGGGCTAATATATTAAGTAAACCTAATTCAAATGTTAGTGCTTTATAATGGCTATCTCCTTGAGGTTACCGATTTAAAAGTTTATTTTCTAATTTTAGATTGTATAAGAAACATATTTTATTTTAAGTATTGTACTTGATTTTAAAAAGTTTAAATAATTGTGCAAGACAATATATACGATATACAAAAATCAAAAGAAATGATGAGTATCGTTTAAAATTCGAATAAATATAAATGCGATACTAAAAATTAAATAACTTATATAGAAGCTTTTGCATAGTTTCGTCCTGTAAGCATACCAACTTGATAAAAGTTTCCTGTTTTCCCTTTGAATTTGCTTGATTCGAACCTCTATTCATTTTTGAATTAGTAGAAATCAGACGATAACCATAGGTCATAGCCATTCAAAAGTTGGTTTAGGTCGTCAATCCTTTGCGAACAATTGGAAATATCCACGCTGGCGCTCTCTCCGCAGATTTTTTAAATGATATCCCGTGTCGTTTTTTTTCTTCTTTTTTTTTTTCAATTTGAGAGCCACCCCCCGCTTGAAGCAAATCCTTTAATCCCAAGAGACTGCGTGAAAGACTTGAACATGAAACCGCCGACAGAACGTTAGGCAAGATACTATTCCTTTAACTTCCAATTACCGAGGGAACCAATTAATATTGATTTTATTCAACTTATCGAGTATTTATCAAGGGACCGGGAAAAAATGTTCACTTTATCGAGAGATTTGTTAGACAAACCTTTACTCAGGTAAAACCTGGGCGAAGCCGGGTACATCCGCTAGTATTATATAAAATATTTGGGATTATAAGGAAAGGTTTGCTTTTTTTTTATTCCAGGTTCCTTTTAGAAAGATTTTACTATATCAAGTAAGAGAATGATTTTGTTTTGCCGAGACATTCTGGTGTGTTTTCAGCCCCCCATCCAGCCCACCCTAATGTCATCTGCTATCGACTCGATCTGGAAGATTCTAGGTCAGAAATGATTCCTAATCCCATTTTAGCTGTGCATTCCTCAATATAAACTTCTCATGCCTCACCTAGAAAGTTAATTTCCCCCTTTTTTTAATGGTGGGCAGTTTTGTTAAGCAGGGAAAATCTTTTCTTTCCCTTTTTTTATGCCCTCCCCCTTTTGGCCTTGATGCACATTTTAACTCTTCCTTCCTCTCCTCCTGTACAGAAATATTTTTATTATATAAAATGTGTATATTAAAGTTCAATTTAATAAAATTATTTATTTGCAGATTGTGATTCACTCACAGCTCATTTACATAACCCTTTTTTCAATGGTACAAGATTTGGATAATATCACCGTCTAACATGTGCTACAAAATAACTCTTTAGCAATAATATATATGATAAAAATTAAAGAATCAAGGGACGAGTTTCTTTTATACGAAGATTTATTACAAAACGCCCAAGCTTTCGGGCTGGCCGGCCTTTCTACAGGAGACATGTGAAAACATATGGAACATTGGACACTATATAGGGATGAGACTATTTACATATTTAAAAACTATAGGGACTTTGCATATCTATGAAATGTTGAGAGGAATAATTAGCATACTAGGAAATTATGGAAAGGAGAAATTAGCATGCATGATAATAGCTAATGAATGTAGTAGAGTTAGGAATATTTTCTAATGTCTATGAGGGAGGAGGGGGGATACGCACAGATGGAGGATACAAAGCTATGGGAACAGGGATTGGTAGGATTCAGGGAGGTCGATGTGTCTATTGATGGCATGGAAGCCCTGGGAAACGAGAGCTTCCAAGGTGAGGCGCTGCTGCTTGTTGTATATGCGGCTATAGTGCACAGATGGATTGGCCAGGTCGAAAGAGTGGTTGGAGGTCCGGATGTGTTGATATATAGCTGATTTCTCATCTTGTCTGGAGATGTTTTTGCTGTGCTCCTCGAGTCTTGTCCCTACGCTCCTGCCTGCCTCACCAACGTAGACAACGTCGCAGTCAGCGCAGGGGCTGGAGTAGACACAGCCAGACAAGAGAGATGGGTTATATGGGCTATTGCTTTTTTTGTCTGGGTTCCTAATGAGGGAGCTGATGTTAGGGGAGTTGGAGTACAGGGTCCTGACTTCAAACTTGCTTAGGGCTCGGGCTATGGAGGAGCTAGTGGGGTAATATGGGAGGACACATATGGATTTATATATGGGGTTGGAAGGGGTGTGGTTGGGGTTGTGGAAGTGGCATAATATGAAAGACTTCGGGTATTGGAATTTAATGAGATTGGCTATGACTATTGGTCTCCATGGTTTTGAAATCGGAGGTGGAACAGTGGGTGTGAACTCGTTTAGATAGGGTTTTGACGGTGTTGATTTTGTGACTTAGGGGGCAGAAGGAGTTGAAGTGAATATAATTGGGTCTAAACAAATTTTTGTAATGTACTGTGGAGTGGGAGGTTTACGCAGGGAACCTCGCGAAGGCGGGGGGTGTTACTACTGTGTGTACCCCTTGGTTTTTCAACACCAGGCCTAGCCCTGGTGCAATTTTCGCGCACGGCAAGGACGCTCCCAATGGCGCACACACAGAGCGAAGACCCAAGAGTTTCAAGACTCGTGCGCCTCGCGCCAGCTAACCAAGGGCCGATGACCAGCTTACAGCTTCACCAACCATCAGCCAGTGGCACTCCGACGTAAGGCAAACACGCAGAGTCGCCTCTCCACTCCCCTATCCTCAAGGGTGAATGGTGAGGGTGGGAATACTTCTTTCCCCACGCACAGTTGGTACATCCCTGGAGCAGTAATGGCTACCCAGACCTCGAAGGTCCATAAGCCCGCACAGTTGGTACAGTGGAGTGAACCCAGGAGGAGCTCTGAACATCAGAAATAGACAGCATCAAACAACACTAACAAGATTTAGAACAGGCAATCTCAAGCCATTGAAGATAGAATATAATAACAAAATGTATCCCACTTGCCCAAAATGTAGTTTGGTACCTGCAGCTCCAGAACACATTTTGGCTTGCATTAGATGCACTAAACAGGACCTTTGGGAGAGGCCGCTGCTCATCATAAAATAGCTCGAGGAGCATGAACTCATGGAATTTGTGTAATCTTTACACAAGGGGATAAGAAACAACAATAACATAATTTTTCTGACCTTTTTTTTTGAAAGCTAACACTGCTGAAAGCTGCACTATCGTGCAACTGAAAGTTGCTGATGGCATGCACCATCTATCAAGATAAATATAAATTATTCTCGTTGATTTTTAATTATTCCAGAATTGGCCAAATACCCATTCTTGATTAATCAAGAAAAGCTAACCACGGAAGCGTTTCGGGCTGTTGGCCCTCATCAGCGTAGTGCAAGCTGTACCTCAACGACCAAAAAACTGGTCATTCAGACATCCTGAAAAATCATGAAACGGGTAGTTAAGGCCAGAACTGTGTGAGACCGCAACACAATGTGTAAAAATAGTACAAATGTGATATTGTACTGGGATAAGGTGCATAAATTATCGAAATTTGAAGCTATTATAGACACGTATGATTCTTTTTAAAAATAAACAATTTCTACTGACCTTACTGCAATGGAAAAATTAATGGGAGGGCCTGGCTCATCATTGGTTAACCCTACCAGCGGTTTCGCCAGTTTAATCTGCCATACCGCTGTTAGATTTAATTTTTTTAACTTCCTTTCATAGTGATACTGAGATGCTAGACTCTTTGAATTGGTATTTTAGATGAACTATTGACATTAGCTTTGAAGACAGCAGAATTACATACATTTATAAATATATAAAAAGTTTCGAGCAATCACTTTTCCTCAAATATCAAATAGTGTCTTTTATTATAGCAATTATATTATGATGCATTAGCGCGCCATCTGTTACGCCGTCTGTAGAAATTGTTTATATAAAAAAAAAAGAATCATATGCGTCTATAAAAGTTATGAATTTTTATAACAGATGGCGCACTAATGCATCATAGTGCATAAATTATGAAAAAGGATCTCCTTGATTAATCAAGAAAAGCTAACCACGGATGCGTTTTGGGCTGTTGGCCCTCATCAGCGTGGTGCAAGCTGTACCTCAACGACCAAAAAACTGGTCATCAGGCATCCTGAAAAATCATGAAACGGGTAGTTAAGGCCAGAATTGCGTGAGACCGTGACACAATGATTAAAAATCAGCGAGAATAGTTGATATTTATTCCGATAGATGGTGCAAGCCATCAGCAACTTTCAGTTGCACGATAAGGAGATGCCTTTTTCATAATTTATGCACCTTATCCCAGTACAATATCACATTTGTACTATTTTTTTCACAAAATTATCTATATTATTACAATCTCTTTCTCTCTCAGTATTTTCTTTTGGAATGGAGATGGAGATAATGGAGCTGAGCAATTACCTATAATGTATTGGCGGTGAGCCAAGGAAGACAATGTGAACAATAAGAGACTGCTCTCATGGAGAAATAAACCTTACCAATTCAGCAAATTTGGTGTAAAATATTCCTAGACCTGCTTTAGAAAGTTAAACATTGAACAATCAAGCAAATTGTGGACACACAAATCAGGCTGCGGAAAAAATTCTAATTAGGCACTAATGCAAATTGGGTTGAAGCATCTGAGAATAGGCCTCTCAGGGTTTTCAAAGGCCTAAAGCGTTCCAAAGAAAAGCCTGTCTCCAATCCAGCCTGCAAAAGTGGCAAAGGCTGAATCCATCGCAGTCTGGCCCACCTCAGCAACCAAAGGGAAAACAAGAGATGCTGTTGCGCAGATCAGAAGGAACAGACAACAGCAGGAACTAGTCAAAGTCAGCAGCGGCAACAATCGACTAGTGCTGCTTCGTTGAGTGGATCTCGGACTTCCACCCAGTCCAATACATGAAGGCTCTGAAACAGATGCTAGGCAAATCTTCAGTGTACCAGTTTATGAAGATGTCCGGCCATGTTCTGGTGGGACCATGCAGCACTAAGAAGGCAGAGCGCCTAGTCGAGGAGGGCTTCACCCTTTTAGAGCCTTCTCATATAAGAGGGCTGAGAAGATCATTATAGGAAATCTTCCATTCGGCCTCAAAGATGAAGACATCATTGAGACACTTGACTTCAATGGCTCACGCAGTGCTATCTTGCGAAGGTTACTGTTGTTATACAAGAGAATATTAACCCTTTTATAATATAACTCAACTTTTATTTCACAATAAATTCATTAAATATTTAAGAAAAAAAAGGCTTACACAATTTGAGCCTCATCATCTATCTATATGTATCTTCAGACTACATATTCAACTCACTAAAAAAACTATATATGCATAAAGTATGCAAATCTTTCTTATAACAATTATATTTACACTAGCCGAATGACCCGGGCAACGCCCGGGGTTTACCTGATTAAATCCTTTTATTCAAATACTATTCGTTACAATTATAAATTGGCGCCGTGGATGTCATTCTTGTATAATTTATAAATGAGTTTTAAAAATTGTAAAAAAAAAAAATGCATCGGCCGAGAATCGAACCCGGGTCGCCCGCATGGCAGGCGAGCATTCTACCACTGAACCACCGATGGTTATGAGAAATGGCCATATTTGGGTGTTTATTCCATTCACAAAAGCAAACGGTGACAGAATTGATTAAGAAAGGGCAATGCCCGGGTTTTACCCGATTAAATGCTTTTATTCAAATACTATTCGTTACAATTATAAATTGGCGCCATGGATGTCATTCTTGTGAAACGTCCCGCTCCAAACTTTGTGTCTGAGAAGCGATATTTTTATAAAGAGATGATCTGGCTTTGTGTCTTCTGCTCGAATGAATGTTTTTCTGTTAGAATTTTGTTCCTGCATACTAAAAATGAACTGGCTTCACCCGTGGTCTCTGCTTTTTGGAATTTTTCCGGATATAATTTTGTATCTGATAATCGAATATGATACAGCAATATTGTCATAATCATTTTCTGAATAAAAAACAACTACTTTTTTCCCAGAACCTGTCAATTTATTCTTCTTGACTAAAAATCCGAAAAATATATTTTCCAGATTTTTCTCTATGTCCTGTTAAAATACGTTTTACATGTCCATTAGGTCAGCTGATATTACCTCTCATCTTCACTGCTAGAGGCACTGCTTGCGAGCGAAAGGGCAAATTTGCCACGCAATTTGCAAATAACTTGTATACATACTTGTGTACATAGACCATAAATCTGTACATAGACAGGAAAAGCACATATATTTTAATAATATAAATGATTTTTAAAATTGAAAAAAAAAAAAAGCATCGGCCGGGAATCGAACCCGGGGCGCCCGCGTGGCAGGCGAGCATTCTACCACTGAACCAAAAGTAAACGGTGACAGAATTAAGAAAGAATTGTGCATGACGCTGAAACTGTATATATTAATTGTATACTTCTTGTATAATTTATTGTTTACTTCTTGTATAGTTTATTGTATACTTCTTGTATAGTTTATTGTATACTTCTTGTATAGTTTATTGTATACTTCTTGTATAGTTTATTGTTTACTTCTTTTATACTTTTTGTATAGTTTATTGTATACTTCTTGTATAGTTTATTGTATACTTTTTGTATAGTTTATTGTATACTTCTTGTATAGTTTATTGTATACTTCTTGTATAGTTTATTGTATACTTCTTTTATACTTTTTGTATAGTTTATTGTATACTTCTTGTATAGTTTATTGTATACTTTTTGTATAGTTTATTGTATACTTCTTGTATAGTTTATTGTATACTTTTTGTATAGTTTATTGTATACTTCTCGTATAGTTTATTGTGTACTTTTTGTATAGTTTATTGTATACTTGTATAGTTTATTGTATACTTCTTGTATAGTTTATTGTATACTTCTTGTATAGTTTATTGTATACTTCTTGTATAGTTCATTGTATACTTCTTGTATAGTTTCTTGCATACTTGTATAGTTTCTTGCATACTTGTATAGTTTCTTGCATACTTGTATAGTTTATTTTATGCTTCTTGTATAGTTTATTGTATACTTCTTCTATAATATATTGTATAGTTTCTTGTATACTTCTTGTATAGTTTATTGTATACTTCTTGTATAGTTTATTGTATACTTCTTGTATAGTTTCTTGTATACTTCTTGTATAGTTTATTGTATACTTCTTGTATAGTTTATTGTATACTTCTTGTATAGTTTATTGTATACTTCTTGTATAGTTTATTGTATACTTCTTGTATAGTTTATTGTATACTTCTTGTATAGTTTCTTGCATACTTCTTGTATAGTTTATTGTATACTACTTGTATAGTTTCTTGTATACTTCTTGTATAATATATTGTATAGTTTATTGTATACTTATTGTATAGTTTATTGTATACTTATTGTATAGTCTATTTTTTTAATAATATAAATGAGTTTTAAAAATTGTAAAAAAAAAAAAAAAAAATGCATTGGCCGGGAATCGAACCTGGGGCGCCCGCGTGGCAGGCGAGCATTCTACCACTGAACCAAAAGCAAACGGTGACAGAATTAAGAAATATATATCAATTCATTTACTTTTCTTAAATGATAAATTTCATATTTTTAAACTTTAAGATGATCATATACAACATTCGGCCCCATGATCATCTTTCATTCTTTACATCAATATTTACACATACCAAAAAACAGAACACAAGTAGTGGCAAGACTTTCATTTGCTCCAGGTCAGGTGTCATCTGAAGCCTTGGAGGAATGCAGATCCCTCACTTCAAAAATAATTTCTCAATAAAATAATTTAATTTGTCTTTAGATAAAGGCTTCGTTAGGAAATCAGCCAAATTCAAGTTACTTTTTATAAATATCAAATTAAATTCTTCATCCTCAACAAGTTTTTGAATAAATTGAAATCTTATATCAATATGCTTAGATTTTATATTCTCTCTAATATTTTTACAGAAATATATAGCTGATTGATTATCACAAAATTGAATGGGTTTCTCTACATTAGGTAATATGTTCATTTATTTTGATAAATTGAAATGCCAAATTATCTCTTTCACACTTTCAGTTAAAGCAAAAATTCTGATTCCATAAAGTTTAATGCAATACATTTCACATCCTAGAATTCCAATTAAACGAAGTGTCATCAAGATTTATTATGTAACCACTTGTAGAATGTCTATTGGTCAGATGACTTCCCCAGCTAGCATCAGAGTATGCTGCCAAAATTCCTTTATTGACATTTGATAGGTTTATCTTGTAATGTTTTGTCCTGACAACATAGTTCATCAAATCTACTACAATTTTAATATGCTGATAATTGTATCCATTATAGAATTGAGCCATTAGTATTCCCCGAAAAAGATACATCTGGTCGGCTTCTGTCTGCAAGGAATGATAAACAACCTAATGTAGATCTGTATTTCTGATATTTCTTAATGAGCTCAATTTCAACGATTTCATCTTCCTTAACTTTTAGTGGCAACATGTTTTAAATGGTAAATTTACCACACAATATTTTATGTAAATCTTTAAAACTAGCCATAAGTCGGTTTATATATGTTTCTTGATGTAATTATATGCCCTGTAGTGTCTGTAGTTTCAAAGTTAACTCCCAACAAATATTGGACTTTACGTAATTCCTCTATATCTATTTTTTTTTTAATTATTCAAATAGTTTTGTCAATTAGAGATTTTTCTTTCTCAAATAATAGAATATCATCAACATATACTATCAACATGACACCATTATTCATTTTATAAACACAATTGCACCATTTAATTGTCTCAAACCCAATTGAATTCAAGGTTGAGTTTAGTTCCTTATTCCATTCTCTTCCACTCTGGTGTAATCCATAAATTGTCTTCTCTAACAGGCAAACTTTGTCTTTATTTTTTTTTTTTCAGTTTGAATCCATTTGGTTGTTGCATGTAGATTTTCTCTTTTAAGTTTCCTTAAAGGTAAGCAGACATTACATCCAACCAAAGATACTAATACTATAAATAGAAATCTAATTATTGAAAAATTTACAACTGGAGAAAAAAGATAAATATAGTCTGTTCCATATTTTTGTTTGTAACCTTGTGCCACAAGCCTAGCTTTATATATCTTTATATTATATTCATCATCTCTTTTAAGGCTATACACGGTAGTATCAAAAAGTGACAGAACTTAAAAAAAAACATATATAAAACAACTTTTGAAAAATGTAAAATCAATTTTACTGTAAAGAACAAACCCTAAACTACAATTTAATATAGCAACGCCAGAGTAAATGCGCATGCGTAGTTTTCATTTTAGGTATATATTTTTTTGTAAGTACAGTCGAACCTCTTTAATTCAACACCCCAAGGGATCAGAGCTTTCAATGAATTGAAGGAATTGTTGAATTAAAGTTAGATGATTAGCTAATCATCTAACTCGCTAAAATAATATTTTTTTAAAAATATCTTTGTAACAAAAATTAATCAAATTAAAAGAAGCCATTTTGTGTGTACTTTTTTGTATTTTTATTTTCATAATTAACTTTTAGTATAAGGGACAAAATGGCATTAATACATATTTTCAAAGCATAAATATTTACAAATAATATTTTATTCTAATTGAAGAATATAGCAGTTGAAAGTAAATAAATATGGAAAATAAAAAGAAAATTTAAAAATATTAATTTTAAAAAATCATGATCTTTTAAAAAATTCCTTTATAGATGTGTTTTTGCACTGAAATCCTATTTAGGATGTATTCCAGATGGTCTATTTTTAAAAGACATTCATGTCTTTCTTTCTCTGAAATGTCTTTTAAATAACAAAGAGTTTTAATTGTATTAAAGGCATCCGCTGCTGCTGCAGATGTTATTGATTTTGTGTTTAAATCTTTTATAATAACATGGAAATAGAATATTGAAATAAAATGTTATCATAATCATTGTGGCTACATTTTATAATGATTTATTTATTTAAAATGAAATTATTTGTAATTTTCAAAACAACTAAAATATTTCAATGTTGAAATTATTATAATATTATTAATTAGCACACAATGCCTAAATTCCTTCCTAAAAAAATAATAATAATAACACGCGCGACATTACGCAACAACAGCACTGCAAAGTTAAACTTAAACTAAAAAGAAACCAAAAGTGCGCAGGCACGATTCTATTGGCAACCACCGATTGTCGCCGCTGTAATACCTTTTAGCGGTAAAGTTGTATGTAAAAAAACATTAAACTGTTGAAATTTGAATTTTAAAATGGTCGAACTATCTAGTGTCGTATTATCGATAGTGTTGAATTACGGTTTGTTATTTGATAAGCCGGAAGTCGGGACATCAGAACATGGTAGAATTATCGCCGAGTGTCGAATTGGCGTGTGTCGAATTGATGAGGTTATACTGTATTTAGCTCGTGTTGGGTTTTGCAATGTTATCATTTGAGCAAATGGCAAATATTAAATTTTGTGTAAAATTAAAAAGTCTTTCACAGAGCCATTAGCATTAATGAATGAAGCTTATGAAGAGGAAAAATTGTCACGAACGCAAGTTTATTTCTGGTATAAACGTTTTAAAGATTTTAAAGAGCATCGCAGATGATTAAAGGTCAGGTCAGCCATTGACGTCAACAATGGATCGCAATATTGATCAGGTACGTGATTTAATTGTTGTTGATAGAAAAATTACTATTGATAATATATCAGAAATACTTGGAATTTCGTATGGTAGTTGCCAAAAATTATTGCTGAACATATAAACGTGAAAAAACTTTGTGAAATAAACTGCTGACCACCTTAAATGCAACACCCTGAAAGAAGCATACAAATAACATTAAATTTACAACAAGCATTAGCGGAGGTGAGATATGCAAATGATTAGAATTTCAGCGCAGACGCACATCACAACCGCCTGTGGCTCCACTTCAAAGCACTATTTAAGGCTTGGAGATTTCGACGATTTCAAGTTCTTAAATTGTGGTTTTTTTTTTTCAAAAAAGCTATCAATTATGCCTCGTAGAAAACAGCGATCATCTTTTTATCAAGTATCCGAGTTCGACAGAGGAAGGAAGGATAGTGGCCTACCGAGATTTTGGATTATCTTTCAGGGAAATCGGTATTCGTGTTGGACGAAACCAAACAATTGTAATGCGGATATGTGATCGTTGGATGCAGGAAGGTACGATGGACCGACGTGTTCGATCGCATCCACCTCAGTGCACCACTTCACATGCTAACAAGCAAATTGTGCGCATGGCAGTGAGAGATCGCTCAGTCACATCACGAACCGTAGCACAGCACATTCAGTCTGTAACGCCTCATCCAGTGTCTGCGCATACCATTCGACGTCGTTTACAGCAGAGTGGTCTGTCCGCAAGACATCCATTGCTTCATCTACCCTTGACGCAGAACCACAGACGTCTTCGCGGCCAATGGTGCGATGAAAGAAGGATGTGGATGGCAAAATGGAATGAAATTGTCTTTATTGATGAGTCACGCATCTGTCTGCAACACCACTGATATATAGCTGGCAATAAATATGTATATATATATATATGTTTCTATGAAAATGTTAATCTGCAAGACGCAGGTTATCATCATCATTGATTTGTTGTTGTCACTTTTTTGGCGTTTCGCAAAACCAACAAAAGCTGTATCAGACTTTACTAAGACAATAAAGATTTGCTAAAAATATAAAAGTGTACTAAGATGCTGCATTTGGCGACGAGGATATAAGAGTAAGTACCCTCGAATTTTGAAGTAAATATTTTTAGAAATTATCTTTGATTTTTTTTGCATATAATTGAAAGTTATTTTTAAAAGACTAAAATTGCAAAGTTTTAGGATGCAAATTTAAAAAAAAGTGAAATAAAATGGCTAGTTACCAATTTAAGGAATATAATGAAGAAACTGAAACTTTTGAAACGTTTTATGAACGATTGGAACAGTTTCTCATATTGAAGGAGGCAGGGGATGAGAAGAAAAAGGCTTATCTCCTAACCCTCATGGGAAGTAAAACCTATGGTGTTTTGAAGAATTTGTGCAGTCCTATTCTACCTAAAAATAAAACTTTTGATGACCTAATAGATATCTTGAAAAGGCACTTCTCTCCAAAGCGCTCAATTATAGTAGAGAGGTTCATTTTTTTTAAAAGAATGCAATTAAAGGAAGAAAGCATCTCGGATTACTTGGTGGAAATTAAGCGTTTGGCTTCCTCATGCAACTTTGGAAATTTTCTGGAGGATTCTTTACGTGATAAAATGATTTGTGGGTTATATAATGCCAAAATACAAAATAGAATTTTGTCGGAGGGTGACATTTCTTTAGCTAAAGTAATTGAGATAGCATTATCTATGGAAGCGGCCGAGAAAAATACAAAATTATTCCATTTGGAGCAGGGTGAAGATTGTGTAGATAAGTTGAGGATGGAACGCAAGATTGAATCAAATTTCCAGAATGGCAAATGTAAACATTGTGGTAAACCGCACAAAGAACCATGTAGATTTAAGGAGGCGATATGCTTTAAGTGTAATAAAAAAGGACACATTGCCTCAATATGTTGGAGCAGTAGAAGAAATCTAAGGCAACATCAGAATCAGCCGGGAAATATACATCAGATAGGAGACCAAGAAGAGGAGGAAGAGTATGTACAGAAAATTATAAGCATGACAATACCTGAGTATAAAATTAATTTTGCCTCAAGTGACCCTCCCTATCTGATGGAGTTAAAAGTAGAAGGAAACTTTATTAAATTTGAAATGGATACGGGTAGTGGTCTAACACTGATATCAGAAAAGGATTTTTAAAATAGTCTTCAACACTTGAAATTGGAAAAAGCGAGTATTATTGTTAGAACTTATGATGGTACCGTGGTACCCATTCTGGGTAAAATCAATGTCAAAGTGGAGTGTCAAGATATTACTTACAAACTTAGAGCGTTGGTGGTGAAAGGAGAAAAGAGGGCGTTGATGGGAAGAGAATGAATAAATAGATTGAAATTGGGCTGTTTCGCGGTAAAACATATGCCTGTGGAAATTACCATTGAGGAAAATTTGAAGGAAAATCAAGCCTTATTTGTGGAGACAACTGAACCAATAAAAGGTTTCACATTTTCAGTAAACATGTGTGATGTGAATCCAATTTTCCATAAGGCTCGTCCGGTGCCTTTCGCCATTAGGCCAGCAGTTACTGAAGCATTAGACAAAATGGTGGCTAAGGGTTATCTATGTGAGGTGGCGAGCAGTAAATAGGCCACTCCAGTGGTTGTAGTGCCGAAGAAAAATAAAGAGATCAGAATTTGCTGCGACTTCAAGGTAACTCTAAATAAATATTTGGACACTGCGGCCTATCCCCTTCCCACACAGCAAGATTTATTCTCCACATTGGCCAAGGGAAAATACTTTTATAAATTGGACTTGAGGAACGCTTATCTGCAATTAGAGGTGGACCCAGGCACCCGACCGTTACTAACGATAAATACTCATAAAGGGCTGTTCAGGTTTAAGAGAATGCCATTTGGATTGGCAAATGCGCCCAGTTATTTTCAATCTGTAATGGATAGGGTTTTGTCGGGTATAGGAGGCGTAATTTGTTATATTGATGATGTCCTTATAGCCACAGCATCAATTGAAGAACATCTGGCGTTGTTGAAGACTATATTTGCTCGCTTGGCGAAGTATAATATCAAACTGAAGAAAGAAAAATGCCTATTTTTGCAAAAAGAAATTGAATATTTAGGACATCTTGTCACGGGAGAGGGCATCAGACCTTTAGATCATAAGGTACAAGCAATACAGAAGGCCAAAACGCCTACGAATATCTCTGAATTAAGGTCATTTTTTGGTTTAGTTAACTTTTATGGGAAGTTCATACCCAATTTGCCAGAGCTTTTGAAGCCTCTTCATGAGCTTCTTCACAAAAAACGTCCTTGGGTTTGGACAAAGGAATGTGGAGAGGCCATTGACAAGTGCAAGAACAGCATTACCTCTGAGAGGGTGCTAGTCCCATATGATACGACTTTGCCATTCTGTTTGGCCACTGATGCATCGCAGATTGGAGTGGGCGCTGTGTTGTCACATATTATAGAAGGCCAGGAGAGACCGATTATGTTTGCCTCACGGACTTTATCGGAAGCAGAACAAAATTATTCTCAGATTGAGAAGGAGGCTCTAGCCATTATATATGGAGTTACCAAGTTTCATCAATTTATTTATGGAAGAAAATTTATTCTTATTACAGACCATAAGCCATTGGTGACCATTTTGGGCTCAAGATCAGGAATCCCCACCTTATCTACTTCAAGATTGCAGCGTTGGGCACTTATTTTGTCAGCTTATACTTACGATATTAAATTTCGAAGAACTCAAGACCATGGGAATGCAGATCTTCTGTCACGTTTTCATGTGGGCTGTGAAGAAATTCCAAGATTAAATAATGTCTATGCTTTATCCTTTGTGGAAGAATTGCCGATCACAGCAGAGGAAATTGCCACGGAAACTGAAAAAGACGAAGTGCTCTCATTGGCCAAATTTTATACTCAGCAAGGCTGGCCTGAAAAGGTGGCTGATCACCTCAGACCTTATTTGCAAAGGAAACTTGAGCTAACTGTAGATGGGGAGTGTTTGGTTTGGGGAATGAGAGTTGTCATTCCACCATCTCTCAGAATAAAAATGTTGAACTGTCTTCATGAGACTCATCCCGGTATGAACAAAATGAAGGCTGTAGCAAGATCACATTTTTGGTGGCCAAATCTAGATACCCAAATCGAGTTTTTGGTAAATAAGTGCAGAAGCTGTCAGCAATCCCAGGATGGGCCAAATAAAGGAAAATGGCAACCCTGGAAATGGTCAACCAGACCTTGGCAAAGAATTCACATTGATTTTGCAAATAAGGAAAACATTAATTTATTAATAGTAGTAGATAGTCATTCAAAGTGGATCGAAGCCATCCCAATGAGAGAGACCACCACACGCAAAACCATTGAGCAACTACGGCGACTTTTTTCTTCCTATGGGTTACCGGAGGAACTTGTATCTGATAATGGACCTCAGTTTACTGGTAGTGAAATGAAAGGTTTTCTGGAAGGAAATAAACAAACATTGATCCCGGCGTACCACCCGCAAAGTAATGGCTTGGCTGAAAGAGCGGTTAGAACAATTAAGACTGCCCTGGATAAAAACAAAAGGAAAATTGGGGATACCATTCAAGACACCTTATCAAAAGTTCTTCTGGCATATCGAAGCACCCCGCATGTGACAACGGGAAAGACTCCATCAGAGCTCTTTATTGGGCGTGCGCTTCGAACCAGAGTGTCGTTGATACATCCCAGCTTGGCATCTAGAGTTAGGGACCAGCAAGCCAGGCAAATGAAGTATGATCGGCGAACCCATTTGGAAGAATTCCAGATAGATGATTTAGTGTGGTGTAAAAACTTTAGAGGTGGTGATAAATGGATCCCAGGAAAAATTGTGGGCAAGAAGGGAACTAGAGTCTACACCATTTTGATCCACGGACAGGTAAAGGCCTATCACAGGGATCAAATTAGAAAAAGGTGGAGGAATGGTGAGGAAGATGAGAGTGGAGATGGAGAGCGTCAACCCGAGCACTCAAGAGGAGAAGGTCCCAGTGCCATAATCTCGGAGGTTGTACGAGACAGAGGTTATATGGAGTAAGGCTATTAACTAGCCAGCGGTCGGATCAAGATTCAGAGTGATACAGACGATGGAAAGTCATTGGAGCCTCTTCGCTCGCTGGACCCCGAGGCCTTGAAAGAGGAGGGTCCTGTCCTAAGGGCGGAACCCACCTCGAGCGAGGAGACCTCCTGTGAGATTTGAAGAGAGAAGATGGTGATATATAGCTGGCAATAAATATGTATATATATATGTTTCTATGAAAATGTTAATCTGCAAGACGCAGGTTATCATCATCATTGATTTGTTGTTGTCACTTTTTTGGCGTTTCGCAAAACCAACAAAAGCTGTATCAGACTTTACTAAGACAATAAAGATTTGCTAAAAATATAAAAGTGTACTAAGATGCTGCAACCACGATAGTCGGATTCGAGTCTGGAGACACTGTGGAGAGAGGATGCTCAACAGCTGCATTATGTACCGCCACACTGGTCCTGCCCCAGGTATTATGGTATGGGGCGGTATTGGATATCATTCTCGCACTCCTCTAGTACGCATTGTAGGTACTTTAAACAGCCAACGCTATATCTCCGAGGTGTTGGAGCCAGTTGTCCTTCCTTACCTTCAGGGCTTTCCCACAGCCATATTTCAACAGGATAATGCGCGACCACACGCATTGTCCAAAGATTTTTCGTCAATCGCCAGATTGAATTGCTTCCCGGGCCGGCATGTGGTTCCATGGTTGCTTAACGATTGACCCAGATTACATCCCCAGCTGCCACACCAGATCAACTTTGGCAACGTGTGGAAGCTGCTTGGTCTGCTGTACCCCGAGAACACATCCAAAGGCTCTTTGAATCAATGCCGAGGCGTGTGGCAGCGGTGATCTCGAACAATGGCATCTACTCTGGTCACTGATTCTGGCAGGAACCACACTTCGCAGAAATCTATAAATTTAATCATTTGATACTTGGTCAACATGTTATCTACAAAGTAAATTTTGTTGTGATATCTCTTGTCTTTCTTGGTGTTGCAATTTGGGTGGCCAGCAGTGTATATATATGGTAATTTAAACCAACAACCCTATATTGTATAATACTTATAACAAGATTGTCATGTTGTATATAGAAACACATCTATAAATAATTATACACATGATTGACAAGTGTCATTGCATCACCATATGTAATGCACTTTGTACAAACTGAGGATAAATAAATAAAACTATGTAATAGATTAAGAGCTGAGTTAAAGCAAGATTGAGAAGTTAAAAAACGTCAAAAATCGAGAGAGAAATTCAACAACCCTAAAGAGAATTTAGCGATTCGTTGCCATCAAGGTCAAAGGGTGCAGAATGTCGCAGACGTTCAAAGTTCAAATTCGCACATGTCTCCCCCCCCCTCCTCGGGAATGGTATATAAAAAACCTCGGTTTTAGCCCTACCTAGACAGTCACTTCACCGTCGGCGTGAGCCCTTGTTGGTTGCAGCCAGGACCACTTCATCGCTATGTAAAACAGTAAGAACTTCTTCTAACTCCATCTTGCTCTTAGCTCGACTCCTATCTGTTCATGGAACTTTCCTACTACAACTGTGTCTCTTCGTTTTTTGTGTGTGGACATTCCTAAGCTTTCCACTCTGCCTCGACCACGACTGCCTGTACTCTGTGAGAACTGTTAAAGGTCCTCCAAGGTGCAGAGAGGTACTGGAAAACTCTCCACGCCCTGACTGTCCCTCTCGGTTACTACAGGTTTGACCTTCAGTTACCACAGCTATAGCGAGAGTCGACAGGATATCTCATCACAGATAAGTCGACAGGACCTTATCACATATACATAGTGTGATCAATAATTTCCAGGAATGCTAAATATTTAAAGAAAACAAAAGTATAATAAAGTTTTATTTAAAATTTCTCAAAATAATCACCGTTACTATCTATACACTTGTTCCATATTTTTTTCCAGATATCAAAACACACCTCTGAAAATCCTCATCTTTTAGGCTTTCAAAATATTCTTCTTATTCTCCTTTATTTCAGGTATTGAGTCAAATCGACGTCCTTTTAAGACTTTTTTTTTTAATTTTAGGGTAAGGTTGTATTTGTATAAATTATACTTTAAAAATTGTGTCTATTTTGACCTTATTTTCTTCCCTACTTTCTTGTTGTTGTGGTTTAAATGAAAATAACTCTGACTCAATTTCAAGCTTTTCACAAAATTTTTGTACATCATTAACTAATCTTAATTTTTGATCACTAGAAGGTGGATAGTAATATATATCTACTCATGGTCCAGTTTTTCTTGGTACTTCTATCCTTTTCTATTTCGTTATATCTATTGGTGTAAAAGTGTTAAGCTCATGACTACCAACATTATTATCATCGTTGTATGGATATCTATCATATTGAGGATAGAAAACATTTTGTTCTCTAGAAGCAGTACTAAATATATAATCTATACCTTTCTTAGCCTTGTCAATATTCATATATGTATTATCAAAATTCTAAACTATTATAGACGCGTATGATTCTTTTTAAAAATGAAAAAAATGTACTGTCCTTACTGCAATGGAAAAATAAATGGGAGGGCCTGGCTCATCAGTGATGAACCCTCCCAGCAGTTTTCGATCATCCTTTTATAGTGATACTGATGCTAGACTCTTTGAATGGCATCAGTATCACTATAAAAGGAAGATCGAAAACCGCTGGGAGGGTTCACCACTGATGAGCCAGGCCCTCCCATTTATTTTTCCATTGCAGTAAGGACAGTAGAAATTGTTCATTTTCAAAAAGAATCATACGCGTCTATAATAGTTTCGAATTTTGATAACAGATGGCGCGCTAATGCATCATAATTCATATGTATTGTTTCAATTACTTTCCTTTCTTTTGGTGACCAATTTCCATATCCCTTTTTTCTATTTGCATACCCTACTGTAGCAGCTGGAAAAAATTATGTAATTGTTATAATCTAATTATGGTGTATAGATTAATTTTTCTTTAATTAAATAAAAAAAAACTAAATTACTCTATGAAATGTAAATTTTAAAAAATGAGTTGTGGTGTGTCGATTTATTAGTCCAGCGATGGCTCAGAAAAGTATTTCAAAGTTAGTGTTTTATTGGTATTACTTCTTAGCTACATTTTTAGAGGAAGACAAAAAGGACAACACCCTAGAGTGTCTATTCTGGTTCTCATTGACTTCCGCTAATCTGCCACGCCGCGCAGCGGTGGTCATCTCCTATTTCATGGCGCCGCTTTTATGTTTGTTGACGGCGTGGTCCGTCATCTCAGCAGGCTGGCTTGCTATAGTTTTGCATGGCTAAAAAAAGAACAAGATAATTTGTATGCATATAAATTAATAAATAAACGTTTCTTTTAACCAACAATGAATGAATTTCTGATTCTAAATCCCTGATAACACAAGTGGTGAGCCGGAATTTCAAGGACGTAGCAACAAAATGCCGCAAGCAAGAAAATTACGAAGCGTAAGTTGCCAGCCAAGCCTAGTTCGATGCAGCAAGAATGCCATGTTTATTTATTTATTTCATCTCAATTAGCAGGTGTTACATTCGAGCACAGCTCGCGAGTCACCTTGTCCAGATTATTTACATATGGGGAGGTTGTAATGCTGGAGTAGCCCCCCGAACCTTACAGGAGGGCAGTTGAAAAAAATGTACTGTCCTTACTGCAATGGAAAAATAAATGGGAGGGCCTGGCTCATCAGTGATCAGTTCGTAAGTGTTAAAATCCCGCCTTTCTGCACAGAAAAAAACCGAGATATGGTTTTTCAAGTAGAAGCACAGTTTTCAATCACAGGGATCACATAAGAAATCACAAAATTGTGCTTTGTTGTTAAATTACTTTTAAAATTAAGCAGGCTTGATAGAGATATTTTGGCTATCTTTGCCTTTCTTATGGTGTTTTGGACATGTAGGTTAAATTTTAATTTCGAATCCAAAGTGACACCAAGGTACTTGGCATGGTCGGCCCAACTAATAGTGCTTGAGTTTACTGTCAAGTTGGTTTGTAGCTTGAATTTTTTGTTATCTCTTGGGGGAAAAGCTATTGCTTGAGTCTTAGTTGGGTTAATGTCTAGTTTCCACTCATCGCACCATTTGATTATGTCATTTAGGTAATTCTGAAGCTGAGTAACCAATAGGTCGACTGATTTAGAGTTAAATAAAATTGCTGTGTCATCTGCGAAGAGCTTAAGTTTACATTTAGAGTGCAGTGGGATGTCATTAATGTAAATATTGAAAAGGTAGGGTCCCCGAGGATAGAGCCTAGAGGTACTCCAGTCTGGATTGGCTTTGGTTCAGTTATAAAATGTCCTTGCTTGACTGAAAATGTCCTGCCCTGTAGATAATTCTGCATAAAATTGATAATTTCACTTGGAAACTGGTGTTTAGTGAGTTTCTTTATAAGGCCATTATGCCAAACTTTATCAAATGCTTTCGCAAAATCTAGAAAGACAGCACCTACCACTTCCTTGTGGGATCTTCTTATCTGGATGTAGTCCATAACTGCAATGAGTTGGTGAGTTGTTGAATGCCCCCTTCTAAATCCGAATTGCTGCGGGATGATGAAGTTAGAGTTGTCCAAGTACCTCTGAAGTCTACGTAAAATAATTCTTTCGTAAATTTTGCCGATGGTGGGGAGGAGGCTGATAGGTCTTAGATCTTCAGGGGATTTAGCGGATTTTTTGGAATTGGAATTATGATAGCATGCTTCCAGGCTTTGGGGTAGTAACACAAGTTAAGTGCGGCGTTGAATATTCCAGCTAGAAATACAATCCATTTGATGGGAAGATTCTTGGCCATTTGCGGAGTGATATTGTCATGGCCAGCATGCCACGTGTAAGTTCACGTTTTATTTATATCAAAAATTTGCTTAGCTGTAAGGTTCTTGTCGCCAATTTTTGTATTTAAAATATCTACTTTAAAAAAATCTGAATGGCGCAATCAGAGGTTTCGCAAACTGAAATATATAAAGTAAGTGTTAAAATCCCGCCTTTCTGCACAGAAAAAAACCGAGATATGGTTTTTCAAGTAGAAGCACAGTTTTCAATCACAGGGATCACATCAGAAATCACAAAATTAAATTATTTGGTTGCTCAACTGGAGCCTAAATATATTGAGATCATCTGGGACATCGTCGGGAATGTGGCTGCGAGTAAAAATAATTCCTTGGCAAAAGAAAGACTGCTCAACACTTTCTAAGAAAGTGAATCTAAAATAATTAATTATAAAAAAACACTTTAAAAAAAAGCTTTTATTTAAAATGCACTAAAAATAACAGAATAAATATTTCTGAAGTATTGCTTTTTTTCTGAAGGTACCATTTAACAAATAAAATATTAGACTTAGAAATAAAAGCGGTGGGGGATGATAATAATTTATGCAGCAAATAGGTATAAATTTAATGAAAGGCATAATCTTGCTAATCATTTGCTTCATATAAAATCACATTGATATCATATTTATTATTATTGTACCCCACCGCTTTTATTTCTAAGTCTATTATTTTATTTTGTTAAATGGTACCTTCAGAAAAAAAACAATACTTCAGAAATATTTATTCTGTTATTTTTAGTGCATTTTAAATAAAAGCTTTTTTTAAAAGTGTTTTTATAATTAATTATTCACGCTATTTTTAGTCGTATAAATGCCAGTCCAAAAAAAAAAAAAGCCTTATCACTGAGACGATGTTGGCCTTAAATAGCTGCAAGCCTGCTCGCAGCAGATTGGTCAATTCCTCGTGAGAGGTCGGAAGTGACGTAAGCAAAATCCGTTACTAACAGAACTGCGTCTCTTTGCTTTTGGGAACCCTAAATTTATTGAATTATATTACAAAGTTAGAGACACCCAGTGGATCATTGTTAGGGTATAATTGGTACATATAAAATTTGAATTATAATTAAACAATTGAACCCTTTAAGCTCTAGGGCCCGAATGCTAACTATCACTATCAGGACCACACTAATTAAGCCTAAACTGATGATCAAGTAGTTGTTAAGTTAAAAATGTTATAAATAAATAAATATGATAGAAGTGTTCTGTAAAGTGCAATATAATCCAGACTCCTCTCTCAACACAACACTCTGATTTTATTATACTCTGAAATGAGTATTTATTTTTTTAATTGGGGGTTAATTATAATTAATTGAATAATCGACTTGAATTTTTCAAAATTAGGTTTCACAAATATAAAAAGGAATTTTAGATATATACAAGGCTATTTATAAAGCTAACACTTGTGTTTAAAAGCACAGACTGGATGCAAGCCTCTCTTGCACTTTGAACATAAGGTTCTAGACCTCCGCTTCAGGCCTTCTTTTGTACACTCCACACATCTACTCTCTCTCTTTTCTGGAAGTTTTTCCAGTACTTCCTGGCTTGTTGAAGGCAGAACTGGAGGTTTCAAATGATTTTTAACTAATTCATTTATTACTGAATAGTTAAAAGTCCTTCTAGAATGCTTGGGGTTGTCTTTGGTATGCTGTTCATATAGGATGAAGGAGTTTAGGAGAGCCCTGTGGAAGATGTTGAGAATCACCTTTCTATAAAATGTTCTTCCTTTTCTTTCATCCACAACATTTGATCATTGAGATCTACCCCTCCCATGTAGCTATCATAGCAGATTTTCATCTGTGGGTAGTCTCTTTGGTCTGACACCTTCTTTTTGCCAGAAGAAGCATCACAAAATGTTGAGAGAAACTTCACTGGAGGTTTGCTCTTCTTTTCTTTGTAAGCCAGGGCCAGTAGATTATTATTTACCATATAAAGGGATTCATCCACACCTAATTTTGCACTTGTTAAGGTTTTAGGAAGTCCCTTCCTATTAGTTCTTATAGTACCAGTCAAATAAGTATGACTGTCCAGTAAGTCCTTGGCTAGGTTGATGCTGGTGAAAAAGTTATCAGTTATTAAATGATAACCTTTTCCAAGTAGACTGGATTCCTGGAGCAGATTCATTGGAACATTATAGGAAAGGGACTTGATAATTGGAGATAATTTCCCTTTATATGGCTTCATTCTCAGACAATAGCCAGTTTTAGATTCACAAAGCATCCACAGTTTGACTCCAAATCGATCATGGTGCTTTTGGGGCATATATTGTCTAAGACGAGTTCGGTTTTTTAGGCACACCAAGCTCTCATCAACTGTAAGATTTTGAGTAGGCTTATAATAATATATAAACTTGTTGTTCACATGCTCTATGAGCTTCTCAAATCTTGCAGTTGGGTTGTAATCAGGATAAAAACTTGGAACCAGGTTGAAGTCATCAATTAGAGAAAAGCAGCTGTAGAGCAACTCAAATCTCCCTCTAGACATAACTTTACAAAACCAGGGCGTCTCTAAAAGTTCATTCTTGCTCCAATAGTCCCTGATTTGGTTCTTCTTCACATTGCCCATATTGAAGATGACTCCAATAAAGGCCATCATCTCATCCAAGGTAGTGTCCTTCCAGGCCAGCTTCCTAGAAAATGGAGGCAATTTGTCCCTATTGCTTGCCAATAAAGTTTGGGAACATTTATTGGTAAAAGCCACAATTTCCTTCATCAAATTCATTGTTATGAATATAACAAAAAGTATTCAATCGGCCGGATAATAGAGGGGGGAAGGTGCTGTGGGCCACAAACTTCTCCAAAAGTCAATGTTTTGGATGTGGAAAAATGGAGTATAAACTCTTACCCAAGGACTTGGCTGGTTTTCATCCACTTCTTCATCAGAAAATTCATCTTCAAAAGTGTCTTCAACACTTTCTTCAAACTCAGAAGACAAAGAATAAACTTCAGTGTCCTCAGAAAATGCAGAGCATTCTGAACCGGAAGCCATTTTTAAAAAAATAAAAATAAAAAAAGGAAATCGCAAGACAAAGGAGATAAAAACACAGCTAACGTGTAGAGACAAGCCCAGAAGTGAGAAGGGAGGTGATAAAAATAGCCAGCCACCACCCCCTCCCCCACGAGGGGCCCTACAAGGAAGTAACGATAGATCGGTACCCCGGCGCTCCTGGTGACGTTATAGGGTAACGATGGATCGTTACCTCGGCGCTTAAAGGGTTAAATAGTTAAAAGTAACAACATACTAATTGAAAAAGAGAAACTATTTAAAAAGGTGTCGTGAAATGTATGGTGGTATATTGTTACACACACACCTATATATTAAAAATAAAAAAGGCATCTCCTGACCACGCGCACATGTGCTTTTTAGATGGCAGAGCGCCATCTAGTGGAGCAAAAATAAACTAAACGTTTATTCAGCTTGCTCCGTGATATTTGGCCAACCCAATTTCTTGATTTATCAAGAAAAGCCATCCACGAACGCGTTTCGCGCTGTTGGCGTGATGATATTGGAATAAGATGACTAAATTATAACAGATAAATTTAATATATTTGTTGGCTTTTCTCATTTATTTGCTTGTAATTCCAAGGACGTTTTAGATAGGAATCTGAATATTTGGATTTCTAATTCCTTCAAATGTCTTGAACATTTATTGAAAAAATCCTTTCGCAACCTCCAGCATTGTCGCATTTTTAGCCAAGAAAAATTGAATTTGATAGGTTCTGGGAAAAAATAGTTGTTTTTGTAGTATTTTAAATAATTACAACTCTCTTTAAAGCTACAAAAGAATTATTTATTGCATTTAGCAAGACAAGAAGAAAACAAAAACAAACACGGAATGCCAAACCAAAAAAACTTATAGGTTAGTTCCTATTCCAAATCTAGCTTCACCCAGAGTATTCAAAAATAAAATACGACAATCCCTCCCCTGTGTGGAAGCTTCTATCAAACAAGTCCAAGAGAGTTTATACAGTTTTTAAGTTTCTCCTTGGGAAGACTCTTTGTTAATAGGTCCGCTTCCATTTCGTCACTCCTAACAAATTCAAGGTCGATTGTTCCTTCTTCCACAGCATCTTTTACAAAATACAATTTTCGGTTTATATGTTTCGTCCGGGAAGTTATTTTTTCAGATTTAATCCACTTGATAGCAGATTGACTATCTGTTTTAAGCGTTGTAGGAAAGTTCGCATCCTTACATAGTTCTTCTAAAAGTCCTTTAATCCATTTTACTTCGCAGATCCCTTCGCATATCGAAATCAGTTCGGCTTCGCATGTAGACAGAGCCACCAAACTTTGTTTCTTGCTTCTCCAACTGATCAGGTTGTTTCCCAGTTTAACTGTGTATCCGGAATAGGACTTTGCGTCACTTGTTGAACACCAGCTTGCATCTGTGCTGACAAGAATGATATTTTCTGATGGCTTGTATCTTAACATTTTATCTCTGGTGCCCTCAGGTATCTATATATTCTCTTAACTCCTGTTAAATGTACTTCTCTTGCATCATTGCAAAATCGGGATAAATTGCTCACATTAAAAGAAATATCTGGACGAGTTCCGGTTGCCAAATACATCAGGGATCCGATCATCTCTTGATACAATGTTCTGTCTACTGGTTTGGAGTCTTGACATTCATCAAAACTTTGGTCTCGATCTCCCGGAGTTTTTACAATGTTACATTCTTCGAGTGCAAATTTCCTCAAGATTTATCGATATAATGGGCTTGTGATAGATCAAAACCGTATTCTGTTTTCTTTATCTCTATACCATTGAAAGGTTCATTCTCCCCTTTTCTTTTAAAGCAACAAATCTTCCTATCTCTGATGCTAGTTTTTCATTAAAGGTTTTATCCGTTCCGGCTATTATTAGATCATCCACGTATAAACCCAATATTCCATATTCCTTTCCTTTTCTAAAAAGTGTACACACATGGATCATATTGCGATCTTTTCATTCCCAGTTGTATCAGTATCTCGTTGTGTGATCTTTTTATTCCAACAATGTCCCGATTGTGGAAGTCCATATATACTTTTTAACAATTTGCAAACTTTGTCTTCTTCACCTTTTCAACAAATCTTTCCGGCTGTTTCATAAAAATAGTTTCTTTCAATTCTCCGTAAAGGTAGGCGCTCTTCACATCATATGATGTTATAACCAAATTCAACTGAGCTGCTAGGGCTACAACTGCACGAAGACTTTTTTTTCTGATCACTGGTGAAAAAGATTCCTCATATTCTACGTCATATTTTTGATTACAACCAATAGCAACTAATCTAGCTTTTCTTCTATAAACACCTTCACTAGGCGTACTCTTTATGCTAAAGATCCATTTGCAGTTTATGATCTTCATATTCTTTTCTCTTTGAACGAGAGTCCATACTTTATGCTTGTTAATAGAGTAAAGTTCTTCTTTCATTGCTTCGAGCCATTCATATTTATTCTCGCAGTTAATCGCCTCCTCATAATTTTCGGGAATACGTTCTTCTGGTTTTAATATAAAATTCACGTTATTTCTTTCTTTTATTTTTTGCGAACGTCGAGCGCCTTTTTCAAGCAATTTCATTTCTTCTTCTCTCAGTTTTGCTCTGTGTTTTTGCTCTAAAACTTTTTGTATATCTCCCTTTTTGCGACCTGACCTTACAATTCTTTCCTCGTTAGGTTCGTCTAGCGTGGGAATCGTTTCTTCATTTAGTTCTGAGGTTTCTGGACGCGTCCGATGGTCGATTTCAATATCATCTTCCTTTTCCTTTTTATATGAAAAATGGTCGTAATTTGTGTCTTCTTGAAGATTTTTTGCATAATCAATTCCTTTCTCATTTTCGACAAATTTTACTGATCTTATTTCTTCTATTTCCTTAGTGATTATGTCATACACTCGATAAGCCTTTCTTTTCAGAGAATAGCCTACAAAAATACCTTTTCGACTTTTAGGCATAAATTTACTTCTATGTTGTTGTGTAATGGGCCAAAACGCCAAACAACCGAATATTCTGAAATGTCGAGGGTTTTCTTCCTTTCCATTTCTCCATTGGTGTATCAAGCTTGATTGACCTATGTGGAGTAGAGTTTTTGACATATGATGCAGTAGCGACTGCCTCCGCCCAGAAAACCATGGGTAATCCTGAATCAAACAATAATGTCCTTGCTGTTTCAATTAGGGTTTGGTTTACTCTCTCCGCAACTCCGTTACTTTGTGGCGAGTAGGTGGTGGAGAGTTGGTGGTGTATTCCATTTTTAATTAAGAAATTCTTGAATCTGTGATTAGTGAACTCTGTGCCATTATCAGTTCGCACATCCTTTATTTTCAGGTTTAGCTCATTTTCCACTCTTGCCTCAAATCCTTCAAACTTCCCCAAAGTTTCAGTTTTTTAGTCAGAAAATGATAATGAAAATATTGCTGTATCATGTTTGATAATCAGATACAAAATTACATAGGGAAAAAATTCCAAAAGAGCAGAGACCACGGGTGAAGCGAGTTCACTTTTAGTATGCAGAAACAAAATTCTAACAGAAAACATTCATTCGAGTAGAAGACACAAAGTCAGATCATCTATATATATAATAAAAATGAATGTATGTGTGTGTGACAATTTTTTTGACAATTAAAAATTATTTATTGTGTTCTAGACAATTTTACATCATTTTAGCAACGAGAGAGAGAAAGAGAAGAAAATAAATATATTACATGAAGAATTAAATATATACATATATGATACAAATTTACAAGGATAAAGGAAGGAGACCTCGGCGCTGGAGGGTCCTGGACCAGGCGATGAGCGGGTCCTCCACCGCTACTCCGAGCCCAACCTGGACAAAGTAGCGATAGATTCGCAACTTTGCCGACGCCAGGATGGAAAGGGCGTCGTCCTCAAGGCCGGACCCGCCGAAGATCCAAGCCTGCAGGTCAGAGGGCCACCCTATGATGTTGAAGACCTCTCTAATGAGGGGCCTGATGGAGGGACAGCACCAGTAACGGTGGCTGAGGGAGCGGTCGATGGACCCGCAGGCAGGACAGGAGGGGCCGACCGAGGCAGGATGGGCCGGATGGGGCAAGGCGTGGAGGGCCAACTTGAGGGCCGCGTCGGCCTTGTGGCCCGAGTAGGCGCAGCGCCGCAGTGAGGCCCAGTCGATCCTGGATGGTGGATTGGTGGTGTGCGTCCATCTCGCTAGGAATCTGGAGATGGGCGTGGCGGCGAGGCGCGGGCGATCCAGGGCCCGTCGGGCCAAGCGGGTCGTGAGGCCGTTGAGGAACGGCGTAGCCGTTCCTCGCAGCACCACGGCCGCAGCTAGGGAACTGGAAGAAGGCGTGGATTCCGCCCCGAAGCCCACGGCGTTCTCGGAGGTCAGCCTCCGACAGAAGGAGCCCAGGGTCGCGGCGTCAGCCAGGGCCGAGCGCGTTGGGCGGGCGATGAGATGTTCCTCCACGATGAGGTCCCGGACTCGGGCTCCGCGCCAGCGGGCGGGGGCCAGGAGGTCGGGAGGGCGGAGGAACCGGCATCCGCCGATGATGGGGAGGCCCAGCAGCTGAGCCGTGGGGAGCGCCCGGTGGTTAAGGCCCAGGATGTTGGAGGCCTCCTCCCACAGCTTCAGCAGCCGGAGACTGCGGGGCTGGAGACGGGTGCCGTTCGGTGGAGGGTGGATCCAGGTTTCCCCGCTGTTGCCGCCGACCAGCCAGCTGAAGGCATTTCTGCCCCCGCGGAGCGCGACCTGCACCCCCTTGAGGCAGGCGAGCTGGAGCTGGGTCTCGAGGTCGAGGAGGCCGAGGCCTCCGATGGTGCCCAGCCTCGCCATGACGTTGGCGGGAAGCCACTCCGTGTGGTCTGGCCCCCAGACGAATCTCGCCAGTCGGGCCTGCAGCTTGGCGATGGTCGGGGGTGATGTAAGGTAGCCATGCAGGTGGTGCTGGATGACAGAGCCCACCAGCGTGTTCGCCGCTCTTGCTCGCCCGACGAGGGAGAGGCCGCGGGTGAAGGGCGTCCATCTGCGGCAGGCAGTCTCCAGGAGGGCCAGGAGATGCTGCTCCCGGTGGGCGACGGTGCTCCTGGGGGCGATGTCGAGCCCGAGGATCCTGATGAAGGTGGTCGACCAGGAGGCGCTGAGAGGGGAGTCCCCGCGGTTGCGCCAGGCGCCGCACCAGAGGCCAGCGCTCTTCCGGAGGTTCACGCCAACTCCGGAGGCCTGCTTATAGTCTTCTAAGACGTTCGCCACCCACTCGAAGTCCTCGTCGCGATGTAAAAGGAGGACGATGTCGTCGGCGTAGGCGATGACGTTGCCCACGCCGAGGGTCAACTCCAGGCGACGTAGCAGCGGCCCCGTAGCGATGCTAAAAAGTGCGGCGCTCACGGCGCAACCCTGTCTCCGTTGAGGAGGGGGAAGGCGGTGGTGTAGAAGCCTCCGGCCCGGATGGTGGCGTCCGCCCCGGCGTAGAGGATGTTAATCCAGACCCTGAAGGCCGGCGGGAGGCGGAGGGACGTTAGCAGGGACTCCAAGAAGCCGCGGTCTAGTGAGTCAAAGGCGGACTCCAGGTCTACGCCCATGACGGCCAGCGGCGAGCCCAGGGCGGTGGCCTCCTCGACGGCGTCCGTCACCATGGCGATGTTCCATGACGGGGACCTCCCGGGGACGGCGTAAGTCTGGCATTCCGGCACAAGGGTCCGCAGGTGGGGCTTGAGGCGCCGGTGAAGGATGGCGGCCAGGACCCTGTAGTCGGCCGAGGGCAGCGCGACGGGCCTGTAGCCATCAAGGCCGCGACCTCCGCGGGCCTTGGGCACGAGGCAGATGGAGCTGCGCCGCGTCGACGGAGGCAGGGCACCGCGGAGCCGTGATGCCGCGAACACCCGGGCCAGAGCTTCCGCGAAGTCCTCGCTGAAAGCGACGAGGAGCTCGAACGGCAAGCCGTCCCAGCCGGGGGCCTTTCCGCGAGGGAGGTGCTCGATGGCGTTGGCGATCTCGCTGGGGCTGATGTCCGGCCGGTGGAGCGGGTCCTCCTCACTCAGCTCGCGGGTGGTGGTGGGCGCGCTGCTGGCGATGAAGGCAGCTCCCGCAGCTGGATCGCTGGTGGGACGGGCGAAGCGGGGCTGGAAGGTCGCGAACGCTCTCCGCCGAAGCTCTGGGCCCTCGATGACGTTGTCCTCCTCGTCCCTGATGACGCTGACCGGGCGACGGAGGCGGATGGCGCGTGCCAGGTCCGGCAGCGATGGGTAGTCTGCGCGGATGGAGGAGGCCTCGAGCTGCGCCGCGATGTAACGTCTCGCCCTGTAGACGTAGCTGTCGCTGGCAGCGTGGCGCGGGTCGTGCAGGGATCTGGCCTCCGCCAGCAGCCCCGCCTTGATGTTGGTCCACCTGTCCCATAGGATCCCGTCGTCGTCATCGTGCGCCATTTCTTCCTCGAGCTTCCGGATGTAGCCAGCCAGATGTTCGAGAGCAAGGCCCGAGCGGAGCATCGCGGCCAAGCGAGGCTGGGTGGGGGAGGAGACGGCGGTGGTGGGCGGGCCCACCTGGAGCAGCACGAGGCGGTGGTCCGAGAGGTGGTAGTGGCTGGTCGCGTAGATGGACACGCGATCCAGGACGAGGATCCGGTCCAGGCGGCTGGATTCGACTTGGTCGCCGTGCTTGGCGACTCTGGTGGGCAGGTGGGCGGCGTCGAACTGGGTGGCCTCGAGAAGGCCTCGAGGTCCAGAAGAGCGGCGAGGGCATCCGACGAAGATGATGATGAGGAGCCCCGATCCCTGATATTAAAATCGCCGATGATCCAGCAGGCCCCCTCCTCCTCCTGTGCCGCTGTCGCCGCCAGGAGCTCCAGTTGCCGGTTTCTCTCCCGGGGTTCATGCGCCAGATAAACGGCGATGGCCGTCATCTCCTCGCCGTGGACATCTATGGTTTCCAAGGCGATGTGGCCCGGCCACAGGATGCGCTGTTGTAGCACGGCTACGCCTGGTCCGAAGACGCAGGCGAGTCCGGATCCCGAGATGGCTACGGGATGGGCCAATACAACAGCGCTGTAGCCGAGGCAGAGGTCTTGGCCGCTGCCCAGATGAAATGCGTTTGTCTCCTGGACAAACGCGATGTCCACGTGATGTTGCCTGAGGAGATGACAAAGGGCAAGGCTCCTCCCCCGAGTGGCGAGCCCTCGCGCGTTGATGGTGGCGACGCGGTGGTTCATTGGCGCTGTAGGCCACGCAGGACCTTCCTGGTCTTCTGGAGGGTTTTGCGGATGATGGAGTTGGTGTCTGGGCACGAGGCCTTGAAGGTATCGTGCAACTTGTCGAGGTGGCGACCTGTGCCTTTGTCAGCGTGGGCGCTAGCCTCTTCATGGTGGTTTCAGAGGTGAGGAGCTGCTGTGCGTCCTTGTAGTTAAGGCCGGGCAGCTTGTCCCAGTCGATGGTAAGAGTGGGGGTCTCCTCGATGTGCTTTAGCAGCTGTTTGAGTGCGGATTCTCCCCAGGCAGGCGTGGAGGGAGGTGAGGTCAGCTTCTCCACCGACATTTGGTGGTCGAGCGGAGAGATGCGAGGCTCGAGGGGCCGCTGGGCAGCCAGGGGAGCAGGGAGGGCGGCATGGGCGTGCTGGGCGAGATCCATCGGTTCGGCAGAATGGGGCGCCGAGGGGATCGCCGGAGCCTCTGTTGATGTCTTCGCCGGTTGGACAGGGGACGCCGGTGTTGCGTGCGCCTGTGCCGGCTTCCTTGGCTGCTGAGGAGGAGGAGGAGGAGGAGGGGGGGAGTTCTTGCGTCGGTGGGAGACGCTGCTTGCCTGGGGCTGCCGTTCCCTTGCCTGGCGAGCGCTGGGCAATTGGCCCTGTTTCCCGCATTTTGAGCACTTGATTCCAAAGGAGAGGAAGGCCGAAAGGGTGTCTCCCTTGGACTGGATGTTCAGTCGGGTGAGCAGCGTCTCCAGCCTTACACCCTCGCGGAGCAGGATGAACGCCTCCCGACTGCCGTCGGTGAAGGTGAACTCCCCCATTTTGACCAGGATGGGGGCGATGGAGGTGACCTTCCCGAATTGGCCCAGGGTGTTTTCGATGGTGCTGTCCTCTACAAATCTGGGCAGGTTGGCGATGACGATTCGCTCGGCTCTCTTGCGGAAGGGGAAGACCTTGAGGGTCGTTCCCTCGATCTCCAGGCCGTCCGCGACCAGACGGTTCGCAAGGTCCTTGCTCTCGAGGCCCACGATGTAGTGTCCGTTCATTCTATTAAACTGCGTGATGCCTCTTGGCCCCCCGAGTAGCGTGCTCATTGCCTTGAGGTAGAGGTAGTCCGGGATGTCTGGGCACAGCTCCACGAAGACGTAGTTCTCGTGGTTGGTTGTGGCCTGCCTCACCTTGGCTGCGGCGATGTTGGCGCGTGTCGCCTTGATCTCCTGAGGCGGCACTGCTCTCGGCCCTGTTGGCCGCTTCCGCTGCTGGGAGCTGCGCTGCTCTCCAGGCCTGTTGGGCTGCCTTGCAGCGTGCTCAGGTGAAGTTGAGCCGCGGCGCCTCTTCTTGCCCTTCACGACTGTGTAGCCGTCGTTGGCGTCTACCTCCGCCATCTCGCTGTCGGCCCAGTTGAGCGAGGCCGGGCTAGCTGGAGTTGCGCTGGTCGTAGCAGCAGTCCTCGGCGCCGTGACGTCACCACGCGCGGCGGCCGGATTTAAATGCTTAACGCCTACCGGCGAATTTGCATGTCCTTGAGTTTCAATTGTAGAATTTTCTATAGATGAATTCTCTACAATTCTGCTTTTCGGCGATATCTCCTCGCCCGCTTGAGTTAGGATGCTGGGCCTTTCAGGCACATGTTCAGCAGAGCTTGGGCTACCCTTCGGTGCCAAATTCGCCATATCTACAGACATCTACACCCACGCCAGAGGCGTAAACGGCGGAGCTCGCGAAAACGCGGCCGCACGCTCGAGTGTGTGTGGTGTGTCTGTCCTTTATGCCTGACCAAACCACTCATTGGAACGCCATGAAACTTTGGGAAGTTTTTTAGTATAGTACTGGGAAGGTTTATAGCAAATAAAAATTTTGAAATACCTTTATGCCTAAAAATAATCAAGATAAATTTTCTAATTTATCTGTTATAATTCAACAATCTGCTCTAAATATTATCATGCATATAGAAAAAAAATAATTATATGCCTCTTCTTTATGCGGACCAAACTACTCATTTCATCGCAATTTAACTTTGAGAAATTGTTTAATATACTACCAGAAAGGTTTCTATCTAATTATTAGTTTGAAAAACCTTTTTTTTTTGGAAAAAACAAGGATAAATATTAATTAATATCTGTTATATTTTCAGCACTCTGATTTATTATCTCTGTATTATCTTTATATATATAAAAATCAAAATTTGTCTGTCTGTTTATCGATAAACTCAGAAACTACTTAACCAAATGTCACCAAATTTTCCACCTAACTACCAATGACCCTGAAGATGAAGAATTTACAATGCATTAAAATTAAGTAAAAAATATATTTTAAAATCTATATTTTATCTTTGTGTATAACTTTATTTATATAGCCACTTGCTATTTGACCATTTAGAACTTTGGGAAAAGTTATAAAGCTATTTTTTGTCAGATTTCCTTTTTTCGTTTTGTTTTATATTTCCCAAATTCCATTAAATTTTTATTAAAAAATTATCATCATTATTAAGAAGGTTTTCAATGTGTTGTGTGTGTCTGTATTCAAATTTTTAATGACATTTTTGAAAGTAAAACAGTGTATACGGTATTAAATACACTGCGTGAGAGAGAGACATTGAAAATGGAACACCAAGAAATAGTGGCCAGAAAGTGATGAAACTCGGCAGACAGAGAGAGACAGGGACGAACAATAAGTGATCTTTATTTCAAAATGATAGTCATAATACAGAGCGAGAACGGCGTCGGCTTAGTAGCAAGTAGGACCACCGCGGACGGCGATGCACGCAGCAACACGTCTAGGTAGAGAGTCAATCAGAGTACGGATGGCGTCCTGAGGGATGGCTCTCCATTCCCTCTCAACCATTTGCCACAGTTCGTCTTCTGAACGCGGCTGTGGCAAGGCATGCAAACGGCGTCCAATGATGTCCCAGACGTGCTCGATTGGTGAGAGATCAGGAGAGTACGGTGGCCAGGGAAGCATCTGTACATCTTGCAGAGTTTGTTGGCTAATGCGAGCAGTGTGCGGTCGGGCGTTATCCTGCTGATAAAGGGCATTGGGTACCCCCTGAAGGTAGGGGAGTGTCACCGGTCGCAGCACATCATCAACGTATCGTTGGGGCGTCATAGTGCCCTGAATACGAAGTAAAGGTGACCTGGAATCATACGCGATTGCGCCCCAAACCATGATTCCACGTTGTCGCACGGTGGGGCGTTCCACAATTGCTGCCGGATTGGACCTTTCTCCACGTCGACGCCACACGCGTACACGGCGACTATCACTGGACAAGCAGAAACGCGACTCATCTGAGAACACGACCCTGTGCCATTCCGTCATCCACGTCGATCTAGCCCGGCACCATTCCAAACGTTGGCGCCTATTCGGTGGGGTCAATGGCAGTCTTCTTAGCGGACGGCATGAGTGCAAGCCATTAGCAACCAATCGACGGGAAATGGTTCTGGTCGAGATGGAATGATCTAGGGTGTCTTGCACATGTTGCAGGATGGCGGTACAAGTGGCTTGTGGGGCCGCCACTGCTTGTCGAAGGATACGCCGATCCACACGTGCTGACGTCATTCTGGTTGCACCGACATTCCTATAAATTGCCACATTTCCTTGTTCCAACCATCTTCTCCACAGTCGGTGCACCGTGGGCGCACCAAGGTGTGTATCAGCTGCGATTTGACGTATGGACCAACCTGCCCTTTTCAGTCCGATCACCATGCCCCTCGTAAAAGCGTCTGTCTGCTTGAACTGCCTCCGTTTACGATGACCTGGCATTCTCTGTTATTACACGTGTCTTTTGACACAAGAACAAAATTTATACAATGATTTTCCTTGAAGAAATAACGACACGAATACTGTCCTTTCTGCAAGTTCCTTCCCTTATATCTTACTCCATGTGCGCACGAGAGCTGCGCATTTTACATCATTTGCATAACTCGGTTAGGCGCGTCTACCCTGAAATTTGCATATTTTCTGGCCACTATTTCTTGGTGTTCCATTTTCAATGTCACGCAGTGTATGTATAATGGAACAATGGCTTAAAATATAATAGAAAGTAAGCTGAATGAAGACAAAAAAAAATGTTGAAAATTCCCTATGAATTGAAATGAAGTCATTTTGCCTATAAAATATTTTTAAAAAATAGACTGGATTGATACTCATTCAAAATGGTTAAAATGGCATTTATTAAGCCAAACAGTTTGAAAAGGTAGATACAGTAGAGCTTCCATTGAGAGGATGCCTAAAATCGTAGCTTAACCCGTCTCTCCAAGAGGCAGTCTCTTATTATAGGTCTATTAGAGATTCTTTAATATCAATTAGAATCTCCAATGAGAGACCACTTACAGGAGAAACAAGTTGAGTCATGTTTTTAGGTGGTCTTTCTTAAGAGACTCTATTTATATATATTAAAATCAACATTTTCTTACTGTTACGTTTAATTACTGCTAATCTCTCTATATAAAAATGAATGTATGTCTGTCTATATGTCAATTATTAATTGGACTGAGCGAGTATTGTGAGTTTAATTATTCTATATGGTCTGGAAGCATATTAAAATTAAATATACAAAATTTGAAAGAAATTTGGAAATTTGTCCGTTCTTGGCCAACCTGACAACCCAGAAGTCTGAAAATTGGTCAGCAAGCATTGTCATCAGGTTTGAACATGTGTACCAAATTTCATATTTCCAGGTGCCCTAAAGTATATTAATAAAAATTGATTACAAGATTTGGCGACAGACATCCAGACAGACAGACATGGAGGCAAGTTAAATAAAAGCTTTTAAATAAAAAGTTGATCAATCTCAATGAAAATGGTACCATCAGAAAGAGCGTAAAAAGTATATCAAGAAAGTTTGACCAAGAAGGAGAAATCGAAGGAAAATCGCTAAAAACGAACGGTTCGCGAGATATTGGCAAAACAAAATAAATAAAATTAAATATACAAAATTTAAAGGAAATTTGGAAATTTGTCCGTTCTTGGCCAACCTGACAACCCAGAAGTCTGAAAATTGGTCAGCTAGCATTGTCATCAGGTTTGAACATGTGTACCAAATTTCATATTTCTAGGTGCCCTATAAGTATATTAAATATTGATTACAATATTTGGCGACAGACATCCAGACAGACTGATAGACAAGTTAAATAAAAGCTTTTAATTAATAATAAAAATAAAAAAGTTGATATCAGGGATAGGATTAGGTGATAGTAAACCTAGCCAGTTGCTTAAAAAAAGGAGATTCCTAGCTATAGACAACATATCTTATAGCTTTTTAAAAACTTTATGGCTAGATAAATTGCCAGACACAATCAAAAATATCCTGCTAGTGTATGAAGAGAAGTTGGAGAGGTTAGCCGAAATGGCTGACAAAATAGTAGATATGAATCCCAAATCAGAGATTTATGAAGCAGATAAAAAACCAAGGCAGAACTTTTGAATAGGATATCTAACTTGGAAATGCTAATGGAAAATTTAAGTACCCAAAGAGTTCCCCGAACAGATAAAAGAGGCAACAGTAGCAATAGACCCAGAAGCAGTAGCAAGTCACATAGGTACGATTCAGGAGGTTTATGTTATTTCCATTTCAAGTTTGGAAAAAATGTCGATCAGATAAATGTAAACCTCCATGTAAATGGGTTCAGAGGTCTTCAGAGAAACTTAATCCAGCAGTAGAAGGAGCGACAAGCTGCTGCTGGACAAGATAATTGTCGCAACTCGTCTATTTGTTAAAGACAAAAAAAAGGGAATAAAATTTCTGGTTGATAGCGGAGCCGAAGTAAGCCTAATTCCGGCGATTACAAAACCTGATTTCAAAAGTGAATTTAAATTCTATGCGGCAAATGGCACCGAAATTGAGTTTTTTGGAATCAAGATATTATCGTTAAACTTAGGACTACGTAGGGAATTCGCATTCCCGTTCATTGTAGCAAAAGTCACTAAAGAGATACTGGGTGCAGACTTTTAATGATCGACATATCAAATAAAAAATTGATAGACAAATTGACAAATATTTGCATAGTAGGCAATGTCACAAATGTGTCGTTTCATAGTGATATCAGCACCTTGAACAGAATTTCAATTTTTGCAGATTTATTCGCAAAATACCTTAACGTGACTAAACCAAATTTCCTGACAAAGCATAATGTCAAACATCACATCAGCACTAAAGGACAACCAGTTTACTCCAAACCAAGACAATTGGATTTCAGAAAGTTAAAAATAGCTAGAGATGAATTCAAGTTCATGCTTGATAACGAAATATTTAGACCATTAAAATCTCAGTGGGCAAGTCCTCTCCATCTAGTTTGAAAAAAGACTCAACTTATAGAGCATGTGGAGACTACCGCAGACTCAATTCCTGCACACCGGTATCCCATTCCGAGGATCGATGATTTCCAACATACTCTACGTGGCAAGTCGATTTTCTCAAAAATATATCTTTTTAAAACTTATTATCAGATCTTGGAAGAGGACAAACCAAAAACAGCCATTACCACCCCCTTCGGACTTTACGAATTCAATGTGATGAGCTTTGGCCTTCGAAATGCTCCATCCACATTTCATAAATGAAGTATTGTTTGAACTGGAATTTGTTTTCCCCTATATCGATAATATTTTGATTGCCTCAAGTTCAGAAAAAAAAAAAACATAGACAATACCTGAAACTACTACTCGAAATATTAGACAAATATGGTGTACCAATTAATATGTCCAAATCTATGTTTGGCGTGAAGGAAATCGACTTCCTGGGTTGAAGAATAACTCCAGAAGGCTCTACGCCACTACCCGTAAAGGTGCAAGCAATATTAGAGTATAAACTGCCTGAAACCATTCATGATCTTAGAAAAACGATAAAAGAAAAGTCGAATGGACAGACGAGGCAAAAGCAATGTTCGAGAAATGCAAACAAGATCTCGCTAAAGCAACGCAGCTGAGCTACCCCAATCCAAAATTGCCTCTGTCACTGTGTGCAGATGCTTCGAATTGGGCGATTGGAGCAGTAATTCAACAATACGAAAAAAAAAACTGGTTGGAAGCCACTAGCGTTTTATTAAAAAAATCTTAACGACACGCAAAGAACATTTAGCACCTACGATAGGGAACTGCTAGGTATTTACTTGGCTATTAAACATTTCAAAAATATGCTTGAAAGAAGAGAGTCTGTTATATACACTGATCACAAGCTAATAACCTATGCGTTTCTACAAAAGAACGAAAAGGCTTCCCCTAGACAACTCAGACAGCTGAAGTACATAGATAAAATAGAGGTAACCCGGGCTCCTGGAGCGTACATATCACAATTTTCAACTAGCATTCAGCATATAAACGGTAAAGATAGCGTTGTTGCAGACTCATTATCAAGAATTGAAGAAAAATATATGATAAAGAATTGTCAGTACTAAAACAGGAGAACCAGAGTCTAAAGTTCAAGCAATACACACTTCCTTCTGGGAAATTCCTCTGGTGCGACGTGTCAACAAGCAACATTCGCCCATATATCCCGCAGCAGTACAGGATGGAGAATGTTCAAACAAATCCACGACATTGCACATCCTGGCATAAAATAAAGTGACAAGCAAAAGACGAAAAACTCATATGGACCAATATAAATAAAGATGTGCAATGTATCAACTGCCAACTAAACAAAGTATCAAGACATACAAAATCGGAACTAGGTATATTTCAAGAACCAGACGAGCGGTTTAGTGTCATCCATATAGACTGTATAGGTCCACTGCCACCGTCAAATGACTACATTTATTGTCTTTTACCTGTATCGATCGGTATACAGGATTTTATTATTATATATAAAAATATAAAATCTGAAACTCTCGTCAGGGCACTTTACGAAAATTGGATAGTTCGTTTTGGAGTTCCTACGACAATCATTACTGACTGTGCTAGGCAGTTCGACTCTTCAACCTTCAAATACCTAGGAATTATCTGCTGTGCTAAGATCCAACATACGACCCCTTATCACCCTCAGAGCAATGGGAAGATAGAGAGGCTCCACAGAACACTCGAGGCCGCAATCCGGGCCCACAATTCAATAAGATGGACAGAAACATTACCGACAGTACTTCTCGGTCTGCGAGCTGTGCAGTTAGAGAAGACACCAATTATTCCATCGCGGAAATGATTCATGGGAAAAACATAAAACTTCCTGGAGAATTTTTTGTAGAACCAAAATCTCAATCCCACCAGATAGTTTTATGGCGAAATTGCAGAAACAAATGCAAGACCTACAGACCCACGTGTTTCTCCGTGAAAATAGAGTCAAGTAAAAAATCGAACTTCCATATCGAGGACCTTTCCTTGTGAAGAAAAGACAGGAAAAATATTTCTTTCTACAAATCAACGGGAAAGAATTAAACATATCAATCGAAAGACTGAAGCCAGCATATCTGCTGTGTAAGGAGGACCCGGACCCTCCTGATTCCGAGAAGACCACAACATCCCAAGGAGCAAGGTCAATCCTAAGAAGAACAAGAAACGGGAGACGAGTTTAAAAAACCTGTAAGATTCCAGGATGAAATAGACTACAGATATATTCCGCTGCGACAAAACAACAATTCGTAACTTGGTTACTGCTGAGGAAGTGATGTAGCAGATAGAAAAAAAGGTTGTAATTGTTATAATCTAATTATGGTGTATAGATTAATTTTCTTCAATTAAATTTTAAAAAAATCATCTATGAAATGTAAATAAAAATGAGTAAATGTTTTGAATAGGAATAATACTATATACAAGGTATGTCCCATAAGTTCCCGGACTGAGTCAATAAAATAATAAATAAATGAATAATGTAAATAAATTTGACAGTTTATTATAGAAAAAAATATCTGGCAACACGGTGGTACCAATATCGAGGCGGTACGTGCGCGCGCGCCAAAGTTATTCTAATTTATTTAAAGGTTACACCTTGCGCTGCGGTGATTTTACGATGGAACAAAAATTGAAGCAGAGGATTTGCATAGAATTTTGTGTGAAACTTCAAATATCAGCAACCGACACTTTTGAAATGCTTGATAAAGCATTCCCCAATAACGCCCCAAAGAGAACAACTGTTTTTGAATGGCATTCTAGATTTAAAGCTGGCAGAATTTCCATTGAAGATGATCCTCGTCAAGGACGCCCAACATTTCAAAGGACTGATGAAAATGTGCAAAAAATCACCGATTTGATAAAAGAAAATCCTCGAACCACTTTGCTGGAGCTAGAGCAAGACACAGGCATCTCTAAAACAACGATTGGAAGGATCGTAACCGAAGATTTGAGGCTCAAAAAGACTCCTGCAAAATTCATCCCAAGATTCCTCACTAATGAGCAAAAACTGTGTCGGCTTGCAACCTGTGAGGACATGCTGGAAATGACAAGAACGGATCCGGAATGGAAAGACAATATAATCACAGGTGACGAGACATGGGTCTATGGCTATGACCCTGAAACCAAGCGTCAATCTGCCGAGTGGAGAGGTCAGGGTGAGCCTAGACCCAAAAAATCCAGGATATTGAAATCCAGAAACAAGGTGTTGCTGGTCGCTTTTTTTGGATAACAAGGGCATTGTTCATCACGAGTATCTTCCTGCAGGCCAAACAGTTATTAAGGAAATGTATTTGAGCATTCTTCGCCGTCTAAGGGAAGCGATTCGAAAAAAAAAGGCCAGAAAAATGGACTAATGGTGACTGGATCCTACACCATGACAATGCCCACCCTCACACAGCGCACTTGGTGACGAGTTTTTTGGCGAAAAACGGGACAGAAATCCTACCTCAACCACCCTATTCCCCAGACATCGCACCAAATGACTTTTTCCTGTTCCCCAAACTCAAAGCAGTTCTAAAAGGAAGACATTTTGACACCAGGGAAGATATAATAGAAAAATCGCTGCTGGCATTGAAGAGCATTCCAAAAGAGGCCTATAAAAAACTGTTTCGACAATTGGGAGAAACGATGGCGCTGGTGCGTTGAAGCAAGGGGGGATTACTTTGAAAAGTTTTAATAAAAAAAATTTAAAAAAATCTTACCTTTTTTTATGGACCCAGTCCGGGAACTTATGGGACATACCTTGTATGTCTAGCTTGCTATAGTTTTGCATGGCTAAAAAATAAGATAATTTGCATGTATATAAATTGATAAATAAACGTTTCTTTTAACCAACGGTGAATGTATTTCTGATTCTGAATCTCTGATAACACTTACACTAACATTATACCTAGATTTGCTTTAGATAGCATTTTTTTTCTTTGAACATTTGGGACATGAACATAGGCTAATGAACCAAAATTTTTGAAGTGTCTTATCGATGGTTTATTTCCTAGCCATAATTCTATCGGACTTATTCCTTTAGTCAGAGCATGTTCACACATATTTTTGGTGTACACAAAGGTATTCAGGGCTTCTTCCCAAAATCTGAACACTCAATAGCAGTTCGATTAAATCTTTCAGCAATTCCATTTTTTTTTCAGGGTTATAAGTCGATGTTCATTCTACTTTAATTCCTAAATTTACCAAAAAGGTTCCCTTCCAAAATCCTTTCCTACAGTCTCAAAGTGGCGGGAGGGTGTAAACGGGTAGCACAGGCTAAGTACGTCGGGAGTTCAACTCCTGGTAGGGGCACCCTAGGCGTGAAGGCTGTGCTACACACCCGGCTAATGTAGGAAGGTATTAATTGGTAGCGCCTGCCCCCCCATATTTACATAAATTCAATTGATTAACTCTTCTTAAATAATAAATTAATATATTTTTAAAACTTTAAGATGAACATATACAACAGTTACTCTTGGACCACATTCGTTCAAGAAAGATCCACCAGCTCCTGGTAAAGTTAGAAATCAAGTCCAGAGGTGAAATGACGCCAGCATACATCACCTTCGGCATAAAATGCTGCCGGTATCACCTCCAAGCATATAGGCGTTCCACTGCCTTAGGAAGGACATAGAGGAGTGCTCCACTCGACAGCCTACCTCCCAGCATGAATTTCTCCCTCCTTCCACTCAGACATCACCCTCGTCGGACCGATTGCAACCTTGCCAGCGGCAGTTAGCTATACGAAGCCTGTGGAGACCCCTGCTGGAAAAAAATATTGTCCTTGCGAAGACTCCTGCCGATGTTACTAGCGAGACAACAACTTCACCAGTGGTAGAATAGGCCTTACCTAGTAAAGAGAGCCTACTCAACCTTGCAGCTCATATCTTGATCCAGCCCTCTGGATTGCCATTTATTTAGATAATTAGGAGGATGATTCAAACGGAACAAAATCTAAAGCCCTCAAACAATTGAAATCTGTCCTTAAGCAGCTCCCCGACACTTTATTCAAGAAAACCGAGGCAGCGGGTATGGAGAAGGGAAAATATTGTGCAGGCATCATCTACCAACGCTCTTTGAAATAATTTATTCCTATCCTCAATTCCGAGCAGTTGGCCTCCTAAGTATAATCATCCACCGTGTAGAAATTCGAACGACTTTTAACATTATATCTGACCCTTCAAACATCACAATGCTTAATTTTCGACGGAATTCGTCAGATATTACCGAATATTGTCAGGACGACAGAGTTTCCTGGTATTCCCTCTTATCTGGACTGGACGGACTGGTGGGGGAAAACAGTGGCGCCACGTGGAAGGGAGAAAAGCTCAGTTCTCCCCTCTTGCTCTAACCGCTGGGTCGATTTGGCTCATATGTACATAGTAACTTTTATTTTATACTAGCGGACGTACCCGGCTTCGCCCGAGGTTTAACCCGAGTAAAGGTTTGTCTAGCGAACATTTGTTAAAACAATTCTCTAAAAACTTATTAAAAAAAAAAGATATATTTTGATAATTTGAAACTCGTAAATTTGAATCTCTCGATAAAGTGAACATTTTTTTCCCGGTCCCTGTGTGCCGTGTCATCCTGAATTTTGTCTTTCCTAATTTTCTACATTAGAAAATCATAGTTTTATCTAGTGAACATTTTTTCCCGTGTCACATTGCCGTGTCATCCTGAGATAATCTTACTTTTGATAAATAATATTTAAGATAACAAACTTAGTGATAAGAAAACCTGTTATCATCGTCACAATGGGGGCGCTGCTTGCGAGTTAAATCTACAAATCTGCAAATAACTCTAAGGATATTCAAGATATTCATGAAATTATTTTTCAAAAACCTTCCCGGTGATATACCTAATAATATCCCAAAATGTCACGGCGATTGGATGTATGGTTTTTGAATCTATAGAGTACAGACAAACAGACAGACATTCAATTTTATATATATAGACTAGGCGAATGACCCAGCTTCGCCCGAGAATTTCCCCGAGTGCAATTTTCTTCATACTGAAAGTACATCAATAATAAATAGTAGAAGTGCCATAGAATAGCAATACAGAAGTAACACATAAACCACAGGCAAAGAGTGTGTGTGATGGCAAAAAATTGTATTATATTAGTGTTTAGGTATTTGATTTAATTATTTTTTGCAATCCATTTATTTGTTTCAAAATCAATATAGTTTAAATAGATGGCAGCTTTTCTATCCAACCCTCGAGGTACCCGCCCCAGCGCATTAACCCTTGAAATTGCCTAAGTTGAGTGGGTGACTGCGATGGATCTTGACTGCGATGCCCATCTTCTCAGTAAGAATAAGAAAAAAAAAAAAGGTTTATAAATAATAATCCAAAATACTGGCATGTAAATATTTTTCTGTAAGAAAATAAAAAAAGCACATGGAAATTAGGCAAACATATCTGCTTGCTAATGACTGCGACTGCATTTTAAACGATTTTTTTAAAGAGATAAAAAAAAGCCAGAACAAAAATTAATAAAAAATAAGGCTGCTTTTCACATGTGTAGTCATGTGGTGCACTTACAGTAAAAGCAGTCGCCAACTTCTACCCACCATATGATTATCATAGTCTATACCACGTGTATTAGGGATAAGCAAAAAAAATAAATAAATAAAAAATACGAAAGTCATTATTTACATACAGTAACGCTAAATTTGTAATTGTTTTTTTTTTAAATTGCATTGTGTGCACTTACCGTGACTTAGTTACTAATATAAATTTCTCTCTCAATACTCATTACTTTCGTAAAAAAAGTAACATCGTATAAAAATATATTTAAAAAAAAGTACGCAAGCAACTTGAAAAAAATGCAGAACGCTCATTGGTCGCTTAATTGGCCTGGTGTTGTTACTTCGCCTCGTATTTACTCCGCATAAAAAAAGTTCTTCAAATGAAGAAAAAAATAGCGAAAAATACCAACCAAAATTTAGCCGAAAATTTTCCTCAGGTTTATAAAAAGCGACATGCAAAATTTGGTACTAATTGGTTCAGTAGTTTTTGAGTTTATCGCGAAACAGACATTGACTTTTATATATAAGATTTAAAATATTTCCTATATAATTAATTAAATAAATATTTAAAGTAAATCGGTAGTGTTAAGGTTCCCTTATCCTGAACGAATTAGAATCCGTATGGCATTTACCTTTAGAGGAGTGTATCTTCAATCACCACCTCTTCAACTACCCAGGCGACACCCCAATGGTGATTCCAATATTCAGGCGACACCCCAATGATGCCGATAATGACTAAACCAAAGAGAAAATAAAGCACTACTAAATTACCCCTCACACTTTATTTAAAAAAACTCCATCGTATACAAATATAGTCAATGTATACATAATCACAGAACAATACAATTAAATATTAATAAACAAAATAATATCTCGGAAAACTCAACATCCTCCCCGAGTTGATGGGAACCATCAAGGCAAACTGGGAGGAACAGGTAGCAACGCCAGCTTAACCAGGGGTCTTTTGAGTATGCCGATCCTGGTGCGGATTGATACCACTCGTACCAATCCATCTTTGCCCCGATGGACCACCACCACTCGCCCCATCATCCACTTGGCGGGGGGCACATATTCCCCCCTGATTAGAACCAGGGAGCCAGTAGTCCCGACGGGCCCCAACATTATCCATTTATGTCGTTGTTGTAGATTATGAATATAATTCGTAGACCACCGCCTCCACAGATGTTGGACCATCCTCTGAACCATTTTCCAACGAGGAAACAGCTGAACCCCAACGTTTATTAAGTCTTCCTCAGGGACACAAGATGATGACGATGTCAGTAGAAAATGCGCTGGGGTTAATGTTTCTAGATCATTGGGGTCGCTACTAATTGGTCCCAAAGGTCTTGAATTAAGACAATATTCTATTTGGACAATAAGGGTCAGTAACTCCTCATAGGTCAACAAGTTTTCTCCAAGGATGCGGCAAAGTGATACTTGAAACATTTTATGACGGCATCCACAGGCTACCAAAAACGCAATTGTTTGGCGGCTCCCACAAAGTGGATACGAAATTTTCTTCATAATTCCCTTTTAGAACCATCTAAGGATTCATCCCACTTCGCACCCGTAACCCATAGCTGTTGGATCAAGATTTTTCGAATTATAACAACAGGTGCCAACCAGCCTATAGGATCATATAGTCTTGCCACGAATGAGAGCATTTGGCGTTGGGTAATTTCCTCAGTCGTATTGTGATCTTGTAAGTCATAAATAAAACAATCTTTCCTTGGGTTCCACTCTAATCCCAACGTTTTTACAACTTCAACATTTTCAAACATGATCTTTTGCAGACGTGATTCTTTGGGGATTTGGTTAAAAATTACAGGGTCATTAGATGCCCATTTCTTTAAAACGAATCCTCCCCCTCTCAATAAGCCAATTAGCTCCTTTTGTAAACTTGAGGCTTCCACCGAATTTTCCGCTCCAGTTAATATATCATCCACATACGTATCTGTTCTTATGACCACCGCCGCTCTCGGATATTTTCTTTCATCATCCCTTGCCAATTGTAATAATGTTTGGAGGGCCAAGAAAGAAGCAGGAGAGGTTCCATAGGTAACTGTATTTAGTTAGTAAGGTTTCAGTCTATCGTCTGGGCTTTCTTTCCACAGTATTTTTTGTCGTTTCGCATCCTGGGGGCGTACCAGTATTTGTCGATACACCCTCTCATTATCAGCCAACATGAGAACTTTATGTCGGCGACAATTTATCAAGATGGTAAGAATGTCCGTTTGCAACTTTGGCCCAGTATATAATCGATCATTCAATGACCATCCATTCGATTTTTTTTTGTTGAGGCATCAAATACTACTCTTAACCTTCTCTTGTCCGGCTGTCGTTGGACACAAGTGCGAAACGATCTCCCAAACAGATTTTTAATGGGAATCTTTGGATTAAAAGGCAGGGGAACAATATATCGCCCACCTGGTGTTCTCTGAACCTCCCCTTTATATAGATTACTACAGAACTCATCTTCTGATTCTGTCAGCCTTGTGGGGATTTCTTCAATTTCTCAAAATCGCTGTAGCAACATATCCAGGTGGTCCTCATATTTGACACGAATATTATATACCAAGTGCGGACTCGTCTGATCTCCTTTCGGCAATTCCCCAAAAATCACCCATCCCAACCTGGTGTTCTGGGCACATAAGTGGGTTCTGTCAAAAAGCCTAAGGTCGAAGAGGAGCAATCTTCCATAGACATCCGCACCCAAGATTACATCCACCTTTCCACTTTTCTCGAATTGGGGATCGTCCAGAGGTAGGACCTTCCAACTGAACGGTATAGCCAGACAGAGGTATTTAGTCGGCATTAACCCTGTCATTCTTCCTACTACTAATGCCTTCATCGGTAAGGTCCATCCTGGTTCTGTCAAAGATTCCAACGTAAACGAAACTAGTTCCTTAACAAACTCTCCATTCGTATTATTTATTTTATAAACCTGGGCGTTTACACCGCATGTCGGAACATTTAAATGCTGTAGATCTCGTTGTATAAATGACGACTAAGATTCCTGATCCAGCAATGCTCGTTCTATTACCCCGTTTCCGTGGGGATTTACAATCCGAATCAAAGCGGTGACCAAAAGTGCCTTAGGAATGGCCGTCCGTACATGCATTCCGGTAAATTACACCTCTTGTCCATTAATCGGTGCAGGAGGATCCTTAGGGCTAGTCATCTCCCGATCAGTTGGATCCTGAATTTCTCGAGACACTGTATTCGTTCGATGCAGGAAACTGTTATGGCCGCCTTGAAATTGTGCACATCTGATAGTTCTCCCGCATGTTGTTCCCGTATGTCCCACGTGTAAGCATTTAAAACATGCGTGCGAATTCTTTAATGCCTCTACTCGCGCTGGGACCGGCATTGAACGCCATTTTGGGCAAGATTGTATCCAATGGTTCCCTTGGCAGATTATACACCAGGGAAACCTCTTTATGGCATTTTCTCTTATTTTTGCCGTATTTAACCCTGTTACATAATGCCCGGTGTCTCTATTACGTGATGATTTCCCAAATCCATCCTTAATGTAGGCAATTCTTTGTTCACCCTTAGCTTCTCTTCGCACAAAAGCCAGCAGAGATGTTAGCCTCTGGTCCACCGATGGGGTTAATTCCTTTTCTTCTCTATCATAGCCAGTCATTGCACTCCTCTGCCAGATTCTAATCAACTCCTCTGGCAAACTGGATTTCACGAGAGGATATAAAAAGGAAGAGTTCTGCTACATATTCATACCCAGGGAATCAAACGACCTTATGTGTGATTTAAACTGGTCATATAAACTTTCCAAGGATACATTTTTCTTTCTTACGTTATTGATTACCAGTTTTAACAATTGTCGCACATAAACCTCGGTCAAGATCACCTTGTAGCCGAAGCGATCCCTGAGCGCCTCTATTACCTTGGAGTAGTTAGCCTCCGTCAAAGGGTAGCTCTTGAATAGTCTTTCTGCTCTGGTTCCAACTTTCATAGACTGAATCAAATATTGGAATTTATCCACTTCCGTCAGGCTTGGATCCTCATGAATGGCTTCGAACTGCGACCACCATCCCAGCCACTCGAGACTGGTGCCATCGTAAACTTTTAACGCGATTTTTATCAGTCAGCATGAGGTACTTTTCTCTGGGCTACTCCTAATTGAAGCCACATCCTCTTGGCCTTGTTGATCATTTCCCTTAGAATTGAGATTTTCGCCTACCTTCTTTTCTGTTCGCATTTCATACTGCTCGACCAAATCCTGTTCTTTCTCCAATTTCTGTATAGTGATGTTCTTTTCGTCCAGCATTAACTCCCGAATTTAGGAATTCGCGTTCCTCAGCTGGCTTTCATTAATCTCCAGCAAATCAAACACGAACAAGATAGAGTCCCGAGAAGGATATTCTTTATCAAATTCCGTCTCAATTTCTCTTATATTTTTGTCACCGATGATCGCAGCAGCGTTCTCAATTTTTTACTTTTATCCATCTTGAATTTCTCTATTAAAATTTTTTATTTTATCTATTTAAATTAAGGCCTAGTTTACATATCTTCGCTAAATTTCGCCAATCTACTTTGTTTAATCCTAATTTTCTTCAACTTTACCTTCCCAAGCTTTAACTTCTTTGGATTTATCTTATTTAGCTTTAACTTCTTTAGATTTAACTTCTTTAGCTTTAACTTCTTTAGATTTATCTTCTTTTTAGCTTTAACTTAGATCCTTAAGTCATTTGCCTATTCCCTTTTAGAATCCGGCTCGAGGGACCAAATGTTAAGGTTCCCTTGTCCTTAACGAATTAGAAGCCGTATGGCATTTACCTTTAGAGGACTGTATCTTCACAATCACCACCTCTTCAACTACCCAGGCGACACCCCAATGGTGATTCCAATACCCAGGCGACACCCCAATGGTGCCGATAATGACTCAACCAAAGAGAAAATAAAGCACAACTAAATTACCACTCACACTCTCTTAAAAAAAACTCAATTATATACAAATATATAGTCAACAGTCAATATATACATAATCACAGAACAATACAATTGAATATTAATAAACAAAATAATATCTCAGTAAACTCAACAGGTACCCTATTTTATTATTTCACTTCGCGACAATTGTGGTGGAGACGCCGGGTAACGAGACGGTCATCAGATGAAGTCGTCGCCTTCAAGGATTGCAACCAGAGCTATCTACAGTGCTTGATTTTCCTGCTCGGAAGAAAATGGAGAGAGAAGATAATCGACCATTCTGCCATCGGTGGAGAGATCTTACTGTATTTTCGGGAGAACGTGAGGAAGATTCGCAGCGTTGGCTGAGCAACTTCCAGTGTGTTGCACGATACAACAAGTAAGATGACTCCATGTGTCTCGCCAACATCATCTCCTACCTCACTGGCACAGCGAAGTGCTGGTTCGAAAAACTTGGAAGAAATCTTGAATTCGTGGGAGGAATTTAAGGTAAAGTTTTGTGAAATATTTGGAAACAAAGAAGACACGGCTAGAAAAGCCGAGGACAATCTTCGAACTAGAACGCAGACGAGTGGGGAAAACGCTGAGAGCTACATACAATAAGTCCTCCTTCTTTGTAAACAGAGCAACCCAGGTATGTCGGAAGAAGAAAAGGTGATGAAAGGCGTAGCGTAGGAAGTGTTTCAGGCACTTATTGGAAAGGATATCAGCACGGTGGACCAATTTGTTGCGTTCTGCCGCCGATTCGAAGCACTCAAGAGGATGCGTGTTGCACCGCCCAGGTTCAACCGACTGCCCAATGTCACCACCATCTCGACCGCTGAGAGCCTGGAAGCCCTGATCAGAATAATATTGAGAGAGAAAATTCAGAAGTTTATGGCTCCTCCTTCTACATTTGCCGCCCATAACATCGGCACTCCATCCCCCGACCTACGGGATGTTATCCGTAGTGAGTCCATCAGACATTGGCTCCTATTTCTGCTATTCGTCAGCCCGAGAGATTCCGCCCTCGGCGACAATTCATCTCCCAGAACGATCAAGGTTACCGACGAATAACCGAAGGGTCACCAAAGGACTCAGTGGCGTACTGAAGATGACAGACCGATCTGCTTCCACTGTGGGCTCCCTGGCCACGTTGCACGTTATTTCAGAGACAGACGCCAAGCTTTTGCGGATGCCAGACTTGGAAGAGAAACAGTTGATTTATGAAGACCAAGAACGGAAAATTACACAATGGGCGAATCAGGAAGCGAACTATCCCAAGGAAGATTTAGAAACCCGTCGCCATACCCCCACCGCGGAAGATTCCAAGCCTCCAGAAGAACCTCGCAATCCCCTGCTCGCCGTCCCAGCCGCTCGCCCAGTCGCCCGCAGTGAGGAAAACTAGAAGGCGCGTCCTCTGGAGGTAAGGCCGTCACAGACGAAAAATTTTCTTCCTTTTTCATTACTAATCTAGAAACGTCATTTCTAGCTTCAATTATTATCTTCCTTTTATCGCCCTCATATCTGGCATGTAGAGCTTTCCAAATTTCCTTGCTAGTTTTACATGTTAAAATCAGGGCAACTAAGGAATCAGTCATCGAACAGGTAAGAATACCTTTGACTTGTGCGTCCTTTTTTTCATTCTTTAAACTTTTCTTTGGGTGGATCAGCTTCCAAAATGGCGTCCAATTCTTTTCCTTCCAAAATTGAAATAATTCGGAATTTCGAAGAGGCGAAATTTTTGCCATCATATTTTGGTATTTGTACATTACTCTCCATTTTCTGAAGATATTCCTATACCTTTTCAGTAATCAACTTTCCGTTGAATACCAAAGAAGTTAGTCTTTTTGGTATTAGCGACGCGAGGCCTTTCTAAGGCGCAGTGGAATCGTGGTTGGGCCCATAACCATTGTTGGTTTTTTGTGGGTGTTTAAATGGGAAGATAGGGATCACGTCAATTATATAATCATTAAAATATTCATTAACATATAAAATTATAAGAAAGGATATATAAGAGCCACGTAAAGTATCTGTTCTTGCCTGTTCTTCTTTTTTCCTTTTTTGCTTGTTTTGGTTGTTTCTCTACATTCATAGAATATTATTTATAATTGCAAATTTTAATCATACTTGAAATTTAAAAACAATAAGGAATTTTTTTAAATATTAAATAAAAATGTTACACAAAATTATAGGCAACATATTTGCAACAAGGCGCATGGACTGGATGATGGCCGGATGATTTTAGTCTCCATCATTTTCTCCACTTCACTCTGAATGACACGTCTTTCGGCGAGAGACACTCTATAAGGACGTTGTCTGACAGGCGGATAATCACTCTTATCGATTCTATGCTTTATTTCGCCAGAGACAGGGAAGCTCTTTTTCTCAAAATCGAATATATCAGCAAACTCATTCAGGCACGGAAGTAATCTGTTTTTCTTTGTTTCCTATGAATCAGTAGAAATCATTGGAATCAAACATACTCTCACATCTAGGGAAGTTACTTCCTCTTTTCCAGCTATTTCAGAACGGGCGTCAAGATTAGATATGCTACCTACTTCTAGATATTGCATTGTTCCTACCTTCATGTCTGAAGGTATCACTTGATACTGGTGAGTACTGTTAGTCACCAACAACACCGCTCTGCCATGTAAGAACCTAACGAGGGAAGAGGGAATAAAAAGTCCTTTCTCCGACTGCAAGCGTTTGGAACCAGTAACGAATACATCTCTGCTGCCAAATATATCCTGGTTGGGGACAATTATCTTGCCAAAAGACTTTGGCGGCATGACACAATCCATAGCAGAACAAAGTTTCAGGTCTTTCCATTCGTAGGATTTTTCAGCTTTGCTTAAATACAATTTTTTTCACACAATCTATAATGGCATCTGTGGCTCTGAAGAAATCCCTCTCAGTATAACATCGTGGCTACATTCGGCGGCTACTATAAAATCAAAAACAATATTGAATCCAGACAGTTATAATCTTCTCGGTATTATTTATGCGATTTGCCCGAAAGCTCGCACCGTTATAATTGTCTAATAAAGAAACTTTTCTTCTTTTATTCCCTTTTATCGCATAAATATTGAATCCTTTAATTTGAACTTCTAAAGAGCACTTACCGCGGCTTTTAGAAGTGGTCCATTTTATTTAAAAACTGGGGCCTTTATAGAACGTCTGGAAGCTTCGGAAATTACTGAGTAATCAGCGCCAGAGTCCACAAGACCTTGTACATTTCGTCCTTGTTTGTTGACAGATATCCAGTTCTTTTCCATTTTAGCGGCTATAGGGCGTTCTAGATTAGTAATGAAAAAGGAAGAAAAATGGAAAGATAATCTCTACAGAGCAGAAAGACTTTTGGAACAAGCCAGAAATCTAGGCGCTGATATTGAAGACGAAGAGTTTATCACTTCAGTTATAAGAGGTTCACCCCACAAATACAATCTCATCGTATTTCAACTCAGCAACCAAGAAAAATTAACAATTTTTGACTTAAGAAACTCATTAAAACTCTACCACGAAAGATTTTCAAATGATACAAAGGAAGAAAATTCCTCAGCTTTGAAAGTCTACAGCAAGGACAAATATAAACATTACAAATAAATGAAAACACCTAAGACATACAAATGCTTCATATGCCACAAACCAGGATACAAGGCAGCTGAATGCTGGCACAACCCTGAAAACAAGAAAAATATAAATGTAAATCAAAAACATTTGCATCAAAAGGATCAAGTGGCTACAAAGCAAATACACCCAATAAAAATTCAAAGGCTACATTTGCCAAAGATGAAAATAGAAATGAGACTTTGCTAAACTTGTAAAGCAGCAAGACAATCTGGAACAACAATGGATTCTTGACAGTGGAGCTTCCAGTCACATGACTTTTCACCTTGACCATCTGAAGAATATCCAAGCCATGAATAAGAAAATTACCTTGGCTGATGATAGCTACCTCACATCAGAATCAATTGGAGATGTAGAAATAAAGAACAGTGATGAAGAATCTATCATTCTGAAAGATGTACTCTATGTACCAAAATTAAGTGACAATTTAATATCTGTAAGCAAGCTAATTCAAGACAAAAAACAGATTCTTTTTGAAAATAAGGGTGGACACATTCAGAATGAAGAAGGATACACTTTATTAACAGCGTCAAAGATTGAAGACGTCTACATAATCAATGAAGGTACTTGTTTTGTTTCTTTAAAAATTAGGATGCAGAGATGAACAATTATTTATATTTATTTTGAGAGAGGGAACTTCCTAACTTATGGCTTATTTATAAATTACTAGCCGAATGACCCGGGCAACGCCCAGGTTTTACCCGATTAAATGTTTTTATTCAAATACTATTCGTTACAATTATAAATTGGCGCTGTGGATGTCACTCTTGTGAAACGTCCCGCTCCAAACTTTGTGTCAGAGATGATCTGGCTTTGGTTCTTCTGCTCGAATGAATGTTTTTCTGTTAGAATTTTGTTCCTGCACACTAAAAATGAACTGGCTTCACCCGTGGTCTCAGCTTTTTGGAATTTTTCGCGATATAATTTTGTATCTGATAATTAAACATGATACAGAAATATTGTCATTATCATTTTCTGACTAAAAAACAACTATTTTTACCCAGAACCTGTCAATTTTATTTTTTATTGGCTAAAAATCCGATAAATATATTTTCCAGATTTTTCTCTATGTCCTGTCAAAACACGTTTTACATGTACATTAGGTCAGCTGATATTACCTCCCATCTTCACCGCTAGAGGCGCTGCTTGCGAGCGAAAAGGCAAAGTTGCAACGCAATTTGCAAATAACTCGAAGAATATTCGGGATAGAGACCTGAAATTTTCACTATAAGTTTTTACAGATTCTACTCTATATACTGTTAAAATTTCAGTCAGATTAGTTACGTATTGTGGACGTGTATAGCCGACATAGATACCCATATACATGCATACATACATACACCGACCGTGTGGCCACGCGTCGCACTAGCTCCGCGTTTTTCCCCTCTCATTTGACTGACTGCCATTTTTACTAAACTTCATTCACATCATCAGAATCACCATAAGACGGGCTCCGTTCTGAGCCACTTTTCAAATTATTTCTTCAAGTTTAAAATCTTCAACTATTTAATTTTCATAGACTTGTAAATCTACAAGTTGTAGATTTGCGGCATCACCATGGCAACAGCCGGGCCGGCTGTTACGTCATCGCCGTCATCAGCCACCTCATTGGCTGCTCAAATATCACCATTTGCATCCTCATCTTCGCAAATTCAAATTCAAAAAATACATTTACGACTGAAGTAGAAGAAAAGCATGCAAATTTCATGACTCATAGACCAATTTTCTCTCATGAGAAACTTAAAATATTCGACCAAGAAAGAAGAACAACGTATGAAAAAAGAAGATTGACACAAAAATCGACGATTCAATTCGTCTCACTCCCAAATGCCACCGCAGAAGAACATCTGGGTGGAATTGCCAAGGTTATAGGCCGAACCAGCATCCACTCCATAGGAAAAATCTAGTGGCCGGAATAGAACAAGCAGAAATGCTGATTAACACCGGCTTCAAAGTAAAAGACGAAACGATCTACCCATTTCCAGTCTTCAACATCCCGAAAAAATACATACTGTCCGGGGTGATGTTGTTCATCCCAGATGAAGAAATTATAAAAGCCCTACAGCCCTATGGTCAGGTGCTGAGCGTCCGTCCCCTCCCCTTCCCTACCAACAACCCTCACTACAAGCACGTCTCCTCCTTGAGGAGAGGAATCGTCATCAAAAAGAAAGAGGATACTACCATGCCGGCCATCCTCAACATTGAATATATGAGTAACAACTTTAAAACCTTTATCGCAGAAGATGTCGTTTGTGTAGGCAGCAAACGACACGGCCATACCAGAAACAAGTGCCCCTTCGACCCCCGGATCAGGGAAACTGTGACTAGATCTTTCACGGACGCCCTGAGTCCAACTTCACAGCCACGAACCCCTACCCTTGAACAACCTCCAACGGAGAAGAGTAACCCCACCGCAAAAGGAACCAAAACCTCCGCGATGAAGAGACATCACGCGTCGAGTACGAATAAAAGAACAAAACCAATCCCCTCAGGAGGAGGAACAGCCATTCACCCGTATTCTAAATCCGAGACCGACACAGAGATCGATAATTCTGATGAAGAAACATCCGCCAGATGCTCGCAATGGTCGATGGACTCTTCCCAGCTCCAGAAAGAGTTGATCGATTGCGATGACAGAGACAACCCAGAAACAGAAAATATCATTGCAGAGGTATACAGAAGAGCAGGCATATCTAGACAGATCAAGGTCCAACAACAACTTGAGTTACATCCCGACCTGAAGACTAAGATCACCCGCCACCTCGAGAAATACGAGGATATTAAGTCTAAAACATTCAAAGACCTTAAAAGTGACCAAAGAAGAACCTTCAATGATAAAATAGGGAAATTGAGGCTAATTTTAGCAGAGATTGACAATTTTTATGCAGGTGACGTTGCAAAACCACCAACGAAAAAAAGACCGCGCAAGGCGTCTCACGACGACAATATTGACCAACGGGTTAGCAAAAAACAAGATAAAAAATCTAAGTCTACCCCCCAGGAGCGAGGACAACCCTTCCGCTGTACGGAAATATGGAAGTAGATGGAGTAAATGTTACAGATAGGTCGACGACCTCTATACGGTCTCTAGATACTGAAAATGACGTCTACAAGAAAATCATCGAATTCATCCACTGCTCAGAAGATAGTATTAAACCTATAAGAGATATGAAACTAGATAATCACAACCTGGTCCACACAATACGTGATTACGCCGAGAAACTCCGAGAGAAAAAGAAACACCTGAAAGAACCTAACACCGACTCGAAGACAATTTTCGACAGAAAAATTGAAGAAGCAGAGTGGGTAATAGAGAAATGAGAGGAGCAAAAAGACATTTCTAAAGAGTTCTATGCGAGAATGATGGCAGAAGATTTTACCGGGGATTAACTGATGCTTTTTCTTCATGTTTCTGCCGATTGTACTTGCCTCTTTCGACTGAATAAAGACAGTTTTTTGCGTTACATACATACATACATACACCAACCGTGCGGCCACGCGTCGCACGAGCTCCGTGTTTTTCGCCTTTTTCGCTTCCTAAAGTTAAGTTTTATTTAACTTATATATCATCTTGTTCGCCTTTGTTCGGGCATCATCTCAATTCATATTTCATAAATTTCCATCAAGTTTCAAATTTTCTATTTTTCATAAATTAGCAAAGCTACAACTTGTAGCTTTGCATCATCGCCATGGCAACGGCCAAGCCGGTCGTTGCTTCATCCTCATCTACATCTTCGCCAATCGCTCATAATTCAACCATTCCATCAATTTCGCATATCATTTCTGAAATACTACCACACCAATCAACAAACGAAGAAAAAGTCATAACTATGCAAAACCAAAAAGTACGATTCACCGCGGAAGAGCGCAAAAAGTTTGAGGAAAAGAGAAAAGACACCTATGAAAAGAGGAGTAGCGCTATTAAGGCTACGATACAATTCAAATCATTCCAAGACGCGACGGCGGAAGAACACCAGATCGGAATAGCCGATAGAATTGGCTATGAAAACATTCATTCCATCGGGAAAATTAATGGACAAGCCATTGTCTCGGTGGCGAATATCCAACTAGCAGAGAAACTCTTAACTAAAGGATTCAAGGTTAGAAATGAATTAATCTATCCTACGCCTCTTTTTAACACGCCCAAGAAATACATGCTCTCCGGTGTTATGTCCTTCATACAGGATAAGGACATCGAGAAGGACCTTGAACCCTACGGGCAGGTGATTAATATCCGGCCTCTTCCATTTCCTACAGAAAATCCCCTCCTAAAACACCTCTCCTCACTAAGGAGGGAGGTTGTCTTTAAAACTAAAGATAACTCCTCGATACCCGCTATCATCTCCATAAACTACATGGATCAAACATTTAGAATTTATATCGGAGAGGACGTGATCTGTAATGGTTGCAGACGGCACGGACACATCAAGACGCAATGCCCATTCGACCCGAAGATTTGATCAGGGGTCACTAGAACCTTTTCAGAGGCCTTGAGGACCCTACCCCAATCTGATTTGTCATCAATGACAGAGAGAGAGAGACGACCTAGGAACCCAAGGACCCTCAAGCTAAAAAGAGGACCCTCGAGGCCTCATTGAACGAGGAAAGAAGCCTGAATGAGGAGAACGAAGGTGGAAAGAGGTCAAAATCATCCTCCTTAGACCAGCAAATGGACACCGAAATTGACAATTCCCAGATGACAATCCTGAGAAAATAGAAAATCTTCAAAGGTGAAATGCCTACGACAGAACTTCCAATGGCGGAGACCCTTTTCCTTCTCCCAGATTCGGAGCGCGAGTTCGATAACGATGAAACATCAATATGCGGCTCAGAAACATCAATGACATCATCGCAGCTAGACAAAGAACTTGAAAACTACGAAATTAGGCTAAACCCAAGAGTTGAAAAGGCAATCGCCGACATCTCCAAACGAACTGGCCACTCAAGGGGAATAAAGATAAAGAGCCAACTTGAGAAATACCCCGACCTTGGGCAGGACATTCCTCTTTACCTGGAAAAACTCATTGAAATAAGAAAATCCAAAGGTACAATAAAAGGCGATGCAAGAAAGAAACTAAACGCCCAAATTCAAAGAACTAAAAATATACTCGAGACTATGAATGAGAGGTGATTTCCTCCCTTCTTGTCTCGATGGAACGTTGGAAGAGAACTGACGAATATTTTGGTCATCTTTTCCTTTTATCACGTTTTTTACCCTTATTTTTTACCTTCTCTATTCTACTTTCTCGCTTTTACTTATTTATTTGTATATATTTACCTTTTAACCTAACACGACTTATTTTATCTTTCCTCTACACACTCTCCTTTACAAGTTTAAACTCGTCCTTACTTTATTTATTTTTTATTTTTGGATGTTGGACTGTTCTCAGCCATCCTTCGACGCTTCTGAACACGAATTTTTAGAGATAACCACGCTCAACGTCCGCGGTATATCGGGAAGAGAAAGAGAAGATTACTTCTGCAAATGGACGAAATAATTTAAAGCAGACATTTACGCTATACAAGAAACAAACAAAGACCTATTATTATCGAGAAAAGAATTTGAAAACTACGACATATATGCAAATAAAACGAACAATTGCGGTAGCGGACAATTTATTATCCTAAATCGCACTATTCCTAACGAAAACTTCAAAGTTATCAAAAGCGGAAAGATCTGTGCGATCGAGTGCACCTTGAAAAGAAAACTCGTTTTAATAATAAATGTACACGTTACGCACAATCCAGATGAAGCTTTTAACGACTTTACCTTGTGACGCGAAAATAGGTACTTTTGGACCAACCGACGCTGGCAACACTGCCCCGCTGCCCCCCCCCCCCCCCCGCGCATGCGCGAGCGAAAATGGATTAACCTCGCAATTCCGGTAAACAAAAGCTGTCTCGACGCTAACGTTTGGTTTTGACAGGCCTGAAAAAGAACTATCTCTCAAAAATTTTAATAATTGTTTTGAATAATATTTGTATTAATATTAATTTGTGTGATTTTTAAATAAATATTTCTTTCAATAATTATTAAATTATTCATCACTGTTTTCTAATTTAGGGCTCGCCATCCATCGTTGTGACTCAATTTCTACTGATCACTGCAACAAAGGTATTGATTTATCAATTTATAATTTTCAAGTCAGTTTCCAGCATTACTGTAAAGCTAGGAGCTTTTAGTTCAGGTTAAGCCATCGGGACCTTGTATTGTCTTTTTTTTTTTCAAATTTAAGACAAGACAACATTTTGGCGCAGTCGACAGGATACAGATTGAAGAATTACTGATTACACAAAGGTGAAACTGTGAACCAGTGATTACTTCTCAGGATGGCTGACCAACCAGTTAGTAGTGCTGAACTGAAAAAGCTTAGGACGCCAGTGCGTGTAAGGTTCACCAAGGCGTTCAATGAGCTCGAAACAGAGATCAAGAAGAATGAAGTCAAGAAAGCGGATGTAGAGAAAATCCTCCGCCGACTCCAGACCCACCATGAAAAGCTTTCAATATTGAACATGAGGATGGAAGAAGCTCTGCTACGAGAATCAGCGTCTGAAGACATTTTCACTGCTGAGTACGAATCCGTTTGTGAGTACGAAGATAATTTCAGTAACATTATGACTGATTATGAGGCTCTTGCGGAAAAGGATGACGTTAGTACAATCAGCGGCACAGCACCAATGAACTATCAACTACCGAAGCAGGAGTTCAAGAAGTTTGGGGGAGAACCAAGAGAATGGATTACATTCTGGAGTCAGTTCAGCACGATTGACCGGGATCCACAGATGCCTCCAGAAACTAAGTTTCAGTATCTCTTTCAAGCCACCGCCGAGAACTCCGAGGTAAGAGAAGCAGTCGAAAGTTTTCCACCGAGTGCCGACAACTACCCTAAAGTCATCGAGTATATCAAATCACGTTTTGGAGAGTATGAAATGCTTGTTGAGATTTATGTACGTGACCTGTTTCAGAATGTGCTTCAGAATGTGAGAGCCGAAGGTAAGATGTCTGTAGTGAAGCTTTACGATAGACTGGAGACACAACTGCGAGCATTAGAAACATTGGGCGTCGCTCGTGACAAGTTTGCGGCTATGCTGTACCCACTCGTCGAATCAGCGCTACCAGAGGACACCCTTAGAGTATGGGAACGAAGTCAATATACGGTGAGCGGAAGAGGAGTACAGGATAAGTTGACACAACTCATGACGTTTTTGAAGACAGAAGTGAAGGGCGAGAGTCGAGTGAATATGGCCGAAGCAGCGTTCAAGATCGACAACAATCAAGATGCGAAGGATGATCGATCAAACAAGGAAATCTCTTTCTAAGAAGAATACTGGAAGTAAAATGCCGACGGCTACTGACCTCGCCAACACCACTCAGATGCGAAACAACTGCATCTTTTGTGGGAATGGTCACCCGAGTCAAGAATGCTACAGTGGACAGCGGATGCATCTACCAGAGAAGAAAGATAAGGCTAAAGGGAAGAATGTTTGTTTTTGGTGCCTGCTTCCTGGCCACGGATTCAAGAAATGCCGGATTAAGCCACGTTGTCCTGTCTGCGGAGGGAAGCATTACCCCATTATGTGTCCTACTTTGGAAGCCCAGAAGACTTCTCATCTCCAAAAAAACGGAACTAAAGGTTTCAGGGGAAAGTCCTGCAACAAACAAGAGACCGCCAATCAATTCACGTCAACAACTTTAAACAACGCTACCGTGGGAGGAGTCTATCTACAAACTCTGATAGTCAAGATAAGCGGACCAAAGGAGAAGCATAATGTTCGAGTGTTGCTTGACTGTGGATCCCAGCGGTCCTATATTTCAAAGAGAATGGTGGACGCACTGGGCCTAAAGAGAGTGCAGCAAGTTACACTTACCCACAATCTGTTTGGAGGCGGAGAAATTCATCAAAAGAAGCACAATGTGTACAAAGTAAACTTTCCAGCCTCAACAACGAATACATGGATGATCTCAAATTCTTGGATCAGGAAGTAATTTGCGGACACATCAGTCAAGTACAGGATCATACTATACTCAATGAGTTAAAAGCTCGAGGGATCAACTTGACTGACATATGCCAAGGTGAAGAGATATCAATCCACATGTTGATTGGTTCAGACTTGCTTAGCAGCATTCTGACAGGCAGAATGCAAATATTGCAAAATGGAGTTGTGGCAACAGAAACCAAGTTGGGGTGGACAGTAATGGGACCAGCAATAGGGAATGACATGGAAGATTCATGCCTGATCGTGACTTCATTACACGTTAACAGTTTCGACGTTCAGGATTAATGGAAAGTAGATGTGCTTGGCATCATGGATGCAGCAGAAACAAAATCTAGGAAAGATTTAATCGAAGCCTCCAACACTCATTTCAAGGAGATCACAACACTTACGAAGAGTGAAGATTGGAACCATGTCGCAGAGGAACACAATCCAGCAGATCTCCCATCCCGTGGTGAATCCCCATCGAAATTCACAAAATCCGGATGGTGGGAGGGACCAAAATGGCTTAAGGAAAAGAAAGAAGACTGGCCAGTATCAAAAGTACAGTATGATCTGGAAGCCATTGAAGAAGAGAGGAGGAAGACTGTGGTGGTTGGATTTGTAGCCAAAAAGCCCGAGGAGAATCCATGGTATCTGAATCTATACGAGGGAAAACGTGAAGTGACTCTAACACAAATACTGAGAGTAATCGCGTGGATGCTAGGTTTCAAGCCCTCTGAATACAAAGGAGATATCATCTCACAAGAGGAGCTAGACAGTGCTGAAAAGTCCCTAGTTAAGATAATACAGAGTGAATCGATCGGTGAGGAAGATCCCAAGATGAAGCAGCTACACGCGTTCCAAGATAAAGAAGGATTATGGAGAGTGAAAACGAGGATAGTGAATCGAAATGACGATGAACTGTTCCGATTGCCAATTTTGATCCCAACGAATCATCCGGTCACAGAGCTAATTGTGAAATCAGTCCACGAGAAAATGTACCACTGTGGAGCCCAGACGCTGCGATCAGTACTAAGAGAGAAGTTCTGGATTCCAAAAGCTCGACAACTAGTTCGTCATGTAATTCATAAATGTCCTCGCTGTCGACGATTTGAAACCAAGCGAGTCGACGTACCAAAAGCATCGTTGCCTCAACATCGCGTACTAGATGTTGTGGTTTTTGAGGTGACAGGAATTGACCTCGGAGGACCTTTATATCTGGAAGATGGACAGAAGGTTTGGTTCGTCATCTTCACCTGTGGCGTATACCGTGCGGTCCACCTCGAACTGGTGACTTCCTTATCGACGGAAGCATTGGTGGGAGCAGTAGAGAGGTTCGTAGCAAGACGAGGTTGCCCTGCAGTCATCTACTCAGATAATGGGACGAATCTAGTTGGACTCCGGAACGAGTTTTATCGAGTTAATTTTGGAGTGAAATGGAAGCTCAATCCTCCGGCAGCACCGTGGTGGGGAGGTTGGATCGAGAGAATTGTTGGACTCACCAAAAAGCTGCTTCGAAGATTGCTGGGAAAACGTGTTGTCAACTACGAAGAAATGGTGACGATCCTCGAAAACTGTGAACGAGTTATCAACGCGCGACCACTCACCTACATTGCTGAGGACAATGATGACCCTGTGCCATTAACCCCAGAGATGTTTCTTCGAGAACCAAGAGCTGAAGGAGAGATTGATCTAAACGAATTCAGGTGTAACTTTGGGAAGAGCTATGAGAAACGCAAACGACTCCTGAAGGAATTCCGTAAGAGGTTCAGAAGCGAGTACCTAGGATTGTTGGTGCATCACGACAATCGCAAGAAACAACGACAGTTAAAAGTTGGAGATATCGTCCTTGTGGAGGTTGAAAACAGGAAGCAAATAAACTGGCCTATGGGAAAGATTACGAAGGTGTTTCCTGGAACTGACAATGTGCGAAGACTTGTGGAAGTTAAGACTAAGTCTGGATTCATGAAGCGTGCAGTTCAACGATTGTTCCCACTTGAAGTACCATCTGAGGACGTAGAGCAAGGCGACGGAGAGCTTAAGCCAGCGGAGGATGAGATCGTCAGGGAGAAAACATCCGGTGTGGAGTCCGCGTCAGTGCAAGAGAAAACTACTCCAGTAAAAGTAGGGAAAGTTTACACGCGTTCTGGAAGAAAAGTCAAGTTACCGATTAGGTTTAATTGAAGTTTGAGAGAAAATTTAATCATAAAACATTCTGTTAGATTTGAGATAATTCCTTCTTTATTTTTTTTTTAAATTAATATTGAACTTATAGCAAAGTTCAAAAGGTCAAGGTGGGAGAGTGACGCGAAAATAGGTACTTTTGGACCAACCGACGCTGGCAACACTGCCCCGCTGCCCCCCCTTCCCCCCGCGCATGCGCGAGCGAAAAAGGATTAACCTCGCAATTCCGGTAAACAAAAGCTGTCTCGACGCTAACGTTTGGTTTTGACAGGCCTGAAAAAGAACTATCTCTCATAAATTTTAATAATTGTTTTGAATAATATTTGTATTAATATTAATTTGTGTGATTTTTAAATAAATATTTCTTTCAATAAGTATTAAATTATTCATCACTGTTTTCTAATTTAGGCCTCGCCATCCATCGTTGTGACTCAATTTCTACTGATCACTGCAACAAAGGTATTGATTTATCAATTTATAATTTTCAAGTCAGTTTCCAGCATTACTGTAAAGCTAGGAGCTTTTAGTTCAGGTTAAGCCATCGGGACCTTGTATTGTCTTTCTTTTTCAAATTTATGACAAGACAACACCTTGATTGAACGTTATATTGAAAATTTCCCGAACGACACGTCCAAAATTATACTTGGAGTCTTTAACATACGAGATAAACCTGGAAGAACGGACTCACAGAGAAAGAGAAAAATGTTAAATGATTTTAAAAGAAAATATAACCTAATCGACTCATTTAGTTATCTCAATCCGGGAATTCGCGGGGTCACGCACTTCGCGACTGTGAACGGCACACCTTTCGAAACACGCATCGACTATATCTCAACTACGCCCGATTTAATAAGAAACTTGGAAGAATGCAAAACCTTATCTTACTCGCTCTCTGATCACAACGCCATCATCGCCCGTTTAAGCACCGAGAAAATGAAGTTAGTGCGAAAAATAGACAGACGAATTTTTACCTCCCGCCTCTTCGACGACATATATGCTTTTGAACTTGAAAACTTTCATTCGAACTATACGAACTTAAGCGCAAATGCTAAATGGAGATGTATAAAAGGACTTATATTGGAAGTTGCGAACGCATGTCTGAGGTATACGGTCCCAAGGCCGATGGGTCACAAGCCCGCTATTACTTCGATTTTTAACGAGAACGACATATTGCTGACTGATAATCGAAATATTTTAAATTATATTTTTAACCACTACCACGATCAATCCAGAGCCGACGATTCAATCACTCTAAGCGACATCGTAACGTATACAAATTCTATCCCGCGCTTTGATATTGTCTTCAACTTCGATGAACAACACTTTATAACGAAGGGCGATATAATTAATGCAATTAAACACCTTCCCAATAAAAAGATGGCTGGAGAAGACAAGATTCCCGCGGAATTCTATAAAAATTACCCGAACGACGCCGCTGATCTACTTCTCGCGATATTTACTAATTAACGCAAAGCAATAACGCGCCATCTATACATATAAAATAAAAGGATTTAAAAGCGCGAATGTTTCTTTTATACATAAAACAAACTTCTACTGTCCTTACTGCAATGAAAAAATATATTTTTTCATCGCAGTAAGGACAGTAGAAGTTTGTTTTATGTATAAAAGAAACATTCGCGCTTTTAAATCCTTTTATTTTATATTTACTAATGCCCAGGATGAAGGTGAGCTACCCGAACATATGAGATTGGGGAGACTGATTCTCTTACCTAAGAGGCCGAGCCCAAAGACGCTGAGTGAATGGAGACCTATTACGCTGATGAATACGGACTACAAAATCTTGTCTAAGTTACTACTTGCGAAAATTAAACCTTACTCTCCGCAAATTGTTCCTATTGAACAGAGATATGCAATTATGAATAGATCGATATTCGACCCTGATATCGAACACAGCGTCTACGCGGCAAACCTCCTCAATACGCCCCTCGCGATAGTCGTCCTCGACCTACAAAGGGCGTTTGACTCGCTCAACAGAAACATTTTAATTGCGACTCTTGAGAGAATCGGTATACCAAATATATTTATCAAATGGATCAAGATAATCTTGAACAACAGCGCGATTAAGATTGATGTAAATGAAGAAACATCTCCATCCATACAAGTGACAAGGGGAGTTCGTCAGGGCTGCGGGCTGTCGGCGGTACTGTTCTCGATCTCCACGACGGCTTTAATCTTTCACTTACGAGACAAACTGAGCTCCACGACCACGACGCACGTTTACGCCGACGACATGGTGTTTTTAATTAGAGACGAAAGCACTTCGACCGAATATACTCCTGCCTCCAAGATTTTAAGCGGGACTCCGGCATAAATATAAACTTTGGGAGAAGCAAAGGGCTGTGGTGTGGCAGCTGGGGCAACAGAACCGACACTCCGAGGGAAATTAATATGCGGAAAGACCAAATCAAAGTGCTTGGCATCTTAGTTGAAAACTCAAAAACGCCCTTCAAAACGGAGAAAGAAAACCTGCGCGAGGAATTTCGACAAGCGCACCGCTTGTCGCGATATATTAACGCGATATATTAACGAAAGATTAATACCGAAATTTACATATAAAATAAACGCGACTCTACCTGAAGACGTAATCCTCAACGACATACAAAAAGATATTGATGACGCCCTATACCTAAATACAACCTGGACAAATTACTCAATAAATTGTTTGCCTGTCGAGAACGGCGGCCTCGCTTTGCTCCACCTCGCCACGCAACGCGATTTATTCACATTAAAACTTATACAAAAGCAAATTAATGGACTTCAGAATGAAAACGAATTTCTATTTGAGAACAAAAATGCGACCAACTGCTACAATCTTTTTAATTACGATCTACACGGATTTCTCTCACCGCGAAGAAAACAAATTTTAGCAAGCTGGCGTAACATCGTTTACAAATTTAATATTGACTTCAAGCAGCTTTCGCAAAAAGATTATTTACACCTCGTTATACCGAAATGCCGCCTCTTAGACGGCCTTTATCTACAAAACCCTGCCGTCTTCAGCACAAGAAACTTGAAACGACTGAAAGATTTTATAGATACGAACGACGAAATGCGCGAGGTAAATGATCTATTTTCCCATGCCACGCGAAATATCCTCAACGATCTACAACGAATTGCCGAATTTTACAACCAGACGAAAAACACTACTTTTAAACTTCAAGATCATTCTTTCTGCGTGCATCTTACCATCGTTTACGAATCACGCCTTTTCTCACGTATAAAGAGTAACACACTACGAAATATAATTTTATCGACCAATTTTAACATTAAACGCGCTGAAGAAAAGGTTGGAAAGTGGAATTTCAACACTGCGCCATCCTGGCATAAAAAACGTAGCATTTACGACGATATCGCCTGGAGACTGAAACTAAGAGCCCTGCCACACCCGACCAGGAATGGAAGGCCCACCTGCACTGCGTGCGGAGGATCTCCAGACATACTACATCGATACCTAGAATGTGAATTCACTAAAAAGAAAATAAAAGAAGCTGCTGAAGAATGTCGGATTGTCGACCGCTTATACACCTTCAGCCCAGCCAACTTCATCCTACACCGCGAAAATTCAGAATTACGTCGAATTTTAAACAAGAAGAAATACGAAATTTACAAATATTTTATAGAGATATATTTTAATTGTACCCCCTCCCCCACTAATTGAAATGTAACGACGGTTTATATGACTGAATAAAAATTGCTTTTGTTGTTTACATACATACATACATACTCGGCCGTGCGGCCGCATCTCGCGCGCGCTCCGAATTGTTCGCCTTTCGCTGCTCTTCTGAGAATCTAAGTCAAAATCTAATTTCATATTCTTACTCTCCATCATCAGCTCTTCATTCCTGCATATCGTTTCCCACCCATAGTCATTTTTCGAGTTTTTGCTCATTGCTAATCAGCATATTTGCCAAGTTTCAAGTTGAAACTTGGCAACCATCACCATGGCAACGGCCGAGAAGGTCGTTGCGTCATCGTCATCATCTGTCGCCTCATTGGTCGCTCATATCCCATCTGTGACATCATCACTTTCGCACATCGCAAAGCAAAAATTTACATCTCCACCGACAACCGATAATCAATTGGAAAATTTGCAAAGGCAAAAAATACAATTTTCATCTGAAGAAAAAAAGAAATTCGACGAAAGAAGAAGATCTACCTACGAAAAGAGAAGTAAGGAAATAAAGGCAACGATCCAATTTGAAGTCCTTTCCGAAGCATCCGCCGAGGAACATCTGATCGGCATCGGCCAAGTAATTGGATTTGAAAACATCCACTCTGTGGGGAAAATTAATGGTCAGGCCATTGTCTCTGTAGCAGACCAGAAACAGGCCGAAGCTCTCCTGAACAATGGATTTAAAGTCAGAGACAGAGTTGTTTACCCATCCCCACTTTTCCGACCATCCCGCAAATACATCCTGTCGGGTGTCCTTGCCTTCATTCAAGACCAGGAAATAGAGGAGACTCTGGCTCTTTATGGCCAAGTTCTGAGCATCCGCCCGCTCCCATTTCCTACCGACAATCCTTTGCTGAAACACCTCTCTTCGCTTAGAAGAGAAATTGTCTTTAAAAATAAAGAAAAAACGCCGATGCCGGCTGTGATCTCTATCACCCATATGGAGAGACACTTTAAGGTCTTCATCGGAGAGGATGTGGTGTGCACCGCGTGCAGAAGGCATGGACACACGAACACCAAATGCCCGTTCGACCCGGCGATAAGAGCAAAATCACGAGGACCTTCGCCGAGGCCCTGAACACCACACCGCTGCCAGAGAGCATCGAACAGAAGCCAATTGCAGAGAAACAGCCTGCCCAGGAAACGAGGGACCCTCCTGCAAAAAAAAAGACCCTTCGCGACTACAGAAAGTGAGATTAACGGGCACAAAATAGAAGCCCAAGATAAAAGATCCAAAACGAATGATCCTCTCGAACAGCCCCGTGACTTGGTAAATCCAAAAGAAAACCTCATGCAAGTACTACAAATAGAGAATGAGACCCTCAACACAGAGCACCTCATGGCGGACTTGCCAGAAGCTGAGAAACCTCTAAACGGAGAAATATCTGAAGATAATGAGTCGTTGGCCGGTCTGTCAGACTGCTCGATAACCTCTTCCCAGCATGAAAGGGAATTACACGAGTGTGACCGGAAGACAAATCCTCAGCTTGAGAAAGCGATCTCTACCATTTTCAAGAGAACTGGTCACGCCAGAAAAATAAAAATTAATGAGCAAATAGTAAAATATCCCGACCTCCTGCACGATGTCACCTGCCACCTGGAAGACCTTTTAGAAAAAAGAAGAACCAACATGAATATGAGAAGCGATGACAGGAAAAAACTCAACAACGACATTCAGAGGACGAAAATAATTTTGAGAACAATGAAGGAAGATTGAAATGCTTTTTTTCACCTTTTTAACTGTCTCTCTCTTTTACTTCGTCTTTTTTTTATCCCTCACTTTATACTTTCTCTCTTATCTTCTCGCTCTCGTGTTTATTGTAAATACATTCCTTTTAAAACTAACGCAAATTTTTACTCTTTTACTCTCTTTATGCTATTATTTTACTGTTTTATCTATTTTATCTCTCTTTTTTTTATTCTTTCATTTATAGGATGTTGGACTCTTGTGAGCCTTCCTGCGACGCTGTAAATTTTGAGTTTCTAAGAATTTTATCGTTGAACGCCCGTGGAATCGCGAACAAGCAAAGACAAGAATTTTTAAAAGATTGGATGAAGATAAACGAAGGAGAAATATACGCAATTCAAGAAACGAATATTCAAACTTTCAATACGCGACAAGACTTAACAGCTTTTGATATCTATGTAAATGAACCTATTTCTCGCGGCGGTGGACAACTATTTTTAATACATCGCTCGATTTTTAGCGCGAATTTTGAAATACTAAAGAACGGGAAAATATTTGCCATACAGATTTTAATGAACAGGAAAATCGTCCTTTTTATTAATGTACACCTCTATCACGATCCCGATGAAGCTTTTAACGATTTACACCAAATACAAAACTACTTGAACGCTTACCCGAAAGATACCATGAAGTTTATATTGGGAGACTTTAACATTCTCGACAAACCGGGCAAGACGGACTCTCGCCGAAAGTTCAACTTACTTTCGGATTTTAATTAAAAAAAAACAATCTTATCGATATTTTTAAACATGTTAATCCTGGACTTAACGGTTTTACGCATGAAGCTCTCATCCATAACACGCCTGCTAGAACCAGAATAGATTATATACATTGCTCGACAAGTTTTACACCAAATCTTATTAAATGCGAAACCATTGCATACAACTTATCTGACCACAACGCCATTATCACGCGATTACGAACAAGGAATACGCAATTTTTTAAAAAGAACATCGACTCGAAAATTTTTAACTCTCATATCTTCAAAGAAATATTTTTATACGAACATGAGAGTTTTATTACGAACTTTAATTATATTTGCGCGAAGGCACATTGGAGATGCTTGAAAAAACTAATTTTAGAAACCGCGGAAGTTTGTCAAAAATACACTTTTACGAAATTTAGACGCCTCAAACCCGCAATTACTGCAATTTACAATGACAACAATGAATTCCTTGACAACAACGACGCTATCCTAAACCATATTTTCGCATTTTATCAAAATAAAACGAAGGCAGACGAATCTATTATTTTAGAAGACATTAGAAATTATGTAAATATTATTCCGCGCCTCGATATCGAATTTCATTTCAACGAAGAAAATTTTATAACGAAAAACGACATTTTAAACGCGATTAAGCTCTTACCGAATAGAAAGATGGCCGGCGATGATGGCATCCCCGCCGAATTCTATAAAGAATTTTGTGACATCGCCGCCGACTCTTTACTCGAAATTTTTTATGAAGCACAATTAGAAAACTCCCTACCTGACCACATGAACGCTGGTAAAATGTTTCTATTACCGAAAACTCCTAATACGCGAACTATGAACGATTGGCGCCCAATCACCTCTATGAACACGGATTATAAGATTCTATCGAAAATTTTACTCACAAAAATCAAGCCGTACTCCGCGCGCATGATACCAGCAGAACAGAAATACACCATCCCCGGCCGATCCATATTCGATATCATCCCCGAAATTGAGAAAAATATTTACGAATCGAATTTATTTAATACGCCCCTCGCAATCGTAACTCTCAACTTACAGAAGGCGTTCGATTCGATTAACAGACCGTTTATTATCGCTACGCTTGAAAGACTCGATATCCCTGATATTTTCCTGAAATGGATTAAAATCGTCTTTAATGGAAATAAAATAAAAATTGACATGAACGGCGAGTGCTCTCCTGAATTCGACGTAAATAGAGGCGTGCGACAGGGCTGCGGCTTGTCCGCGCTGCTTTTCTCATTCGCCACGACGTCTCTCATACATCATCTTCGTCGAAACCTCAGCTCTACGTCCGAGATATACGCATACGCCGACGATTTTATCTTATTTTTAAAAGACGAAACTGATTTTAAGCGGATTTATAACTGTTTTAAATATTTCGAGAAAACATCCGGCATCGCTATAAATTTTAAAAAGAGTAAGGGGTTGTGGTATGGCAATTGGAGCGGCAGGACCGATAGGCCAGAAGATATAGAAATGCAGAACGACACAATTGATATCCTCGGTATACACTTCGAAAACTCCAAAACGCCCCTCAAAACGCAAACTGAAAATCTTCGTTCCTATTTCCGCCATTCAGCCCTAATTGCAAAACAAAACATTTTAACGCTCCCCCTCCACCTCAAGACGCGATTTTTAAATGCGAACTTTATACCAAAATTTACCTACATGATAAACGCCATCTTACCAAACGATTCTATATTAAACGTACTACAAAAGGACTTGGATGACGCGCTCTATGATGAAACAACTTGGACGACCTCGACAATGAATTGCTTGCCCGCCGAGAGGGGTGGCCTCGGCCTGCTGCATTTGGCTACTCAGCGCGACCTCTTTATTCTAAAACGTATACAAAGGTCTATTAACGGGGAAAAAAACGAAAACGATTATCTTTTTATAAACAAAAATTCGACAAACTACTACAATCTGTTTAACTACGATTTACACAGTTTTCTATCGCCACGACGAAAACAGACTCTATCAACTATAAGTACTGGAATCCCATTCAATACAGTTAGAAAACAAATACGAGAATCATGGGACGAGTGTCTTTCGTCCCATGATTCTCGTATTTGTTTTCTAGACTCTATCAAGCTGGAAAAACATCGCGCCAAACTTTCATATCGATTTTAAACGCCTCTCGAAAAACGACTTCTTACACATCGTGCTTTTAAAATGCCGCCATTTACACGGCCTTTATATGCAAAATCCTGCCGTCTTCAATGTTCGAGGCCTGAGGCGTTTGAAAGACTTTTTGAATTTAAACGGTGATATACGAGATATCAATGATTTTTTCTCCCACGCCACGCGAAACATTCTGAACGATTTTCAAAGAATCACTACGTTCTATAATGAAACGAAAATTATGAATTTTAAATCAAGCAACCATTCTTCCTGCGTGCATCTTCCCATCGTCTACATATCACGCCTTTTCTCACGTCTAAAAAGCAACGCACTACGAAATATAATTTTATCAACCTATTTTAACCTTAAACGCGCAGAAGAGAAAGTTGAAAGGTGGAACTTCAACACTGCACCAGCCTGGCATAAAAGGCGTAGCATCTACGACGATATCGCCTGGAGGTTGAAATTAAGAGCCCTGCCACACCCGACCAGGAATGGAAGGCCCTCCTGCACTGCGTGCGGAGGATCTCCTGACATACGACATCGATACCTAGAGTGCGAATTTACCAAGAAGAAAATAAAAGAGGCTACAGAAGAATGTCAGATTATCGACCGTTTATACATATTCAGCCCAGCCAACTTCATCCTAGAACGCGAAAATCCAGAAATACGTCGAATTTTAAACATGAAGAAATACGAAATTTACAAATTTTTTATTGAGCAGGATTTTAATTGTACCCCCTCCCCCACTAACAATTGAAATGTAACGACGTTTTTTATGACTGAATAAAAATTGCTTTTGTTGTTTTACATACATACATACATACATACACTGACTTTTATATACACTGCGTGACATTGAAAATGAAACACCAAGAAATAGTGGCCAGAAAATTATGCAAATTTCAGGGTAGACGCGCCTAACCGAGTTATGCAAATGATGTAAAATGCGCAGCTCTCGTGCGCACATGGAGTAAGATATAAGGGAAGGAACTTGCAGAAAGGACAGTATTCGTGTCGTTATTTCTTCAAGGAAAATTATTGTAGAAATTTTGTTCTTGTGTCAAAAGACACGTGTAATAACAGAGAATGCCAGGTCATCGTAAACGGAGGCAGTTCAAGCAGACAGACGCTTTTACGAGGGGCATGGTGATCGGACTGAAAAGGGCAGGTTGGTCCATACGTCAAATCGCAGCTGATACACACCTTGGTGCGTCCACGGTGCACCGACTGTGGAGAAGATGGTTGGAACAAGGAAATGTGGCAATTTATAGGAATGTCGGTGCAACCAGAGTGACGTCAGCACGTGTGGATCGGCGTATCCTTCGACAAGCAGTGGCGGCCCCACAAGCCACTTGTACCGCCATCCTGCAACATGTGCAAGACACCCTAGATCATTCCATCTCGACCAGAACCATTTCCCGTCGATTGGTTGCTAATGGCTTGCACTCATGCCGTCCGCTAAGAAGACTGCCATTGACCCCACCGAATAGGCGCCAACGTTTGGAATGGTGCCGGGCTAGATCGACGTGGATGACGGAATGGCACAGGGTCGTGTTCTCAGATGAGTCGCGTTTCTGCTTGTGCAGTGATAGTCGCCGTGTACGCGTGTGGCGTCGACGTGGAGAAAGGTCCAATCCTGCAGCAATTGTGGAACGCGCCACCGTGCGACAACGTGGAATCATGGTTTGGGGCGCAATCGCGTATGATTCCAGGTCACCTTTACTTCGTATTCAGGGCACTATGACGGCCCAACGATACGTTGATGATGTGCTGCGACCGGTGACACTCCCCTACCTTCAGGGGGTACCCAATGCCCTTTATCAGCAGGATAACGCCCGACCGCACACTGCTCGCATTAGCCAACAAGCTCTGCAAGATGTACAGATGCTTCCCTGGCCACCGTACTCTCCTGATCTCTCACCAATCGAGCACGTCTGGGACATCATTGGACGCCGTTTGCATGCCTTGCCACAGCCGCGTTCAGAAGACGAACTGTGGCAAATGGTTGAGAGGGAATAGAGAGCCATCCCTCAGGACGCCATCCGTACTCTGATTGACTCTCTACCTAGACATGTTGCTGCATGCATCGCCGTCCGCGGTGGTCCTACTTGCTACTAAGCCGACGCCGTTCTCGCTCTGTATTATGACTATCATTTTGAAATAAAGATCACTTATTGTTCGTCCCTGTCTCTCTTTGTCTGCCGAGTTTCATCACTTTCTGGCCACTATTTCTTGGTGTTCCATTTTCAATGTCACGCAGTGTATATAAGGATTTATTTACAGCCTAACTCGAGCTGTTTCTACACAAAAACATAAACAGACATGATGATAACTACTCTTTCTTTCAAATTCACTCAATTATTTACAATTACATCACATCTCCCTTCTTAGAGATTAGCTCTAGTCATCTCCAAAATGTCTGGGCGGACGAATTATTCTTCCTGAGCGAGTCCTATAAAGTGCTTCTTTAGGAGATGTTGATGAATCGGTCACATCCGTAGGAGCATCTGAAAGTGTGTGTGTTGGCTTCTGGGTAATTTATATATGGCTCTTCGTCTGGCTCGAAGTGTGGAGACCCTGGAGACCTCTGACCAGTAGGAAGTAGATGGAAGCGATTTATTCTAACTCTTCTTCTCGGTGTATCAACCATATATGTTCTAGGAGCGTCTGCTTTGGAAATGATGACTCCGGGAGTTTTAAGGTCCGTCAGCCAAACTCGATCATTTACTTCCAATGGAGGTAGTTTTCGTACTCCTTTTGCTCGATCAAAGTAGTATTTTTTTTTCCCTTTGAATAGCCTCTTGATTTTTCAAATTCTTTAGATTGGTTGGTTGGTGTTGTTTCGCTGGTGTTGGAATGGCGGTGCCAATCCGCCGTCCCATGCTAAGTTCTGCTTGGCTGAAGCCATTTGCAAGTGGTGTAGCTCGATATGCCAGCAAAGCCAGATAGGGATCTTTTGACTTGCCAATTCTTTCTTTAACAATTTTTACAAAATATTCTATGAAGCCGTTACTCTGCGGGTTTCTTGGACTGGAGGTGACATGAGTAAATCCGTAATCTTGGGCAAATTCTTTAAATAGTGATCTGAACTGGGGGCCATTGTCACTCCGCACTTCCAAAGGAATTCCGTGCCTTGAAAAGATGGACTTACAGTGGACTATTACAGAAGCTGATGTAATGTCCTCTAATCTCGCAATTTCTGGCTATCTTGAATAATAGTCAGTTATTAACAAATAGTTTTGACCTTTCAGTGTAAAGAGGTCAACCCCGACTTTCTCCCAAGGACAACTTGGAAGCTGTGAGTGTAATAGTGGCTGATGTCGATTTGTTCTTTCCTCAATACACATAGGACACGTTCGGACCATCTCCTCAATTTCGCTTGTGATCCGGGGCCACCAGACGGATCCTTTGGCCCTTTCGCGACATTTCACTGTCCCAAGGTGTCTTCATGGATTCTTTGGAGCAACCCTTTCCTGATATTCTCTGGGATAACGTATCTTGACCCTTTCAGGAGAATACCATTCTCAACGGAGAAATCATCCTTTGCTGGCCAATATTGACTTTCGGAAATGGAGACATTTGTTCTCTCTGGCCATCCTTCCTGGGTGTATTTAATAATATTCTGTATAACCGGGTCTTTGTCTTGGCTTTCTTTGATTTCTTTTACTCGGACATCAGATATGGGCATAAATGAGACAACTTGTTGAACGTAGGCACATAACTCTGCTTCCAATTCCTGAGTCCCGACTTTCATCCTAGGTGATCTAGATAGCGCATCCGCCACTATCTAGTTCTTTCCTGGCGTATGTACGATCTTATACGAATATCTCAAAATCCGTAGTCTCAATCTCTGAATCCTAGGTGTGAGATCATCGATGTTTTTGGAAGTAAAGATCGGTACTAGTGGTTTGTGGTCGGTTTCAAGAGTGATCACCAGGCCTTGGATGTATTGCTTGAATTTCTCACAAGCCCAGGTGATAGCCAGTGCCTCTTTTTCGATTTGGGCATAACGCTTTTCTGTTTCAGAGAGCGTTCTAGAAGCATATGCGATGACTTTTCTTAGTCCATCTTTGGTTTGCCATATTACTGCGCCTAGCCCAAAGGATGAAGCATCGGCTGATACTGTGATTGGCAAAGAAGGATCATACAAGGCTAGCCCTTGCGCAGAAGTAAGACTTTTCTTTATTTGGTCAAATGCCCGATCTTGATCATCTTCCCAAATCCATTATTCTTTCTTTTACAGTAACTTGTTCAATTGATGCGATATCTCCGCTAAGTTGGGGACAAATCAAGCTGAAAAATTTACCATTTCTAAAAATTATTGCAGTTCCTTGACAGATCTCGGTTTGGGAAACTCCATTATAGCTCGTTTTCTTTTGGGGTCTACTTGAATCCCGTTAGGATCAATTTGATGACCTAAAAACTTAATAGTTGTAACTGCAAATTTGCATTTATCCTTGTTCAAGGTAATTCCCGATTTAAAAAGTCTTGTTAATACTGTTTCGAGTCTTTTATCATGTTCTTCTTGGCATGAACCATAAACCAAGATATCATCCATATGGCATAGAGTTCCTTCCAGTCCTTCCAATATTTGACCCATTCTTTTCTGAAAAATTTCCGGAGCGGAAGAGATACCGAAGGGTAACCTCTTAAACCGAAATCTCCCAAATGGAGTGATAAATGTGGTAAGTGCTGACGATTCTGAAAACAGTGGTATTTGCCAGAATCCACTATTGGCATCTAACTTTGTGAATAATTTAGCTCCTTTCAACTGGGCTAACGTATGTTCTACCACCGGGATCGGGGATCATTCCCTTAGAATGTTTTGATTGAGTATCGAGAGATCGACACATATTCTTAATTTTCCCGAAGGTTTTGCAACGAGAACCATGGGCGAACACCATTCAGAAGAACCCTCAACTTTTTAATTACGCCATTTGATGTCATTCTCTCCAGTTCCATTTGAAGTTCTTTCATTAGAGGTATAGGTACTCTTCTTGGTGTATATATATTGAATAAGGTTTTGCCCCTTCTTTCAACTTTATTTCGTACGGAATATCTATTTTTCCCAGTCCAGTAAATAACTTAGGAAATTTGAGCATTGGGTCTAGCTTGGTAGGAGCATGATCTTCGACAATATTTATCCTCCTAACAAGACCTAGGATCTCGCTAGCCCTACAGCTTAGTAAAGGTCGGGCAACCCCATTAAAGATGTAGATACTCTCTTCGCACTTCTGCCTTTTTGATTCCAAAAAAGCCTGGAACATTCCATTTACCTCTATCTTCTTGGAAACAGCAAAAATATTCTTATCGGCCTTCTCCGTCTTAAGGTATCCAAAATGTTGTAAGTAAATCTCTTCTGGCATAACCGAAACCTCTGCTCCTGTATCGATTTTAAATTTTATTGGCAAGTCATTCACCTTTTTTTATCACTTCACACCACTTATCTTCATCATTCTCCTGCTTTCCCACTATTCCAATGAATGCATTATTTTGGGAGCTTGATACTTCTTGTATGGTTTTAGTGTGACAAACCTTGGAAAAATGACCTTTCTTTCTGCATTTGTAGCAAATAGCATCCTTAGCAGGACATTGTTCTTTCGAATGTCCTTGATAATATCCACATCGGAAACATTTACGTTTCTCATTAGATGACCATCCTTGATGATTCTTTGGAAAATTAGAATTGTACGTTTTTGTACCTTTCATTTTTGTTTTCTGGAGAAATGAGCCATTTCTCCCTACTTTCTTGTCTATCGCATCTACGTTCCGATTTTCAGTGTCTTGTCTAATTTATTTTTGTTTATTTTTTACACTTTCTGATTGATGCACTATCTGGATTGCCTTCTCCAAGGTTAGTTCCGATTCCAACTGTAATTTTCAGAAAAAAAGGATACGCTGACGTCACGCCACCACTACGCTGCGTACTTTGTTTTTGTTTCCCCCCCCCCGCTCGCTTGTGTCTTTTGTAACTATTGTGTTGGAGCGGGTCGCTCCTTAAATAAATGCATGTATTAGTTTATAATTAAATGGAATCCCTTCTTTCTTCTTCCCAGTAAGAGACGCCTACGGAAGCCAACAGAATTTCAGAAGTGGGATAACCCTGAAGAGAGAAGAATTGCTGGAGTGATTAAGCAGCAACAAAGGATGCGCGACGCCATGTTGGATTAACCTAAAGAAGAAGCTGCAGCACACGAATGGTATGTACGTAACCTTATTACCATTTATTTGAAAGTATTTTGAAAGTAAATTGAAAAAAAAAGTAGCGGTAAATACGCTGATAACCTAACTTGAAGAAACAAATAAAAGTATTATCGCAAAGTATCGCGGTATAAGCGTTGTCCCAAAATTACTAAAGAAAAGTTGATTTCGTTTAGAGAAATAATTAAAACAGTACGTATCCGGTTTAGTTAGTTTTATTTAATTATTTTTTGTTTTGTTTATACTCTATCTTTTTTTGAAAAATATGACTTATTTAGCCAGAGTAAAGAAATGCGATTTGAGCAAGTTGGCGTATGAACTCAGCGAGGTAGTACCGCCAGAGAGCAGGATCGTCGACTTAAAACGCCTTATCCTGAATAGTCAATCTTACGAAGAAGAATTCGCAAAGCAACTGTTGGAGACTCTGATCGAGGAACGGGAACAAACGGAACGGGAACAGACAGAACGAGCTGAACGGGAGCGAATGGAACAAACAGCACGAACAGAGCGGGAGCCAGCAGAACGAATAGAACGGGAACGAAAAGAACAAATGGTAATGGAATTCGAGCTTGAGAAGCTGCGCATCCAGACTATGCATGGAAACAACGATCCGTCTCTCGGTACCAGTAATAACGCACATTGCGAGATACGTAAACTGTTGCCCAAGTACGAATCGAAGGACAGTGGTTTGAGTTTCTATCTAATTCTTTTCGAACGACAGGCAAAGCGACTAGGGTTGGATGAAGACCAATGGGAATTCAGACTTCTAGGATTACTACCTTACGAAATGACGCAATTAATCGCTCGGGAGACAGAAGGGCAAAGCGGCGATTATAGATTCGTGAAAAGGTTACTCCTAAAACGGTACAAGTTGAGCCCCGAACAGTTCAGACAAAAATTCGAGAAGGACGATAAATCTCAAAAGGGTTCCTGGAGAGACTTCGCTTTCGAATTGCGAGGGTTTTTCAACGAATGGATCGAAGGAATGAACGTGGAAAATTTCGACGCTCTAAAGGATTTGTCCGTCACTAACCAGCTAAAGAAAAATGTCCCAAATGTGCTGCGTAATCATCTCATTGACGATTGGACCAAGATAAACAACCCAGATGTGTTGGCGGATAAACTGAACGAGTACGAAAATGTTCGCGCCGAGATGGGACCTCCGCATTGGAATTCGAAACACACCATACCACCGTCGTTTCAGCAGAATTCTGCGAGATTTTCCAACCGAAGCGAAGTTAAAGAGACTGAACAAGGAACGAATGTTTCGAGTAGAGAGGCTGCAAGGAACGAAATCAGTGAAAAGTATCCTAACACCTCGAGGAGAATGGTCAACCGTGCAATCAGAAACGACAAGGGAGAACCGAAGTGCTTCAACTGCAATCAGTTTGGACACATTGCCAGAGACTGCCCAGTATCCAAGGCTACGTTGACATGCCGAGGATGCGGTCAAACGGGGCACAAGGAAAGAAATTGCACAAGACCCAAAGAAGGACTAAAAGTAGCCAACCTGGAAGTCAAAGGACTGAAGGCTGTCCCGCCAGATGTATATTTGAAGGACGCCAAGATCGACAACAAGGAGACCGTGAAAGCAATGATAGACACCGGGAGCAGCAGTTGCCTATTAAGAGAATCGGTCGCAAGGAGGATCAACGTCGACATCGAACCAGACTCGACTAGTCTGTACGGCATCGGTAACCAGACCGCACCAGCTGCCAGGACCGTTGGGAAGACGAGAGTTGACCTGGAAATTGATGGCGTCGTCGGAAAAGAAATCGCTGTATTCATTGTTAACGATGATGCCCAACCTTATGACCTACTAATTGGAAGAACATGGACAGATCTGCCCTACGTATCCTTCGCCAGAATCGGTAAGGAACTGCATATTGGCTATTCAACCTAATTTCTGTTTGCTAATCTGCAAGAAGAAATCAAGTCGCGTCGCGTTGAACTGAGAGCAACCGAGACTGTTCAGTTGGGAAGCGACTGCATTAACTTTGCAAGTGCAATTACAGACGAGGTAAGGGACGGATACGTATTGTTCACAGGAGTAGACGACTGTGTCAATTCTCTATTGGAAGTGGTCGATGGAAAGAAGACCGTGCCCATCATCTCAGTTGGCAAGGGCAATTTGAGAGTAAAGAAAAACCAATGCATAGGTCGAGTTGAACTACTGAGCCCTGATGACATTGTTGTTAACCTGGACGTTACAGAGGATGCGTTTCAGACTGAGAGTGAATAGAAGAGGGAAGGACAGGACCAAATAAAACGAAAGCGCCCCATACTGCCTGAGGACGTCAACATCAATCATTCTCTGACTCCGAAAGAGAGACAAGAAACCCTCGACGTAGTGAATGAATAAAGAGACTGTTTCGCTCTTGGTATGGGTGAATTAGGGTGCACCGATGTCACCAAGATGGACATTAAGGAGGTTGATGGAAGCAAGCCAGTCTGTCTGAGACCGTACAAGACGACTGCAAGTGAACTCGAAGCAATCAGGGAGATTGTCAGAGAGTGGAAGGACAATGGAATAGTCAGGGAAAACTAGATTACCCTACGCTAGTCCCATCCTACTTGTGAGAAAGAAAACTGGAGATCATCGTTTGGTGGTGGATTATAGGAGACTCAACATTCAAACAGTTAAGGACAAGTTCCCTTTACCGAGGATAGACGACCTTCTGGAAGGCCTACGGAATGCGAAATTCTTCACCCCTCTGGATCTGGCGCATGGATATCTGCAGATACCACTGTCTGATAAGGCAAAACTAAAGACAGTATTCATAACCCCAGATGATACAGGTCAATTCGAAAGGATGATTTTTGGACTCGCCAACGCACCAGCAGAATTCCAAAGACTGATGCACACTGTTCTAGGTCCGCTGCTGAACAAGAAGGCATTCTGCTATCTCGACGACGTGATTATCCCGGCAAAGGATTGGCGAGAGATGATCGAAAGGTTGAGGGAAATACTTGAAAGAATAAGATCAGCGAAGTTGACACTGAAACCCTCTAAATGTGAGTTCGGAAGGAGGGAAGTTGAGTTCCTAGGGTATGTCATCAGTACAGGCGGACTTGAGCCAGGCCCAAGAAAGATCAAGGCGATAGGAGAATTTCCAGAACCCAAGAATGTCCACGACATACGACGCTTTCTGGGACTGACGAACTTTTTCAGACGATTTGTAAAGGACTTCGCGAGGAAGCAGAACCGCTAAGCAGACTTACAAAGAAAGGTACACAATTTGAATGGAAGGAAGAACAACGAGGTCATTTGGAGGACTTCGAAATGATCTGGTCGAATATCCGGTACTAGCTCATTACATCCCTGAACTTAAGACAGAAGTACATTGCGATGCGAGTGCTGAGGGACTAGCAGGAATGTTGCTACAAGAGGACGAAGACTGCAAATGGCGCTTGGTCTACTGTGTGAGCAAGAAGACAACAGAGGCTGAGAAGATGTACCATTCAAGCAAATTGGAGCTGATGGCGATAGTGTGGACCTTGGATCGACTTCGTCAGTTCCTCGTCGGAATCAAGTTTACAGTGGTTACAGATTGCCAAGCGCTGGTCTACATTAACGCGGAGAAGACTACAAATCCTCAGATAGCGCGATGGTACAATCTGATTCAGGAATACGATTTCGACATTCGGCATAAACCAGGAGAGAAGATGGCCCACGTAGACGGAATGAGCAGAGCTCCAGTCGACGACCCTAGAGACACGATGGAGGAAATCGTGGAGAAAAACCTCGAAGTATGCTTCACAATCACACTGGAAGAACAAATCATGATGATTCAGCATTCCGACCCTGAATTGAGAGACCTGATCCAGATCTTTCGAAAGGACCCATGTAATAGAACAGTAGGAGAACAAAATAGAATTACAACTACAGCTACAAAGGAGGCAGACTTTTCCGCATGGTGAAAAATGGAGAAGAGGACCGAGCCCTGTATGTTATACCCTGACAAGATTTGTCCGATTAAGCCCTGTAAGGAATACATCGACGCAGAACGTCCAGAAGGCAATGAAAAGTTTTGTGAATGATTTCGGACTACCCGACAAGATCATCAGCGACAGAGGGTCATGTTTTACCTCAAAGCAATTCGAAGAATTCTGTCGAGGAAATGGAATGCATCATACATTGAACTCTACGAAACATCCGCAAGGGAACGGGATGGTCGAAAGAGTGAACCGAACAGTATTGTCCACTATAGCAACCGGTATCGAGGATCCGCGACGGAAGGATTGGGACCTGAAGATCAAGGAGGTAGAGCGAGACCTGAATAAGGCGGTGAACAAAACGACGAATAAAACACCGTTCGAAACACTCAACGGCTATTCCCCTCGATTACACGACGGGATACTTAGAAGATTAGCCGACGAAGCCGAGGACGATTGAAATCCAGGAATGCCCGAATGTAGGCGCCATCCCGACCAGAGAGCCGCAGACAAACGGAATATAATAAACAGAAAATGGAAGCCGAGCTTCCCAGAAAAAAGGGGATACGCTGACGTCACGCCATCACTACGCTGCGTACTTTGTTTTTGTTTTCCCCCCCGCTCACTTGTGTCTATTGTAACTATTGTGTTGTAGCGGGTCGATCCTTAAATAAATGCATGTATTAGTTTATAATTAAATGAAATCCCTTCTTTCTTCTTCCCAGTAAGAGACGCCTACGGAAGCCAACACTACTAACCGATCCCTGATCATCTCTTCTTTTAAGATACCATAGTTGCAGTTCTCTGCCAGGACGTAGAGATTGGTTATAAATTCCTCTACGGGCTCACTCTCCCCTTGAATTCTTCTATTAAATTTTGCTCCTTCATATATAATGTTTCTTTTTCCTATAAAATAGTTTTGGAATTTGGATACTACAAGTTTATAGTCATTATTTTGTGCTTCACTTAAATTAAATTAAATCAAATTTTTTTTCTGCCCTATCGTCCATAATGTAAACCAGAGCATTTACTTTCTCATTCTCACTTTTCTCTGAAAGTCCTGAAGCGATTCTATATCTTTGAAATATTTTGAACCATATCGGCCATTCATCAGGTTTACCAAAATTAAACCCTTCTGGAGCATCAATTTGCATATAATTAGCCTTTTTTTTCTTTTAAAAAATAATTTACTTATATTTCAACTTTATAATTTTAATAATTGCTTTTAACGCTTTCTTTTCCACGCGGTTAGGCTTAGCTTAGCACGTTATAAAATTACTTACGCTTTAGGCTTCTTTTCCTTTTGCCGCTGCCACCATGTTTTGTTTCTTTAAAAAATCAGGATGCAGAGATGAACAATTATTTATATTTATTTTAAGAGAGGGAACTTCATAACTCATGGCTTATTTATCAATTATTTATTTACAGCCTAACTCGAGCTGTTTCTACACAAAAACATAAACAAACATGATGATAACTACTCTTTCTTTTAAATTCACTAAATTATTTACAATTACATCACAGTACTGATACATGTCTCCCACCAACCCCAAAAACTTTAAACATCAATGACACATCATGGGATATATGGCTCAAAAGACTTTTTCACATCAACGAATAATACATGAAATTATGCAAAACAATGCACTAGTACACAAATTTAACTGCAATACAAGAAAGGATCTGAATTGTGTAACATGAACCCAAGCAAAATTCTCCAGAAAACCTTTTAAAGAAGTCAAATTTGAACAATCATCCCAATCTCTTGATCTCCTACATGTTGATCTCATTGGCCCTATACAACCAATCTCAATTTGCAAAGCAAAATACATTCTAACAATAGTGGATGATTAGTCAAGAAAAATATTTACAAACTTTCTTAAATCTAAATCTGACACTCCAGATGCCATCAAGAATTTCACAGAAAGAATTGAAAATTCTTTAGAAAGAAAAGTAAAATCAATAAGAAGTGGTAATGGCCTGGAATTTGTCAATTCTAATCTGAAATCATACTTTACAACCAAGGGTATTGAACACCAGAAAACAACTTTATATTATCCAGAACAAAATTGAAGATCAGAGAGAGCAAACAGATCTCTTATATAAGGCACCAGAGCACTCTTGATAGAAGCATAACTGCCAACAATTTTTTGGGCTGAAGCCATGGATGCATTCACATACATTAAAAATACAACCCCATCAAGACACAACAAAAGGTGCACTCCAGAAAAGCTTTTTACAGGAAGAAAGCCAACAATTGGACATTTGAAAATCTTTGGTTGTTTAGCAGAAATGTGGATTCCCAAACACAAAAGATCAAAATTTGAAAAAATCACCAAAAAGCATTTTTTTGTGGGATGCTCCAACAATAGGAAAGCCTATAGAATTTGTAACCCCCAAGATTTCTCTATTGCTGAAAACAGAGATGTAAAATTCTTTGAAACAAGAAAAGGATCAGAACTTTTAAATCAAGAAAAAGATAAGATGACCCAAAATTATACCCTAATTAACTTGGAAGATGAAGATTCTGAGGAAAATTACCATCCATCTTTAAACAGAAGCAATCTTACAAGAAAATGCTTCATTACCAACTCAACAACACCATTATGATCTAAGACCTCATCATCCTGGACCTCGATTCTATTATGAACCTTCCTTAAGTGATGTTGAAGAAAAGGATAATGACTCACCTGATTCAAGTTACCAAACTGGTGATACTGTTTTAAAGACATCTCATCAATGATATTCCATACCCAACTGCTACAAAGAAGCTATTAATTTATCTGATTCTGAAAAGTGGATAGGAGCTATGAAAAAGGAGCTTGACTCTTTAAGGGAACATAAAGTTTGGACACTTCAACCTCTTCCCAAAGGCTCTAAAGTAATCAAAAGTAAATCGATTTACACCATCAAGAAAGATGCAACAACACAAGATAGAAAAAACAAAGTTGGACTAGTTGCAACAGGCTACCAGCAGAGCTATGAAGAAATTTTCTCACCAGTCATCAAGAATGACTCACTTAAAGTCATACTAGCATTTGCAGCCATCATGCAATATGACATCAAATGTTTTGACATTGTTACTGCATACCTCTATGGGAACCTTGAAGAGACCATCTACATGAAACAACCTGAAGGATTTGAAGTAAGTGATAATAGCTTAGTTTGTGAATTAAACCAAGCCATATATGGCCTGAAGCAATCAGGTAAAATATGGTATAACACTTTTACCCAATATCTTTTAAATAATGGCTTTAGAATATATTCTGCTGATAAAAGTGTATTTTGTTACCAAAATAACAATTCACTCTTAATTCTTGGAATATATGTATATGACATAATTGAAATTTATTCAGAGATGAGAAAATATTGTCAAACCCAATCTCTAAAATAAAAAATAAATTTACTGTTAAGGAAAATATTGGAGACATCCATTTTCTTGGTATGGATATCTTTAGGGATAAAAATAATAATAATATTTTAATCAATCAAGAGAGATTTGTTAATGAAATTTTAATAAAATTCAGTATGCAGGAGTGTAAACATGCTTTAACACCACTTGATTTAAACACTAATTTAGCTATATTTGAAAATTCACCTAAATGTGACATAAAAAAATATCAGGAAAATTTGGGCTCATTAATGTATTTGAGTGTATGAACTAAGCCAGATATAGCTTTACCTCTAACACTTCTATCTAAATATTCAAATGACCCCAGAGAAATTCATATGTCTTCCTTAAAAAGAATCATCAGATATCTAAAAGGAACTAAAATTCTAGGCTTATCTTATATAAATGAATATGATACATTCATTAGAGCACTCTGTGATGCTAGTTGGAGAGATGGAAAAAATAAAGAAAAATGTATTACTGGCATTACTAGTCATTTAGGCTCATGTTTCATATCATGGATGTCAAAGTCACAAAACAATACTGCTTTATCAACCTGTGATTCAGAAATGAATGCTTTATTGACCTGCTACAAAAGATGTGTATAATTGAAATACTTAATTGAGGACCTTTTTGCAAAATTATTGTTGTTCGCGTTAACCACCGAGCTCAAATCCTATGCGCTACGGTACAGCGATGAATAACTTGAATGATAAACTTGAATAAAAGGAAACTCCACGCAAATCGATCAGGAACCTATGAAATTTAATTCTTCTTGAATTAGCTACACCAATGAATTTTATGACTGATTTAAACTAGACTGACTAAAAGATATATATACAACAGTGTTGCCGAATCAATATATATATACCAGGTCTATTAGTATGAAACGCGAAAATGGGTGCCAGAGGCCGCTGTGCAACTTTATTTGAGCCGACGGTGGCGCTGTTGTAGGCGTTTTGTTCTTTGACTCACGTGGCATCAGCATGCGTGCAGTTTTAGAAAAATTCAAATCGTGAAAATTTTCTGGAGCCCGTGGAAAATGGCGATTTCCGAGCCAAAAAGTGCCCATTTGCGGGAAGTTTTGTTGTTCGCCTTTAACTGGAAGAAAAGTGCCACTGAAGCCCACCGAATGCTCGAGGAAGTTTACAGCGACCACACTCTGAGCAAATCGCAGTGTTACAAGTGGTTTAAAAATTCCAAAGTGGCGATTTTGAACTTGATAATGAACCACATGGAAAACCGCCCCAAAAGTTCGAGGACGCTGAACTGCAAGCTTTGTTGGATGAGGACAGTACCCAAATGCAGGAGAAACTCGCAAAACAGCTTCAGGTGTCTCAAGGTGCTGTTTCTCTACGTTTAAATAGCCTCGGAATGACCCAAAAGCTTTCCAGATGGGTCCCCCACGAGTTGAGCGAAAGGCAGCAATAACGGCGTCTGGTAACCTGCGAAGGGCTGCTCGCCAGGCATGAAAAGAAGTCATTTTTGCACCGAATCGTAACTTCTGATGAGAAATGGATCCACTTCAGCAATCCTACGCGCCAAAAGTCGTGGGGCCTGCCCGGCCAAATTCCAAAACAGACGTCTAGGCCCAATCGCTTCGGAAAAAAGGCAATGCTTTGCATATGGTGGGACCAGACCGGCGTAGTATATTTCGAGCTCCTGAAACCTGGCAAAATGGTCAATACTAGTCGCTACGAACAACAAATGCACAGTTTGAGAGAGGCGGTGAATGAAAAAAGACCGGAATGGCGTGAAAAGCACAACAAGCTGATACTGCAGCATGACAACGCTCCAGCCCACAACGCTACGGTGGTCAAAAACACCATAAAAGACTTGGGCTGGGAACTCTAACCCCACCCGCCTTACTCACCAGACTTAGCGCTGTCGGACTACCACCTTTTCACATCTTTAGGACACGCCCTAAAAAAAACAGGAATTTTCGAACTCAGACATACTCCGAAAATGACTTGTTGACTGGTTCGACTAAAAAGAATAGAAATCTTCAGACAAGGAATTCGAAAATTGCCTGAAAAGTGGTCCGAGTGTATAGCTAATCAGGGCAGTTACTTTGAATAAAAATCTTTTGTTGTATGGAATTGGTGAACTTTTGAATTCACTGAAAATTTTCGCGTTTCATACTAATAGACCTGGTACACAGATTAAAATCAAATTAAAGAATTATGTAAAACAATGACCAACAATTTCTACATACATTTTTAAACCAAACAAGTATATCATAAAAATGTTAATTTTAATATAAAAACTAATTGTGATTACTTATCAGCAATTACCCTTTACCAAACTGGAGTTACTTCTTTTAAAATTAATCATTTAATTAGAACTGTTAATTTTTTACATGAAAATCTGATTGTTAATAAATATACACTATCATACACACCTTCATCTGATAATATATCAGACTTTCTTACAAAAGCTGTATCCAAAGATAAACTAAGAAATACTTTAAAAATGATTATGTTGTATAAACAATTTTAAAAAGGGATTGTTCACTTATTTGAATATTTATATTACTAATGACATATTTTGATTGTATTAAATATAATTTCGATTATATAAAATATGATCATTTTGGATAGATTTAATATGTGTGTTTTAAACTTTATTTCCTACTGTGTATCATAAAATTCCAAACTTTGGAATCGTTCTATTTGTAAACGAAGCAGCCATTTTGAAAGCGCGTTGAATTATGGGAGACAACCATGAGGTGACGATGACGTCACGACCTGTCGGCCACCAGCCCGACGTTCCATGTATCATGTTTGAACTTTAAACTTTAATTTAATTGAATTAATGGAAAATATTCCCCAAAATTATAGAGGAATTTGTTGCAAATATGTTGCTTATAATTTTGTGTAACATTTTTATTTAATATTTAAAAATATTCCTTATTGTTTTTAAATTTTAAGTATAATTAAAATTTACAATTATAAAAAATATTCTATGAAAGAAGAGAAACAACCAAAACAAGCAAAAAAGGTAAAAAGAAGAACAGGCAAGAACATATACTTTACGTGGCTCTTATATATCTTTTCTTTTAATTTTATATGTTAATAAATATTTTAATGATTATATAATTGACGTGATCCCTATCTTCCCATTTAAACACCCACAAAAAACCAACAGGCCTCCGCTGTTATATTAGTGAGGTAGAAGGACTGCTCGTTAAGATTCTATGTCGACTATCGTCGTCTAAACAAAATTACAAATAAAGATATTTACCCTCTCCCTCGTATTGATGACGCGCTGGACACCCTCGCTGGATCCAGGCACTTCTCCACCATGGATATGAGATCGGGTTACTGGAAAATTGAAGTAGACGATAAGGACCGTGAGAAAACGACATTTATCACTCCAGATGGGCTTTATGAATTTAATGTAATGCCATTTGGTCTATGCAACGCACCAGCTACTTTCGAGCGAATGATAAACAACGTCCTACCGAGATCAAAATGGGACATGTGTTTATGCTACTTAGACGACATTGTAGTCTATGGATCGACCTTTGAAGAGCATTTAACACGTCTATACAAAGTTTTGAGATGCATTCAGCAGGCCGGGCTGTGCCTGAATTATAAACAGTGTCATTTCGCCTCGAGACAAATAATTATCCTTGGGCACGTCGTTAGTGAATTTGGAACGCAGCCAGACCCAGAAAAAGTGAAAGCCATTGTCCTCTTTCCAAAATCCCGTAATATCAGTGAGACCAGAATTTTTCTTGGGCTAAGTTCCTACTATAGACGCTTCATTAAAAGTTATGCTACAAGTCTCGACCCATGAATAGCCTTTTAAAGAAAGTTGAAAAATTTATATGGGGCGAAGAACAAGATGAATCCTTCCGGATTCTCAAACAGGAATTGGGATCTTTGCCTGTGTTAAGACATTTCGGAGAAGGTGCGGAAATTCATGTCCATACTGATTGCAAGCGGTTATGGTTTAGGGGTAGTTCTCGTTCAAATCCAGAATGACGTGGAGAGGCCTATAGCCTATGCCCCGCGAACACTAACCAAAGCGGAAAATAATTATTCCACTACAGAAAAGGAATGCCTCGCAGTTGTTTGGGCCCTTGGCAAATTCCGCCCGTACCTATATGGCAGACCCTACTGTGGTTACCGACCATCACTCGCTATGTTGGCTGGTATGCTTGAAAGATCCATCCGGTCGCTCAGCCCGTTGGGCCCTCAAACTACAAGAATAGAAGAACACATTACTTCCATCCAAGACATTGCGGAAGAACAAATTAATGACCCCCATTTGGTTGAGTTCCGTGAAAAAATTGCCAATGAAAATTTAAAAGGGTATCATGATTGGAGGCGTTCTCTCAAAGAAAAATTACTGAAGGCAAACCAAGACTGCTAGTAGTCCCAAAACAGACGAGGCACGAAATTCTTAAAGATGTCCACGACACTCCAATGGCCGGTCATTTGAGGTTTGCAAATACCTATGTCCGCGTTAGAAAGAGATTCTATTGGCCTGGACTTTATAGGACAGTTTCCCAATACATTGCTCATTTTGCCAGCGAAGGAAGGGCGTACCTCAGAAACCCCCTGGACTACTGGTCCCAATACCGCCAACTACCTCGCCTTTTCAAAAGATAGGAATTGCTTATCTAGGAAGATTCCCCATATCTCACACGGGAAATAGATGGATAATAGTCGCGACTGATTATCTCACCAGATTTGCGATAAAAAATGTCCGCGACAACAGCGGAAGCTACTGAATTATCAACCTTCCTTATTGAAGACGTCATACTCAAGCACGGCGCTCCTCGGGATATCATCACTGACAAAGAAAGAAATTTTATGTCTCAGACCATACGAGAAATATATAATCTAAACGGAACAATTCACAGATTCACCACGGCATACCACCCTCAAACGATTGGTTTGACAGAAAGACTCAACAAGTCCCTAACTGACATGATCTCGATGTATGTTGACGTTAATCAGAAAATTTGGGAAAACATCCTACCATATCTGACCTTCGCCTACAATACCGCTCGACAATAAACAACAGGATACAGACCGTTCTTCCTCGTCCACGGCCGGGAAGTTGAAACACCGCTGGGTTCTATTCTGCCGTACCAGCCGGCAGGAACTGCAGAAGATTATGTGGGCTATCTGGTGACCAACGCCTAGGACGCACGGATGTTAGCCCGTCTTAAATTCCTGAAGGCTCAGAGCAAGAAGCATCAGGAGGTGATGTACAAGGGAGGTGATTTGGTGTGGGTGTTCACCCCAGTCCGTACCGTTGGCTTGTCGGAGAAGTTATTGAAGAGATATTTCGGACCCTATCGAGTGATCAGAAAATATCGAGTGTAAATTATCAAGTAGTAGGCGTGGAGAAGACGAAAAACCCAAGATATCGTCCATGTAGTGAGAATGAAGCCCTACCACGACCCCGAAGCCTAATAAGAGATTTCCCAGGGTCAAATGACCTAGTAGTAAACAGCGGGACGCCGTTTCTCTTGTGGAGGGAGTGATGTCAGGAGGGCAGAGTTTCCTGGTATTCCTTCTTATCTGGACTGGACGGACAGGTCGGGGGAAACAGTGGCGCCACGTGGAAGGGAGAAAACTCAGTTCTCTCCTCTTGCTCTAACTGCAGGGCTGATTTGGCTCATGTACATAGTACCTTTTATTTTCTATTTAAAATCTTTCCTATAACTAATTTAAAAAAAATTAAAGTAATTCGGAAGCCTATTTGATTATTTTTATTCGCGACAATATGATGCTCCTGTGTCGGTTAAATCTTTCACCTTGCGGCCATTGATTATTACGAGAAGGTAATTGGAATCTAATTCGACTTTCATCGGTAGAGGGTTTTCGTCTCTAGCGACTTCATCACCTCCTTTTCCATAGGTCTAGGAGAGCGTCTGAAGCGCCTGATTGGCGACTGTGATTGGTGTATTTCATTTGCACCTCTTCTGCGACCTGTGTATGGTGATGGACTTCTGGGATATTGTGTCGTTTGTTAAATAAAGGTCGTTCTTCTTCAACTTCAGGGTTATGTGTGTATTTGGCGGGGTAACGGATATTTTTATTGTAGTAAGTTCGATTATGTTTGAAATATCGTACCACCTGTCCGGGTCTATTGCAATGGAAACAGATCGGAATGTTATGGTGGGTACGGAATTGATCGGTTTTTCTATTTACACGAGGTTTATACTCCTGCTTTTCTACACTTTCCATAATTTCGTGGCAACCTGTTTGAACTTTTGAGCGGTTGAGAATAGGAGCTATTGTCTCCTCTGTTCTCTGGATTACCTCTTCTTCCATATATTCTGTTGAGGCGGGATAATTCCTTCCAGCGACAACGTTGTTAATTTCCTCTTTCACAACTCTCCGAATGAGAGTTTCAATATCTATATCTCTGTCCGCTGAGATCGGAGCCACATTAGCAAGTCTTGCAAATTGTGGCCTTCTGATTCTTTTCTTATTCAATGCTTCAATTCTGCGGCACTGTCTGCAAAACTCGTCAACTGTGTCAATTTCTATAGGGAGAAGGGCTTGGTATAGCTTTTCTGCAACTCCCTTCCTTAGGTGTTCGACTTTTTCCCTTTCCTCCACATCACGATTTACATAAACACAAAGGTTGAGTATATCTTGGATGAATGAATCTGATGATTCATCAATTATTTTTCCGAACAAACTGTTTATTATCGCCAAACATTTTCAGGAAGTCATTTTTAAACTCAACCCATGACGTTCTATATTCTTCCACAATCTCGAACCAGCATTTAGCAGTTCCATCATGGAAGAAAATAATGTTCGCAAGGCACAGTGAGTCATCCCAACCATTGTATTTGACTACTCTATAAAAATCTTTAAGCCATTGCTAAGGCAATCAGATGACTTACCATTAAATATGGATGGGCTTCTTGGTTGTTGGAGACAGGTGATGGATGTCCTTCTTGCTCAGTTTTCACAGACATGGCTTCTTCTTTGGGGTCAGTCGGTGATAATCCTCGAAGTCTTCGGCTTTTTTTTAGTTCATCCTGGTTGTAATTCTCGATGGGATACTTATTCAGAATCTCCACCAGATTTTAGAGTAATTAATTAGACAAGTAAAACTTATCGATGAGATAAGATATAATATTTTTTTAGGAGTCTAAAGATCAAAATCTGAAAACGATAATCATTTATTTATTTAAGTAACCCAGGTTCCTGGAGCGTACAGAAGTCGCCAACTACCCGTTAACGATAATCACATTAATTAACAAATGCAAAAAGGGATTCTAGATGTTTCTGAATCATCATCAAGGGCAACAGATTATTAAAAATAAATAATTCAGTGATAAATAAATTAAATGTTACAATATCACTCAGTTCAGCTAAAGATTAATTAATATGAATTTGTTGAATGGATGTAGTAATACTGCTATTAGGCTTATTTACTCTACCAGAAATTATCCAACCTAAATTTGAATTTATATCTGAGGGTATATCCCTTGGACCCTTATCAAACCTGGTTCAATAATATCTAAAAATAAATCAGCTTCTATAATAATATCTATAGGTCTAGAAATATAAAATACAGGATCAGCTAGTTTCAAATTATTCAAATGAGGCCAAAATGGGTTCTGCGTATAAAAATTAGGTATTTTTTTTTATAAGTCCTTAACAATCAGAGCTTTAGTTTTCAACTTTTAATTAGCATAAAGGGAAGAAAGTTTTATCTTTATTATCAACTTGAGATTGAATTTTTGAATCAAATCCTGCAATTTTTACCTTCGTATGTTCTTGAGTTATATTCAATTTGCAAGCAAGCGTCTTTTTTATCAAAGATTTTTGAGCCACGAATCAATCAGTGCTCGGCAAATCTGCTCATCATTATTAGTTTAAAACTTTTATTAAAGCTGTAGAGAGAAAGATATTTGTTTATAGCATTATAGTATTGTGGGATAAAACTGTGTGGTTATATTCCTCTTTATTTTCATTAAATTAAAGAGTGATACAAAAAAGGTAAATCACTTTATTATTCGAAGAACAAAAGGTAAGAACAACGCGTTCGATGCGCGCGCGTCTCGTGAAGTCACTCAAGCGCGACTGGCGTGCGCGACGTGGAAACAATTTATCGTTTTCTCTCCTTTCCTTTCTTCTTTAATATTAAAAGGTATATTACATCTCCCCCAGCATCAAAGAATCTCATCACTCCTGGGATGTCTATTCATATAAGTTTGGACGTTGGAGATGAGAGCCAATTTAAAATCCCATCATCACTTTTATATTTTACATATTTAGGGTGACCATCCATCTGGGTCACCTCCAGCACTCGATGAGGACCAGTCTGTATCCATTCTTTTTACCAACTCTCTGATATCGGACTAGGATATCTTCGCCAATCTTTAGTTTGGGAGGCATCCTTTTGAGACGACTATTAAAATAGAACTTAGTTCGTTGTCGGTAGCGGTTTTGAGTTGCTTTGTCCTTTTCGGCTTCCTCTAACTGACATTGAAGATTAAGTTCTTCTTTTTTCTCAACTTCTTCTTTGGCTTTTTCATCTATTGGAGTCTCACCACTATGATTTTTGTCTGCTTTTTCAGTTTGTTTAGCGTCTTGTTTATTCTGTGTAAATTTTCTTGTGGTTTTAGTTGTTTTTTTTATCAGCTTTTGCTTCATCTTCTTAATTAAAATCTGAATCACATGGGGGAATTGCATAGAGTGGAAGGCCTGACTGAGGAGCCTCCTGGACAGACCCTGGGTCTGCTTCGCGCAGAACCGCAAATGGGGCGGCCCCAGCGAGGGAAGCGGTGCCGGCGAGAGAGGCGGTGCCCTCGGGAGAGGCGGTGCCGGCGGGAAAAGCGGCTATGGCGCGAAAAGCGGTACCGGCGAGAGAAGCGGTACCGGCGAGCAATGCCGCAAGAGAAGTGGTCCCGGCGAGAGGAGTGGTCCCGGCGAGAGAAGTGGTCTCGGCGAGAGGAGTGGTCCCGGCGAGAGGAGTGGTCCCGGCGAGAGGGGTGGTCCGGCGAGAGAAATGGTCCTGCCGAGAAGGGTGGTCTCGGCGAGAGAGGTGGTACCGGCATAAGTAGCGGTACCGGCATGAGAAGCGCCTCCGGCGCGAGAAGCGGTGCCGATATAAGAGGCGGAACCGGCATGGGAGGCTGAGCCAGCATGAGAGGCGCCTCCGGCGTGAGAAGCGGTGTCGACGTGAGAAGCGGTACCGGCGAAAGGGGCGGCTCCAGCGAGATAGGCAGTTCCGGCCAGAGAAGCGGCACCAGCGAGAGAAGCGGGACATCTAGCCGACAGAAGCGATGAGACCGGATCGGGACGATCCGCCTTAAGGGGAAGGCAGTGTCGCGTGTAAGGCCTCCAAATGACTACAACCTCCGCCAATAGATGGCGCTTTCGCCTGTTTCCCTTCTCTAACTGATGTGGGAATCGCCGACTGCTGTGGTCCTGTTTCCTGGGGAAGGTAATTGTAAATACACTTTTATGTTGGCCCCAGGATGTAACATAATGTAAATACCAATTGTTTATTATCTCATTCAAATATAAATGTTTAGTAGTGGATGACAATAAAGTCAGTGTTTGAAGTCCTGTGCCGCCTTCTGACGTTACTCTCGCCATCATCGTTGCTACTGCTCTTCTGGACTTCTTCGGGTTGCCTGCAGAGAGGAGCTACAAGGGAGATCAACGGGAGTCCGGGCCGGTGATCCACAGCGGAAGAAGCGCATCATCGCAGAGAACCGGAGGGGTCACGCGCGACAATATTAAAAATTGATTGCAAGATTTGTAGACAGACAGACAGGGAAGCAAGTTGAATAAAAGATTTTAAAAAGAATCTAGCTGGGTATCCTGAATTCACTATTGGAAACATTATAGCGAGGAAGAATTTTTTCCAGTTGGATTAATAAAATTAAAAAAATAATTAAAATGTCTGCCGAGCAGGAATCTCTTGAGGGGAATATATGAGACATGGGAATGAGGAAAGGGAAGTAGCTACAAGAGTTGTTCAGTTGCCAATGATGATTGGTAATGATGAGAATGATAAGCCGAGTGATAAGAGAAATAATCTAGCTGGATATCCTGAACTCACTATTGGGAATGATATAGTGAGGAAGGATTTCTCAGTTGGATTTATCAATGAAAAAAAATGTTTGGCGAACAGGAATTCCTTGTGGTAATGCATGAGAATGTATGGGCAGAGGAGGTTAGGAGACGTCAACGATAAAATAAAAAAAAAACGCAATAGAAAAAAAACGAAACGAAAATATCTTTAACTATTAAAATATTATAAATGGTGTTAAATAAAATTTCCGAAAAATATAAAAGATGGTTGAGAGAAGTTTTATTATGTGTGTGTGTGTGTGTGTGTGTGTGATAAGACTAGGTATAATGAAAAATACAAATTGAAGCCGACTGCTGTGGTCCTGTTTCCTGGGGAAGGTAATTGTAAATACACTTTTATGTTGGCCCCAGGATGTAACATAATGTAAATACCAATTGTTTATTATCTCATTCAAATATAAATGTTTAGTAGCGGAACTGCCTATCTCGCTGGAGCCGCCCCTCTTGCCGTAGTCGCCCTTTGACCGGATCCGTCCTTCTCGCCGGGACCGCTTCTCCCGCCGGAGCCGCTCCTTTCTCCGGAGCCATCCCTCTCGCTGGAACCGCCCCTTTCTCCGGAGCCGTCCCTCTCGCCGGAGCCGCCCCTTTCGCCGGTACCACTTCTCCCGCCGGAGCCGTTCCTTTCTCCGGAGCCATCCCTCTCGCCGGAGCCGCCCCTTTCTCCGGAGCCGTCCCTCTCGCCGGAGCCGCCCCTTTCGCCGGTACCGCTTCTCCCGCCGGAGCCGCTCCTTTCTCCGGAGCCGTCCCTTGAATGGCACACAAAATAATAATAAAGAATAATATAATTGATTAAAGTTAAAATATTTCATACACATCTAAAGTTATATTAATTCAAATAGTAATAAGGCTTTATTTTACATAAAGAACTTGATGAATTTATAATAATTATGCTATTGTCATATAAATAAGGTATCGATTTAGTAGTTAATTTCGTGCGAAAAAAAGGGAGAAAGTTTTACATTGTGAGAGTTTTGTGGAGAAAAGTCTCCTAACAGATTGATGACTTGATGTGTCTTGTGGAGTCGCTTGCGACGAGGCTAGGTGGTCACTTTTTGCGGTGGTACGGCGTCTGTGATGGTAAGCGGGGCGTTGCGAGGACTTCTAGTCGGACCGCTTGTTCGAGACGCAGGAGCTGTCGATGGGGAAGTTGATGACCTCCTCGATGCGAGGTGCGGCTAGACCTTGCATGGCGTCTTTGAGATTGTCCACTGGATCGTCAATATGCGAGGCATGTAGGCTGGTATTCATATGCATACGTCGTTGACCACAGGTACCTCTGTCATCCTCTGCATGCCGCTCTCCTCGGTTATCCTGTCGACTTTCTGTCGTGTTGTAAATGATCCTGTTGACTTTAACGGGTTTACTCTTATAATCTCGAGTTAACCGACGTGTGACTAAACTATTATTCGTTCTTGAGGCGAGTGTTGATGTTCTTCCCACATATGGACAACAAGAAGCAGAGGCAGGGCTAGATTTTAGCACCGAATAGGTCAGAGACAGCCCACGGGACAGAGGTAGAGGCCATGATACAAACCTGGATTTCTAACAACGAGACACGGAGAGAGCGACAGAGAGAGACAGAAGCGGTCACCGATAGACACACAGTAGAACATACCGCCGCTGATCCCCTTGTGAAAAACAATAAAAATATTAAAAAGTTAGGTGTTGATATTAAAAACAAAATAGGTATATCCTGACCAGGCTGATATGAGCATTTTAGATGGCAGAGCACGATCTAGTGGAGAAAAAATAAACTAAACGTTTATTAAACTTGCTCCTGATATTTGACCAAACCGATTTCTTGATCACTAAATAAAAGTCAACCACGAACGCGTTTCGGGCTGTTGGCCCTCGTCATCGTGGTGCAAACCGTACCTCTACGACCAGAATTTGGTCCCAGAGGCTTCCTGAGAAATTAAAAAATGGGTATTTAAGGCCAAGTTTGCGTAAATAGGCTTTCCAGATGAAAAACAATAAAAAATAAAATTTTCTAAAAAGTCAGGCGCTCTGCCATCTAGAAATGCTCATGTGAGCCTGGTCAGTATATGACTTTTGTTTTTAATATCAACACCTGAACCTTTTATATATTTCATTTTTTATTGTTGTTTTTTTCACATTAAAAACGTATTAACGCAAACTTGGCCTTAGATACCCATTTCCTTATTTCTCGGGAAGCCTTTGGGACCAAAATTTGGTCGTATAGGTACAGTCTGCACCACGCTGATAAGGGCCAACAGCCCGAAACGCTTTCGTGGTTAGCTTTATTTGATTTATCAAGAAATTGGTTTGGCCAAATATCACGGAGAAAGTTAAATAAACGTTTAGTTTGACAGGTGTCCCATCTGTATGGAGCTTCTTGACATTACTCCCTCTTTAGAAAAAAAACAGCGACCCGTTGATTAGCTTGTCTCAGCCCTTGTTCTGAAAGGAAATCCATCACGGCTGGTGTTCCCTAGCAGAATGGAATGTTATTCTTCAGGGTCCAGGTAGGGCTTCATCCGAATGACATGGACGATATCCTTGGCTTTCCGTGATCGGGGAGACGGGTCCACGGGCTCTACTTCATACGTAACTTCTGAAAGCTTCTTGGTCACCTTGTAGGGACCGAAGAATATCTTCAGTAGCTTTTCTGATAGTCCTACTTTTCGGATGGGAGTAAAAACCCACACAAGATCATCCTTCTGGTAATAGACTGAAGTATGTTTCTGGTCGTAAAGTCTACGGTCATTCGCTTGTGATTGTAGAAGGCGTGATCGGGAGAGTTGACGCGCTTCCTCAGCTCTGGTCACAAGTTCTCCAACGTAGTCGTCAGAGATCTCATCCGGTAGGTAAGGTAGTACGGCATCGATGTAGGTCTCGGCCTCGCGGGCGTGGACAAGAAAGAACGGAGTGTAACCGGTCGCCTCCTGTTTAGCAGTGTTGTAAGAAAACGTTACGTAAAGTAAAACTTGGTGTCAGTCCTTCTGCTCAACACCTGTGTACATGGAAAACATTTCTCTGAGAGTTTTGTTGAACTTTTCAGTCAGGCCGTTGGTAGGCCGTTGTAAATCTGTGCACAATTTCGCACAGAGCATTGATCTCTTTTATTACTTGAGAAATGAAATTTCTTCCGCGATCTGTTATCATTTCTCTAAGAGTTCCATGCTTCAGGATAACATCTTCAACCAGGAACTTAGCTGTTTCGATTGCTCCTCCGTCTTGGGATAGCTTTCGTTATGGCATACCTTGTCATATAATCGGTGCACACAATGATCCAACGGTTTACATCTTTAGAAACTGGAAATCTTCCAAGGAGATCAACCCCGACCTTATAGAATGGCTTTTCTACGGGCGGTATGGATACAAGTTGTTCAGCCGGACGTCGAGGAAATTTTTTCTTCGTTGACACTCCCGACAATGGCTTACATATTGGCGAACAGTTCTATAAAGGCCAGGCCAATAGAATCGTTTCTTCACTTTGTCATACTTTGGGGCGAAACCCAAATGCCCAGCTGTAGGAGCATCATGTAAATCTGCCATAACTTCCGATCTTAAGTGATTAGGAATCATCATAAGCCAGGGTCTTCCAGTTGTGCTATAATTTTTCTTGTATAAGATGCCGTCGATAATGCTGAATTCCTTTCTGGTGTAGCCCGAGTTTAAATTATCGATTATTTTAGCTAAATCCGTGTCTTTAGTATGCTCTATATCGACGTTGGTTAGTGACATCACAGCACTTGGTTGATCGTTCTCAAGCGGGCTCCTTGACAGACAATCAGAATCCTTATGTTTGCGTCCGCTCTTGTATATAACGGTCACGTCAAATCTTGCAACTTCAGCGCTCATCTTGCCAAACGGCCAGAAGGATCTTTCTGCACTACCAACCAACATAGAGAATGATGGTCAGTGACAACCGTGAATGGTCGACCAAACAAATATGGGCGGAATTTGCTAATAGACCAGACTACAGTTAGGCATTGTTTTTCTGTTGTAGAATAGTTATTTTCAGCCTTTGTCAAGCTTTTAGATGCATAAGCTATAGGCCGCTCCTTTCCACCTTGTATTTGTAGAAGAACAGCTCCAATACCATGTCCGCTTGCATCCGTGTGTAGATGGGTATCAGCGGATTCATCAAAGTGTCCCAAGACAGGCTCTGAAATTAGAGCTGTTTTAAGGACTTCAAACGCTTTCTCTTGAGCTGCATCCCAATAGAATTGTTTATCAATCTTCAGTAGGTCATGCAAAGATCTAGCTTTGTCGGAAAAGTTTTCAATATATCTTCGGTAATATGAACATAATCAAAGAAAGCTCCTCAGTTCAGAGATATCCCTTGGCCTCGGAAATTTAGAGACGGCTTCAACTTTATCTGGATCTGGATGAATTCCGTTGGTGTCAACAAGGTGTCTTAAAATCTTCATCCTCCTTGATCCAAAAAGACATTTTTTGTGGTTCAAGCTTAGTTCAGCTTTCTGGATGCACCTTAATACAAGTTGTGGACGACGTAGATGCTCCTCAAAGGTAGGTGCGTAAACTACGATGTCGTCCAGGTAGCAAAGGCACATGTTCCATTTAAGACTGCCCAGAACACTATCATCCTTTCAAACGTTGCTGGAGCATTTCATAGACCGAAAGGCATTACTCGGAATTCATACAGCCCATCTGGAGTGATGAAGGCAGTTTTCTCTCTGTCTTTTTCGTCCACTACAATCTGCCAATACCCGGACCGAAGAACCATCGTGGAGAAGTAACTAGAGCCGGCTAAACTGTCCAAGGCATCGTCAATGCGTGGCAGCGGGTAAACATCTTTTTTTTTTTGTTATCTTATTTAATCGACGATAATCTACGCAGAATCTCCAGGTCGCATCTTTCTTTCGAACTAGAATAACTGGAGATGACCAAGGACTTTCAGAGAGCTTCACGATGTGAATTTCAATCATCTTGTTCACTTCATCTTGAATTAGTCGTCGTTCACTTGGTGCTACTTTATAGGGCCGTTGTTTGATAGGAGAGTAGTCTCCTGTGTTTATCTTGTGCTCTACAGTACTGGTGAGCTTAATAGGAGTTCCCCCAAAGTCAAATATGTCAATAAACTCGTCAAGGCATAAAACAAGCTGTAACCTTTGAATTTCAGACAGTCCTGGATCTAGAGTAAGGTTTATCTTCTGTGACCATTCACGTGACTTTAGCTGCGTTTCTTGCAACTTATCGCTGGATTAAATAAGACTGCAGATATTTCCATTCTCATAACTTTCCATGGTGCACATCTTCATTCCTGATGGAATCAGTTGCGGCCAAGACGCTCCATTCGCAACCCAAATGCTACCTCGGCCGTGTCGAAATATAACCAAGTAGTTTGGTATAAGAACTTCCTTTCTTAATAATAAATCCTTAGAATTTGAGACCAAAACATCTCTAACGCCACATATTTCTTCGTTTATCACACTGATCTTCTTTATTGATTTAGGCGGGATGACAAAGTCGTCGGAAGCAAGCAATCTCTGGTTTTCCTCCTCCGAGATGGAGTTCATTTCTGTCACAATCAATAACGGCTTCGGTGGCCTTGAAGAAGTCCTATCCGAATATGATGTCATGGCTGCATTCCACCATAACAACGAATTCAAAGGATATCTTCAGACCATTAACTTCTATCTTCAGAACACATTTTCCTAGGGTCTCTATTAAATTTTTGTTTCGGATTTAAGAATGGGACCTGGTTCTTTGAAGAGAGGTGTCTTTAGTTTGCGTCGAAATTTGTCTGAAATAACAGAAAAGTCGGCTCCTGAATCCACCAATGCTTTAATTTTGCGTCTATTTATTTCGACCATAACAAAATTTTATTTTAATTTAGTGGCGATATACCCTGGAGGATTTTCCTCAATGGCGACCTCACCCCCGTTAGAAGCCGCTCCACTTAGTTTTTCAAATTCTGAGGCTTGGGAGAACGGCTGAAACGACGGGCTGGCGACTGGGATTGTCTTAGGGCTGGCGACCTTGCGCGGCTTGGATGTGGGGAAGAGCTCCGGTAGAAGTACGTCGAGGTTTGGGGCGTTACATAGTCGTCGTCGGCGTCATATCTCGGGGGTCGACTCGAAAATCCAAGATTTCTTCCTTCTCCGCCATTCCTTGACCTGGCTTCAGCGAAGAACTGCCGTCGTTCCCTACAATAACAGACGACATGTCCGGGTCGTCCGCAGTGGAAGCAGATTGGTTTGTCGTCGTAGGTTCTCCATTGTTCCGTCTTCCTGGGTTGGGTTGGTCGGTCGATATTATAGTGCGTGGTTGTTGTTGTACCACGTTGATTTGTGGTCTAGTGGGTTGGAGAGCACGGCTGACTTCTTCCCTCACAGTCTGTTCCAGGGCGTTCACTCCTCGGAGAGGATTGACCACTTCAGGTGCTGAGAAGACCTTTTTAATTTCTTCTCTAACCATGCGGCGAATTAAGCCGGCCAAGTCGTCTGAGTCGTCAACACACGAAATGGGTATTACGTTTGACAACCTGGCGAATTACGTACGGCCGATACTGCGCTGCTTGACTGTTGCCAGATGACGGCAAAACTTCAGGATCTCATCTACCGTCTGTATGTCTTTCGCCACCAATACCTGGTATGTGTCCTCCGAAATTCCCTTTATAATGTGAGCATTATTTCACCTTCTTCCATGCGAGGGTTCACCTGGTGGCAGAGACTAAGAATCTCCTGGATGTATGACTCGCTGGATTCCTCGGCCTTCTGTGCTCTTGACTTCAGAACTTCCTCGGCGCGTCGAGCAGAATCCTCCTGCAGTCCGAACACACCGCGGAATGGGTCTTAAAAACTTCTCCACGAGTTGAGTGATTCTTTGTTATTATCAAACCACCTTCTATCACGTTCAAGTAAGAGACGACGTTGTCAAGCTTCATGGTCCCTCCCATCTGTTGTACTTCGACACTCTCTCGTACTCCTTCAACCACTGTCCAGGGTTTATATTTCCATCTCCAGAAAAGGTAGATAGATCTCGTTGGCGCTGACAAGGGAGGTAGGATCTTCTAACAGTAGGTCTGTGGTCGTCTTCTATTTTTATTCGTTGTGGCAAAGGTTCAAGTATTGGTTCACGTCCCTGTAGACGTCGACTTCTTCGAAGTTCCGTCACGTTACCCAGCGTCTCCGCCAAAATATGTCGCGGAGATAAATAAAGCAAGGGCAAATTTGGGGATAATTAATTTATTATAAAGGGTATTTACCGTCTAGTTCTCAAATAAAATTATTTACAAGAGGTATTTAGGGGAGAGAGAGTCAGATGATAAAAACAACTTATCCTCTGGTAAAGATAATAATAATGAGTGGCGTGGTGGTTCCCCCCGGGGCCCAGGGATGATTGACAGGTGTCCCATCTGGATGGAGCTTCTTGACAATATCAACACTTGACCTTTTTAATATTTTTATTATTTTTTCACATGAAAAGCGTATTTACGCAAACTTGACCTTAAACTTCCATTTCTTTATTTCTCGGAAGCCTCTGAAACCTAATTTTTGTCGTAGAGGTACAGTCTGCATCACGCTGATGAGGGCCAAGCCCGAAACGCGTTCTTGATTGATCAACAAATTGGGTTGGCCAAATATCACGGCGCAAGTTAAAAAAACGTTTAGTTTATTTTTGCTCCACTAGATGGCGCTCTGCCATAGAAAAGAGAATAATTGATTTTGCAAATGATATTCAGGAAGATAATAATTGGGATAATTTGACCTATAAAGGAAAATGTAAAGAAATAGTTGCTGCAGACTTTCTTATCTTGAAAAAAGACAATCCTGTCACAGAAAGTGAAATGAAGTCTCAGGAGGATATTTCAGTAAAACCAGCTGGTGATTGTGAAAATGACTCATCACAAACTGAACCGATAGAAGAAAGATGCGTAAAAGAAGATAGAAAGAAAGGAGAAACAAAGAGCATCTTAGAAGAATGGCACAAAGCAAGACTTGAAGAACAAGAAATAAATTTGATTGAAGGAGTTCGACGCTCACAAAGAAAGAAGGATAGGAATGAGGCAAATTTAGTTATGGAAATAGATCATTATATTCTAGAGAATTTTGAAGAAGCAATGGATAGTGGAGAAAGAAATGAATGGCACAAATCAATGGAAGAAGAACTCAGTGAGATAGAGAAACATAAAGTATGGACACTAGTACCAAGGGAAAATGGTATGAAAGTCATCAATAGTAAATGGGTCTACAGTACTAAGAAAACATCAAATGACAGCATATATAAAAGAAAGGCCAGACTGGTTGCTGTTGGATGCAATCAATGATATGGTGTGGACTATAAGGTATCTTTTTCACCTGTACTCAAAAGGAAAGCTTGCTAACCATAGTAGCTCTTGCGACGCAACATAATATAATCATAAAGACTTATGATGTAAAGACAGCTTATTTCTATGGTGAGTTAGAAGAGACAGTATAAATGAGACAACCAGATGGTTTTATGCAAAAAGAAGAAGAAAACAAAGTGTTTAATTTGGAAAACCCTGTATGGTCTACAACAATCAGTAAAATGTTGGAACATAAAGATCAATGAAATTTTATTCCAGTTTGGATTAATTAGAACCAAATGTGATCCATGTGTCTATAAACTCCAGAAAGGAGAAGAGTATGCAATACTGGGTCTATATTGTTCTTGAAATATTGATGAAAATAAAATAATAATTTATTTAAATAAAATTACAAATTTTGCATAGTTTCTTTTTTTTTTTTAGATATCGGGAGGCAAGCTTTCGCGCAAGTCGCGCTTCATCAGGCCACCAATAAGAAAATTAATGACAATATAGCCTCAGAAATAGAAAAATATGTTACTCTAACAGAAAATAAAGATGGCAAACCATTTATTAGAAATTGAAAAAAAAAAGGACAAGATGGATTTTATCTATCTCAGACTCATTATATTGATACAATTCTTCTCAGATTTGGACTGGAAAAATGCAACAGTGTGCAGACACCTGGAGATCAAAATCAAAATTTGAATGAGTATTTGGACTCTAAGCCTGTAGATAAAACTGTATACAAGGAAATTATTGGATCACTTATGTACCTTTCTACGTGTACTCGACCGGACATATACTTCAATGTCAGCAATTTATCCGAGTATAGTATGGTTCTAAGAGAAATACACTTAACTGGAGTTAAAAGGATCTATAGATATATGAAGGGAACAAGAAATTAAATGTTGGCATATAAGTCAAAAGACAACAGCATCGCAATAAGTACTGATGCGAGCTGGTGCACAACCCGGGACGCAATATCCTATTTAGGCTATACAGTCAAACTCAGCAACAACTTAATAAACTGGAGAAGTAGTAAGAAAAAATTAGTAGCCTTGTCTACATGTGAAGCGGAATTTATTTCAATATGTGAAGGGATTTCTGAAGTATTATGGTTAAAGGGATTATTAAAAGAACTTTGTGAAAATGTAACTTTTCCAATTACCTTGAAAAGTGACAGTAAGGCTGAAAAACTGGATACGATCTGACAAAATTACTTCACGAACATAGCACATAAACCGAAAGCATTATTTTGTGAAAGAAGAAATACAAAATGGAATCAAACTGGAATACACTAAAATTGAAGACATGGAGGCGGATACACTAATGAAGAGTCTCCCTAAGGACAAACTGCGAAAATGTGCAGATAGTCTTGGACTTGCTGATTAGGGCTTACACACAGGGGAGAGTGTGTTGAATATATCTTAATTAATTGTTACCACAGAATGTGTGTAAGCTCACAGGTAAATAAGCTCTAACCGAAATGAAAAAGTTCCTTTGTTTAATATTAGTCTCCCTTTTATATTTTGTTCTTTCTCTTGTAAATCAATAAATATAATGTTTGATTAATATTCTTGGAATCAACTTCATTTTAAATTCTAAGCAAAGTCAACATTATGTTTTTAATGAAAAAGTTATACTTGACTTATAAAATAATTGTTCATAATGATGTTAGGCTAAATATGTTGTGAAAGATTTGAGGTTCGACGTGGACACCTTTTGGAGAAAGATTTGTCACAGGAAAAGGCGTCTTTGGCCTGAAAAGTGAGAAACCTTTTTGTTGTGTTGCTCTGTGACACGAGTGAGAAAAAGTGATTAGAATGGTGACACGTGAAGTCTTTGTTTCGGTGCAGAATCTGAACTATTTTACCATGAATAACAAATTCAATAAAGTCATAGGTGGTGGTTGATCGAACATGTATCGAGAAAATTTTAATGATATTAGTGGATATGGCACATCTATTGGTCTAAATTTTGGGCCGGCGATATGGAGCTCGTATAGCTCGAGATTGTGGTTCGCGCCTTAAGAAATTTTGTCACAATTGGAGAAAGTAAGATGTGACAGGTTGTTGAAAAAGATGTGTTGATGATTAATTGTGAATGTGGAATCTAGGGACGAGGGAGTGTATCTATGCTCGATTTTAACGGTGGTAAGAATTTTTGCGAGCTGTGACTTAATTTAGCTGCTGGCAGAGAAGTAAATCTTTATTTTCAATTTGTTTTAGGGGGAGAACATATTCGAGATATTGTCTATCCTGTGATTATAGAAATTAAGAAATGTGTTTCACCTATGTTAATTTATGTTTAATAATTGTTGTTTTTTTTGTCATTGAGACTATAGTAGCGAAAGTTATCCGTGTAAAAGGGCAATGGCGTGATATGGACGAAAATAATTTGAATTAGGGCGTTCACATAAAATGGTGACCATGAAAATGATTTTGCCAAATTTTGAAAAATTTGATTAAGAGATTGGGATTTTTTCAGTATAAAAATATGATATTAAGAAAACATAAATAAGTTTGGAATTATGATAGGATGAGATAAAATAAAAATTATGATAATTTTTTTTTTCAAATTGTAGATTTGGATAATGCCATAATAGATGAATTAATGAAAGGCATGTAAAATTAGTGAATTAGTAAAAATGGGTGATTGGTAAATAGTTCTTTTTTTTGCATGAAATATATAAACACAAAATTAACGGGGAACCAAGTTGTGAGCTTAGGTGAAAATATGAAAGTTTTAAAAACTTACAGTTTTGATGAAAGTTCAGTCAGGAAACTTGATCTTGGTTGTCTTCCTGCTGATGTGGAAAATTTCTATGTAGGACACTTGAAGAATATGTTGGGCGACTGCGGCATGTTGTCTGGAAAGTTGTCGCGTTGTCAGGCCGAAGGTTGGGAACTTCTCACTGGGTTTATTTCAGGATCTACTTCGGCTCTATCGTTTAGGTTGTCATCTTGCTCGTTCATCTTTAGCTCTTTCTCGCTTCTATCTGAACAGGCTTCTTACCTCTTTCGTTGTGTCATCCTGTCGACTCTCTCTGTCCTGTGGTAACCGAGAGGGTCCACCCTGTCGACTTTCGCTCACTCCTGTAGTAACCAAGAAGGACAGTCAGGGTGTGGAGAAGTTTTCCAATACCTTGGAAGACCTTTAACAGCTCTCACAGAGTACAGGCAGTCGTGATCGAGGCAAAATGGAAGACTTGGGAATTCCACACAATGAACGAAGGGACGCAGTTGTACTAGGGAAGTTCCGTGAACAGAAAGAGTTGAGCTAGGAGCAAAAATGGAGAGGGTTAAGAAGATGATCTTTCTTACTTGTCTATGGTGGAATGATCAAGAGGATGACTGGACTGTCATACGTTCCCGCGGACTTGGAAGTGGCTATGCATTTCCGGCTTATTGAAGGCTTTTATAGCTTTCGATGTGGAAATACTGGACATTCATCCGATGCAATAATGGCGTGAATAACATACGAGAGGTCATTGTACTCTCATAACGACTTTCTGGAAACTTCTGACATTCTTAAGCCTCGTTCTTACATGTTGATGGACTTCTATATCTCAATCTCCACTATTTAGCTCAACTCTTATTCTATTACACAGTCTTATTTGATTAGCCTCAGTTTGTTCAGAGAAGATCACATATTATAATGCAATGATTCAAGTAAAGCATGCGTATAATTATAGTTACAGAGGTTTTTCTTTTATACAACATGTTTTAGATCATATAATCTTGTTATATTGCATCAATATGTTGGTTTTGGTTCAATTTACCATAATATATATATATATATGTTATATTAAAATATTTCATTTAAAATTATGTTATATTAAGTATTATTTTATTTTAAAATTATATTTCATAGATAAAATACTCTTCTAAAATCGACCGCCAGAGGTCACTCTTCCCGTATAAAAACTCATTGTTGTTGTTCCCCGCTGGTCGGCCCAAAACTTTTGTACATTATGTAAATAAGCTTTTCTTTTTTATTCTTACGCCTTAAGCCAGGCAATACTTTTGTCAAATTATGTTATTCATATATATTACTCAGCTCAAATAAAGAAATCTATGATCTTCAATATTATTATTCTTTCAAGATTGTTCGACCATGACTGCACCACCATAGCATACAAATCAATATGATCCAAAACAACAAAAATCTTATCTTTTTTATTTTAAATATAATATTAGCCGACAGGATATCAGAAACTTGTGAACAAAAGAAAAATTTTCCAAATTCAAATATGCAAATCTTCCAATCAAAAATAGTTTTCCTAATCAAAAATAGTTCATTTCACTCAAAAATAGTTCATTTCAACCAAAAATAGCTCATTTCAACCAAAAATAACCTACTTTAAAAAGACATAGCCCAATTCAAACAAACATATCTCTCCACAACCAAACATAGTTCATTTTTAATTATGCAAATCAAACATAACCTACCCCAATCAAAAATAGCCTTCTCCATCGAAAAATAGTCACCTCCAAGCAAACATAGCCATCTCCAAACAAACATAGCCATCTCCAAACAAACATAGCCTTCTCCAAACAAACATAGCTATCCCTAATCAAACATAATCCAATTCAAGAAAACATAGCCCAATCCAAGCAAACATAGTCATCTCCACAAGCAAATATAGCCTCTACAATCAAACATCTCCATCTCCAGCAGTTTCTGGCAACAAGCAGCCTTCCGCCCAACACCAGCCATCTCCCGAGATCTTCAACTCCAGCCCATCATCCATTTCAAGGTACTTTATACTTTGTTTCTGTCATTTACCCTATTTTAACCTGATTTTTAATTTAATTTTTAATCATGTTTCATATAGTTTACAATCGCTTTTTTATAGTTATTTCCTTTTTATTAAATTATTCTTAGATATCAATTTTGCCATAGCTGTTTTTAACCTTTTAAATAGCACAACTTTTGATCCTTTTACCTTATTTTGCTTCGCATAATTTGTACCTAAATATAATATAGCACATATTCCATATTTTACATTTAAAACATTTGTAATTAAACCATTTGCACCATATCGTTTTTATAATGCCATATGCAAAGCAGTCGGCCAAGAGGACAACAACAAAATAACATTGCCTATTTCCCACATCTTCAATATTTTATTAAGCTATCTTTAACATGTTTTAAAATCATATTGCCACTATATTTTTCGTTAATAACCACAATACCTTATATAGCTTCACATTTCCATATATTTTTAATTTCCTGGCTTTTAATATTTTGCTATTTTCTCATTTAATCTCATTTCACAATATGTTTTTATTTTTGAAATTTTGCATTATTACCCCCATTACTTGTTTCATGTGCAATTAATATCTAAAGGCGTTTCTGCCAATATGTAAATTTAGCGAGACCAACTTATGTAAATTTTACCTCTTATAATTATCCACCTTCTTTTTCTTCAAATGACCATTTTCTATTCTTACCATTACTTTTATCTTTACACATGTTCATTCTTTGTTTTCACATTTTCCTTTTTAACATATTACCCTTGCCTTTTATTACTTTTTCACAAATGCCTTTTTTTTTTTATAATCATCCAATGTTTTTTCAATGCTATCATTTTCATATTTTTCATTCATATGCTTTTTAATAATTCTGCATTTTATTTTTCTTCCTCATTAATGATATATGTGTAACATTTTTTCTTGTCTATTTCCAATCTATTGGTTCACAACAAGCCAATACGATTATGGAACACCACCCTTTTATTTCTCACTTTTGTTATAATCATGCATTTTATTTTTCCTTCCTCATTTTTAATATTATGTGTATCATTATCATGTTTTTCCCAATCTATTGGCTCACAACAAGCCAATATGATCAAGGGATATCATCCTTTTATTTCTAACTTGTAATTATAATTCATTTTATTTTTCTTCCTCATTTTTAATATAATATGTGTATTTTTAATGTCTTTTCCCAATCTATTGGCTCACACCAAGCCAATATGATCAAGGGGTATCATCTTTTTATTTCTAACTTTCAATTTTTATTCATTTTATTTTACTTCATTTTATCATTTATTTGTGCATCATTTTTGTTCTTTCCTGTCTATTGGTTACCATCCAAAAACCAATATGATAAGTGAATATCACCTCTCTTATGTTATTTTCTTTTAATCATTTTATTTTTTTAAGGGTATATTTTTATCACTTTACTCTAAATGTACCCATATTATTCTCTTCACAGGGGGGAAATGTTATATTAAAATATTTCATTTAAAATTATGTTATATTAAAGTATTATTTTATTTTAAAATTATATTTCATAGATAAAATACTCTTCTAAAATCGACCGCCAGAGGTCACTCTTCCCGTATAAAAACTCATTGTTGTTGTTCCCCGCTGGTCGGCCCAAAACTTTTGTACATTATGTAAATAAGCTTTTATTTTTTATTCTTACGCCTTAAGCCAGGCAATACTTTTGTCAAATTATGTTATTCATATATATATATATTACTCAGCTCAAATAAAGAAATCTATGATCTTCAATATTATTATTCTTTCAAGATTGTTCGACCATGACTGCACCACCATAGCATACAAATCAATATGATCCAAAACAACAAAAATCTTACCTTTTTATTTATTAATTCAATATATATATATAGTGTAAAAACTATATAATAAAAATATAATAGTGATTCTATATTTAAAATTTAATGAGTAAACTGATAATAATGATAATTTATATCAAGTAGATTTGATTAGATTAGCAAGCTAAATCTAAATTAATTATAAAAATAAATAGTTGTTTAGTTTTGTATTAAAATTATCTTTATTATTTTGATTATTTAAATTCAAATTATTTTATTTGTAAATTGTTATTAATTAGTAGAGATAGAGAGAGAAAAAAAATAAATCCTTTGCTTCTTATACATCATTCAATTAATTATATATTTATAATTAATAACAATAAAATTTAACAACGTAACGTCTTTTGCATCGGCTTTTACACGTCATTTAGACATACTCTAATTTGTATATAGAATAATAGAAGTGAGAATATATTTAATATTATAAATTTTAGTAGTTAGAGAAAAGAGAGAAAGACAGAACCATACACTTATAATCAAACTAATAATAAGAAAAATAAAATATTTGTAAAGAAGGTAGATAAGATTGTTAGTATATATATATTATTTTTATAATTTTATATTTTATCTATTTTTTTTTTAAAGATTTAAAAAAAAAAATTATATATAATGAATATATCTAGTTGTATTTAGTGAAATATCTATAATATGAATTAACTTTTATTATAAATTTGGTTATTATGTTTTGAAACCCTAATGGCAGACCAGACATATACAAAAAAAAAATTAAAATGAAATAATTAATGGAAAGAGAGATATGCTCGACCGAGGATTATCAAATAGAAATCCAGCTGATATTTCACCTCTGCTCTATTATATCATATATCTCTCTTAGACCGGATTATATGTGTTAATATTAAGTTGTTTTAGTGAAACATTTATATATAAAGATACAACAAACATAAGTGTTAAGAACTTCTAAATGTTACCTACCTAGTCTGAGACGCGTTCCTCTGTAAACAGCTATTTCTGGATAACATCTGTTGCGGGGGGGGCCCGTGTACCTCCCTTCAGAAATAGATTGTTTTCTTAGAAATAAACTGAAGAAGAAAGAAAATAGTTAAGGGAAGAAAGCCAATCTTTATAATCTTTACAGTTAGATATATTAATATAACTGATTCAATTATTATTTATCTTTTAATTTTCCTTTAAAAAGGTAAATTATTAGATGATTAATAAAGCTATTAATTTTGAAAATTCATTAATATTTAATTTCCATTTTCCTCCCCAGAAATTGGAGATTAAATAAAATGAATTCTATACAATATTACTTTAAAAATCTTGTGAAAAATTTTTTAAAATCAGTTATATAATTTAAGTTTAATTAACTGTTAAAGATTATAAGTTTGTGTTAAAATAAAAGTTTTTCAGCAACCCTGGCAGTACAGAAGAAAGGAATGTGTATTAGCCCTAATGTTTACCTTTTAGTGTGTTGTAAATAATTCTCTAATTAATATGTTTGTTTTCATTTTAAAGATAATAAAATAAGATATTATCTTAATTTGTAGTATACTTATGTGTTAAATAAACTACAAAATAACAGATTATGAGACTGAAGTTTAAATAATAACAAATAAATATCAAGAACGTGTTTTTAGTAAGTACAACTTTAAATATATTTTAAAATGAGCGTAATTAATTCTAATTTGCCAATTTTGACTGGTACAAATTTCAACAGCTGGAAATTTAGAGTTAAACTATTGTTAGAAGAAAAACAAATACATCTAACATCAGAAAAGGAAATTAATGATTTTGTCGATGAAAAAGAACGCGAGTTATTTGCAATTAAAGATGCAAAGGCAAAATCTACGCTTGTTCAATGTTTAACTGATAAACATCTAGACATAATTAAAGATGCAAAAACAGCTAAAGAAATGATGAAAGCGCTCGAAAATATATTTGAAAGAAAAAACGTGTTTACAAAACTAACACTAAAAAGAAAGTTGTTGACTTTAAAATGCAAACATAATGAAAAATTAGAGGACCATTTTCTTAAATTTGATTATATAATTCGTGAATTGGATAATATAGGTTCCAAAATGGATGAATCTGACAAAATATGTCATCTGTTATTGTCATTGAATGAAGAGTATGAAAATGTAATCACAGCAATAGAAACAATAAATACTGAAATCAAAATGGAATTTGTTAAGGCAAGATTGCTGGATGAAGAACTCAAAAGGAAAAATAAACAAGGGGAACCTAGGAATGAAGAAATGACATTTGGATCATTCACATTTACATGTTATAATTGTGGCAAGAAAGGTCACAAGGCTACAGAATGTAGAAATAAAAAGAAATTTTTCAAAAGAGAAAAGAATCAAACACAAAAAGAGAGAAATGAAAGACAAAAAGAGAGTCAACCTAGACAACAAGCCTATCAGATGGATGGCAAACTATCATTTGTAGCAATGAATGCTATAGATTGCTATGAGAATGATCATTTTATTTTAGACTCAGGAGCAACACAGAACCTGATCAAAAGTGAATTAGAAAAATATATGACAGATGTGAAGATTTTAGAACATAAGGTTGAAATTCATATTGCAAATGGTGAAAAGATGTCAGCTAATAAAAGTGGAACTTTAAATGTAAAAATCAATAATATCCCAATAGCAATCCATGGACTAATAGTTGATGGTATTAAACAGAACTTATTGTCAGTAGGAAAAATTACACAACAGGGCCACCAAGTGATATTTAAACAAGATGAAGTAATTATAATTACAAGAAACCATAATTTTAAGTGTAATAATTATAGAAACTTGTACTCACTTAAAATAGAAATTGACAGTAACCTTGAAAGTGTTACAGCGCATGCAGTCAAAACCGATGACACATTGTGGCACAGAAGATTGGGACATCTGAATAGATACAGTTTAAAGAAATTAGGGCTACCAAGTTCACAAGAGAAATGTGAAACCTGTATCAAAGGAAAAAGCACAAGATCATTTGAGAAAACCTGGAAGACAACAAAGGAAATTGGAGAGCTGATTCATTCAGACTTATCAGGACCAATTGATCCACCAACATATGATGGAGAAATATATTTCCAGGTACTAATTGATGACTACTCACACTTTGTAGTAGTGAGACTTCTCAAATCAAAAAGTGAAGCCGAACAAAACATAATTGATTTTATCAAGTTGATAAAAACTCAACATAACAAGAAAACAAGAAAAATTAGAGTAGATAATGGTAAGGAATTTTCATCTGGAAACTTCAAGCAGTTTTGCAGAACAAAAGGAATTCAATTAGAATATACCTCACCTTACACACCTCAACAAAATTGCACTTCTGAAAAAATGAACCGAACATTGATTGATAAAGTGAGAACAAAGTTGGCAGAAACAAATCTACCAAAATATCTCTGGGGAGAAGCCATTTACTGCTCAGCATACGAATTAAACAGAAGTCCAACAAGTGCGAACAAAGGAATACCTCCGGCTAGCATATGGTATAAACAAAATGACCTATCCAAACTTAAGGTTTTTGGCTCAAGAGCTTGGAGACTAATTCTACCCAAACCAAGAAAACTAGATGCTAGAGCAAAATCAACAATCATGGTTGGATACAGTGGAAGCGGATATCGCATCTGGGATCCGGAAACTGATAAAGTAATGATTTCAACAGATGTAACATTTGATGAAACATTAACTAAATTTGATAAGGAAATCATCTCAGACCAAACAGAACCTAAAAGAATAACAACTGAATCTCAAGATGAGGAAGAAACCCCACAAACATCGGAACAATCAGACAAAGAAGAAAGTGTAACTACAAGATCGGGTCGATTAATCAAACCACCAAAGTATCAAGAAGATTATGAACTATATTCAGTATATTGCTTGTTTACAAATGGTGAAGATCCAGTTTCTTACAATCAAGCAATTAGGCAAAAAGAATGGAAAGAAGCAGAATATGTAGCAGCTGCTGCTTCTATACAAGACCTAATTCATCTGAAAGAAATAAATAAGGACTTTTCATCATTTGAGGACACAACTTTGCTAGTGGACAACAAGAGTGCTATCTGCATGGCCAAAACTTTTGAAAACTCCAAAAGAAGTAAACACATTGATATAAGAACTCAATACATAAAGGATTTATTGGCCAAAGACATAATCAAATTAGATTACATTGAGGGATGCAGAAACATAGCAGACATGTTAACTAAACCCTTATGTAAGGACATGTTGAACAAATTCATGAAACTTTCCAACATGGGGTGAAAATTGTGCAATTGACATTTGTGAAAATGCCAATTGAGGGGGGGGTGTTAAAATAAAAGTGTTTCAGCAACCCTGGCAGTACAGAAGAAAGGAATGTGTATTAGCCCTAATGTTTACCTTTTAGTGTGTTGTAAATAATTCTCTAATTAATATGTTTGTTTTCCTTTTAAAGATAATAAAATAAGATATTATCTTAATTTGTAGTATACTTATGTGTTAAATAAACTACAAAATAACAGTTTGTATTAGTTATTATTGAGAGAAATTATAAAAAGTTGATTTAATAAATGGATACTTCCATTTATTTTTTTAAGTATTTTATAATTGATATACTGTTGAAGTATTTTACTTGTTTAATACTAAATTTGTTTTTAATAAATTCCATGTTCAAATTTTTAATATCTTCTATGAAATTTTCTAATATATTATTTATTCTATAAAATCTTAGACACTGACCAAAACCTTATATATACCTTTGCAGCAGTTTAATGATATATTAGAATTTATATTGCAGTATTTTATAATATTGAAATTATAATTACTTTTTTATTATAAATTTTAATAGCATTATTTGTAAGGTTTATATTTAGGTCTAAAAAGTTAACTTTTTTATTTCTATTAATTTTTTCATTGTTCTTAAGTTTCAAGTATTTAGGATATATTTCAGGTATTATGTTTTTAAACTGTGGATTATTAAATATTATGATGTCATCTACGTAACGGAACATTTGCCAATTAACATTATTTTGTAGAAAGTATTCTCTTTCGTACCAGAAAAGTATTAGGTTGGCTAATAGTTTGCTTGAAAACCATTTCTAAGATTCCATCCTTCAGTGTAGCATATAAAAGCAGAATGATCCAATACAGTATTAGAGCTCTGAGAAGCGGTCTGGTGGATTAAATTGGCGAAACCGCTGGGAGGGTTCACCACTGATGAGCCAAGCCCATGTCAATCATACGTATAATTATTTACAAGGTGTTTATAATACATGAAAATCTTGTTATATTATACACAATAATGGGGTTGTTGGTTTAAATTACCATAGATGACTCCAGCAGTTAAAGGGTTTTTCCGGGTTTTAACGGGTAATGCCTCTCTAACACAGGTAAATAAATAAAATTTATTTAAACTCTGAGGGTCAAAAAAGGCTTCAATAAGATTATTTTTTGAGTATATCTGGAAATAATATAAATAAAACTAATTTCCAATTAAAATATTCTAATATTGGTTTAAAAAAGAGAAACAAAAATGTCTTTTTTTTTTTTTTAAACATAATGATTATATAAGAAAATTTAAAATTCCAAGATATTATTGTCGGGCGTAGGAAAGGGTTAGGGGTTAAATAAAATTCAATTGTAAGGAGTACAATGTAAACAAATAGTTAGATCCAGGTGCACTTCGAGGATATAGACTTGAACGTCTTCCTAGGCAATGTTTCACATGTGATCCTGTATAAGGATTAAAGTGCCTTGTCACAATTGTAGGGTTATTGGGTTAAAAGTTGTTGAAAAAATAGTTTTTAATAGGGTTAAAAGGGGTGATATATAGCCATGCGATACGTATAATAATTGTAGCGACAATAGGTGATCTGACTTGACTTGAAATCAATAGATGATTTTAATCCACTAGAGATAAAAAAAAACGTTGAAAGTTGAAAAAAGTGAACGTTTTCTGCATGCGTTGGTGGGTTTACTCTGCGGATGATTGGAATTATCTTTTGAAGCGTGTTCAGGCCAGAATTAGGGATTTTTAAATCTGGGAACTATGTTCAAAGAGTTTGTTGAAATTACGAAATCAAAGGTTTTTGTCAAGCAGTGTTGCCCTTTTTCTATGATGAGGTGAAGCAGTGGCTAAATTAAATAGTAGTAGAGGGAAGTGGTTAGAGAAAATATTTGCTGTATAAGGTATAAACAGATATACACGGTAGGATCAAAAAGTTCCCGAACTTTTAAAAAATAAAATATAAAACAACTTTTGAAAAATGTAAAATCAATTTTAATGTAAAGAACAAAGCCTAAACTATAACTTAATTTAGCAACGCCAGTAAATGCGCATGCGTAGTTTTCATTTTAGGCATATTTTTGTTGTAAGAATTTAGCTCGCGTCGGTTTCTGCAATGTCATCATTTGAGCAAAGGGCAGATATTAAATTTTGTGTAAAATTAAAAAAGTCTTTCACAGAGACATTAGCATTAATGAATGAAATTTATGAAGACAAAAATTGTCACGAACGCAAGTTTTATTCTGGTATGGACGTTTTAAAGATGGCCGTAAGAGCATCGCAGATGATTCAAGGTCAGGTCGGCCATTGACGTCAACAACGGATCGCAATAATGGACAGGTACGTGATTTAATTGTTGCGGATAGAAAAAGTTCGTATTGACAATTCCAAAGGAAAAGTAATGCTTGTAGTGTGTTTCAATTATCAAGGACTTGTCTATTATGAATTTATTGAAGTGGGTGTTACTATTAATAAACAGGCATTCAAAGAAATACTTGTACGCCTTCGTGATGTGATAAGAAGAAAAATAAACTCACTATTCGAATCAAAACAGTGGAAATTGCTACATGATAATGCCCCTGCTCATAGAGCCATTATTGTTAAAGACTATTTAGCCAAACACTCTGTATCTGTCTTGCCGCATCCTCCTTACTCCCCTGATATCGTCTCATGTGATTTCTTCTTTTATTTCCAAAACTTAAAATGACGTTAGAAGGTAGGCGCTTTTCGTCGTCATCAGAAGTAATTGAAAATGCGACGGTCGAGCTAAACAGGCTTAGGAAAATTGACTTTGAACTAGCATTTCAACAGCTTTTTTTCACGCTGGAAAAAATGTGTAGATAATCAAGGCTCCTATTTTGAAAAATTTGATTTTTAAATTACTATACTATGAATAAATAATTAATTTTTGAAAAGTTCGGGAAATTTTTGATCCTACCTTGTATATTGAATAAAAAGATAGACATATGAGTGTGGGTAAATAAATTTTAAATAGGCAGAATCAAACATGCAAAAAATATGAGGTAATGATAAAAAAGGATTAAACATATTTTTTGAAAATAAATAAATGTGTTTTGCAATGCTCTGAAATAAAAGTAATATTGATTATATATTTTACACAAATAAATTTACTGGCAATGCGTTTCTTTTTTTTTTTTTTTAATCTCTACAGACCTTACTGCAATGATATGATTTAATGAATGAGAGGGCTTGGCTCATCAGTAGTGAACCCTCTCAGCGGTTTCGCCAAATTAATCTCTAGACCGCTCTACTATTGTATTGGACTGGTTTTGTTATATACCCTGCATTTTCTATGGAAGGCAGCTAAATGGTGTTTAGTGAACTATGGACATAAGCTTATAGGTCTGTAGAGGTACATACATATAAATTTCAAGGTATTGCATCGAGCAAAGCTCTTCCGCGCAAAACATGTTTTCATAACCATTATATATTAGTAAATTAAATTTTATTGCCCTCTATCGTTAAAATTTTACACAAATAAATTTACTGGCAATGCGTTTCTTTTTTTTTTTTTTTTTTTTTTTTTTTTTTTTTTTTAATCTCTACAGACCTTACTGCAATGATATGATTTAATGAATGAGAGGGCTTGGCTCATCAGTAGTGAACCCTCTCAGCGGTTTCGCCAAATTAATCTCTAGACCGCTCTACTATTGTATTGGACTGGTTTTGTTATATACCCTGCATTTTCTATGGAAGGCAGCTAAATGGTGTTTAGTGAACTATGGACATAAGCTTATAGGTCTGTAGAGGTACATACATATAAATTTCAAGGTATTGCATCGAGCAAAGCTCTTCCGCGCAAAACATGTTTTCATAACCATTATATATTAGTAAATTAAATTTTATTGCCCTCTATCGTTAAAATTTTACACAAATAAATTTACTGGCAATGCGTTTCTTTTTTTTTTTTTTTTTTTTTTTTTTTTTTTTAAATCTCTACAGACCTTACTGCAATGATATGATTTAATGAATGAGAGGGCTTGGCTCATCAGTAGTGAACCCTCTCAGCGGTTTCGCCAAATTAATCAAAAAAAAAAAAAAAAAAAAAAAGAAACGCATTGCCAGTAAATTTATTTGTGTAAAATTTTAACGATAGAGGGCAATAAAATTTAATTTATTGATTATATATATTCTTTGAAAATAATATTGGATTTAAAAATTGATTATATAATTGAAAGCCAAAATAAAAAGTAATATTCAAGGTTTCATGAAAATTAGAATATAATTAAAGATTATTGTATAATGAATAGATGGTGTTGGACAGTATAATTGAACCAAAATATTTATTCTAGAGAATTTAAAACTGTGATGTAACTAGGTCATATCTCATGTTTACCAACGAGATGGCTCTCTGAGGCGGGGAATATGTGGAATGATAATTTCGTTTGTCTAAAATGGTGAAATATATAAATATAGTGGCACTCTATATGGGCGTAATGACATTATTTTATCTGTGGTGGTAGTAAATTTTACCGGTGGTAAATTCAATTTGGGCACATTGTATTCATTAATAGAGAACACATGCGAGAATTCATATAGTTAGTGTGGATAATGTTCTAAAATGCCGCACATTACAAGGTATAGATAACTTAATGTCATGTCATGGTTATGAAATACTAGCCGAATGACCCGGGCAACGCCCGTGTTTTACCCGATTGAATGTTTTTATTCGAATACTATTTGTTACAATTATAAATTGGCGCCTTAAATAAATGCATATATTAGTTAATAACTATAGCCTATGTGCTTTATCTGTCTATGTACTGTTGGCTTCCGTAGGCGTCTCTTACTGGGAAAAAGAAAGAGAGGATTCCATTTAGTTATTAACTAATATATGCATTTATTTAGGGAGCGACCCGCTCCAACACAATAGTTACAAAGACGAAATAGCGAGTGGGGGGGGCAAAGATGGCGTGACCGTAGGACTGGTTCGAGGAAGCGTGGTAAAAATAGTCGTTTCCCTTGGTTGAATGGGACACATATCCTAATTGCACTTGGTGAGCTTATAGACATTTGTTGGGAGGTGATGACGATTGGTTGTTGTACCGCGGTGGTGGATTTTGTTAGGTTGGATGTGGGGCCTAGTATACTTGACGTTTGTACACTGCACTGGGGGCATACTGGGTTCCTCTTATTCTGGACACTAGGTCGAACCATTCTTTAATGGTGTTTGGCTGCACGTCGCGATTAATCGCTGGTCTGCGAAGGGTAGTCCGTCGGTCAGAGACTATTAAGATATCGGCGGGTAGGTTTAATTTTATGTCCAATACCGTTTTGTTTCGGTAGTACTCTTCTAGGGGCATTTGGGGTGTCAAAGAAATCCAGAGGTTGTTAAGAAAATTAAGCAAGGTAATTGGATATTGAAGCCATCTACTTCAGGAAATATTACCAAGTCAGAAAACTATGCATGATGTGGATCTAAGGTTCATAAGAAAGATAAATGCCATCATTTGAAAGCCAAATGTTACAACTGTGGGAAATTTGGACATTTGGGGGGGGGGTTGTCTAAAAAGAAAACCACCACGCACTTCTACTGCAAATAAGGATGGAAATAAAGTACACGTACATACCATCGCAGAGACGGAAATCACCAGTCAAATCTTCAAAATTACGAATTTAGGGAGAACACCCGATCCAATTAAGATTAAAGTACAAATCAATGATAAGTTACTATCATTGGAATATGATACTGGTTCCGCTTACAGCCTCATATCCGACTCCACTCTGAGGTATTTAAACTACCTAATCCATATCCCTCCGATCCATTAAGAGTTAAGTTGGCAACTTACAGTGGCCAATCCTTGCAAGTGTTAGGTACGTTGGATGTGCCTGTACAATACCAGAATAGTACTCAGACTTTACCACTGATGGTTGTTGGAGGTTAAGGTCCTAACCTTTGTGGTCGAAATTGGATGGAAGGGTTGGAAATATTACCAACCCAGCCATACAAGGTTGACATGATTAAAGTAACAGAAAACAACCTGCCAATACAGATACAGAGATTTATAGAACTTATTGCGTCATATTTTGCTACAAATAAATTTAATCAGAATTAAAGTTTAAACAAGTAAGAGGTAGTTATTCAGACCCAATAATGTTTTATTTAAAATATTTATAGATTTTAAAGAATCAAACAAAAGCCATCTAGCAACTGTTTATTATTCCACGTTTATTATATTGATGATGATTAACATTTTTTATTTACATATATAATTAGAAATATTTATAAATACTCTTAATATTTTGAATAATATTATTTATTTTTTTGAAAGTTGTTACTTTTAATTATTTAACAGATTTTGTTGGAAACTGAATGCTACGACTACAGCTAGCGCCCCACTGGCCTTTACTTCTTCTCACTATACCTATATACTGTTAATGTGTTCGATATTATAACTTTATTTTACTAAATGGATAATAAAGGTTATTATTGTTAGGACACCTCGTGACCACAGTATGCCAAAATTACCCAGAACCCCACCTGTGAGCAATCTTTATGAAGCAATGAAGTAGTTGAATTGTCCATGTTAGTAGTTTGTATCTATAGGATTTATAATATGTTCAAGTTTGAGGATCTCTTTTTTTTTTCAGTTTTCTTTGTCGCTTATTGTAAACACAGGACGGACGGGTTCCAGGCCCTCTAGATAGCTTTTACAGTAAATGCTATTTTTTTTAGGTTAGGTAGTGTATTCGCGTTAACTACCGAGATCAAATTCTATGAGGTACGGTATAGCGATGATCCGCTTGAATGAGTTCTGTATACTTGAATAAGGGAACTCTACGTAAATTGAACAAGGAACTTCGATTTAATGATTCTTGAATATAAAGCTACATGAATTGATGGCTCGATTTAACCAGACTAACTAGTAAACTAAACAAAAAACAAAATATAAACAACACACTGTTGCCGAATCAATACAAAAAATCAATAAAAATATATATGCAGATTAAAATAAAACAATAAATAATTAATTATGTAAAACAATGAATTATATATATTAACAATAAAGAATAGAATAACATCAATGAATAATATTTAACAACAATTTCTACAATAATTAACAATTAATAACAAATAAGAATAAAATATACATTTTTAACCAAATACACACCCCCCGTTCGCGATATGTACGTGAATTTAAAAACTCTTTACGAAAGAACCAAGGAAAGGACAGTGTAGAAATCATTCTACAGCGATTTTTATTCGCCCATAGAGCTTTTCCTCAAACGGTATTAAAAGAGTCTCCCGCGGAACTTTTAATGAAAATAAATCTAAGATCAAGATTTTCAAATTTGATTCCGAAAATGGCGAAGGTAGGAGAGGTGTACCATGATGCCATGAGGAAGCAAGAGCATTTTGCGGTCGGCTCTGATGTGTATTTCCGGAGTTTTGCTAACGGACCAAAATGGAAAAGGGGCAGGATCATGGAACTACTGAGCAGCCGACATTACCTTATAGAAGACGAAGGCCGTTATGTGAAAAGACACATAAATCAACTAAGGCCAGTTATCAAGAAAGAAGTTCCTGAAGTGAGAGATTTGGTATTGCCGGGTATATCAAGAGATTTTATACCTCCTGGCACTTCTCGAGATCACCCTAGGCTTGGAGGACAGTAGAAGACAATGGAAGAAGCCCCGGAGGTGGACGAAGAATTGAAAGGAGCAGTCTTCAGCACAAGAGGACACTCCAGAACCAGAACCGGGCCCTGCTGCTGCGGCTGTCCCTGTCCCTGTGCGCAGTCCAAGACCGCAGCGATCCAGAAGACCGCCAGACCGGCTGCACTACTATTAAGAGGGGAGATGTGTTGTGTATGTAAATTGTTAAACATCTATATGTATTTTGCATGTTTTTTATTATTAATATGTAAATACATATTTGTATATATACGACATTAACGGTGCAATTAAACAGAAATTGACCAATAGATTCGGCCGTGTGTGGTTGTGACAAACACCAGGAGGAGATACAACAAAAACTATAATCATCCTAAAATATTTTATATAACTAGCTTAATTTTACACCAGTGATAAACATTTTATGATAATTTTGGCTTTAAAAAAAAAAACTTTGGAATTTCCAAATTTTCCAAACTTTAAATTTCACGTGTTATAATGGACCTTTTTTTCCCCTTTTTAATATAGAATCTTGAAATTTTAGGATATGTACAACTGAACAAAAAACGAAGTTAGGCTTAAAACAGTGTTTTCCCACACTTCAGAGCTTCCCACAAAACCCAAATTTAGATCCCCTAGGGACATATTTGATTGACACGCTGGGGCAAGGGCCACATCTGTAGAGGGGTGGAAATAGATGGACGTGAAAAACAACAGATGTGCGTGCAAGATGTTTTCGAGGGGGGAGGTAAGCTATGGAGGAAAACAAGGCAGTGGACGACAGAGAGTTGAACCGAGAAGGTGAGTTGCTAGCTTAGCTTTCCTCGCGGGCCTCCTGCATCTGCAGGAGAGTCGTCTCATAGCATGTTTCATTCTCTAACTACTTTAAAACTTTCAAGAGCCTTTTCTTTTTTTCTCTTTAGATTTAGTCAGTATTAATTGATTCATACAACTATAGGAATATAATTATCTTGAATTAGGGTCTATTTTAGATTAATAATTATATTCATTTAACGTCTACCTATCCACAGGGTTTTATTTATTTCATTTCTTTTGTAATCCACTTATTATTTCAATTTTTTTATTTTATGTTTCTGCGAAAGTGTATACCTTCCCAGAACGAGTGTTTAATTTCGTTGCCTCTCTGTTCGCTTTCTTTTAAAATATTTAGGTTGTAAAATAGGACAACTGAATTTATATTTATTTTCTGGGCGTTTATTTTTTTAACATTTGTGTGTGTGTAAAATCCGCATAATATTTAATTATATATTTTAGATTATTGCAACATTAAGTTTTTATTACAAATATTTTGCAAATCATGTGTCACGATATCCCGAATTTTGTTTTTTAAATATAATTCTTTGAGTGTTGGTTTTACCGCCTTTCCATTTTCTCTTTCTGATATAATATTTAATATAAATAGTCGCGCGACAATCCAAACGCGACAAGTTTCCAAGATGGCAGCTGGTAGGACGCGTCCGTCGATACCGATTTTCGATCCAAATTACTTCCAGATATGTCTAAGATTATAAATGTTCTAGAATTCATTTTCTTTTTGCGATCTAATAACCTGTAGACACTGGCAAGAGACGGTCACCTTGATGTGATGTAAATGTTTAATTATTAGTTTTTTCTCACATATATTTTCTAGGTGAAGTTTCAAACAATTCAATTTTCTGAAACAATTTTTTCCTTGGGTAAGGACAAGCAAAGTAAAAACAACATCTCGATAGCATTTATTACAGCAAATAATTGACAGCGGAAGGCATGATGAGGTTCCATAGAAATTTTAAGCCAGTCATATGTTTAGCCTTTATTTCTTCCTTTCATAATTTTGAACCGTTATAAAGTAAAGAAAGGTGAAGCTATATCCGGATAGCTGGATGTGTATCTATATCGAAAGGTGTAGTTATTCCGTTTAATGAGAATTCCAATAATCATCGAATATTAGCAAATTATCTTTGGGAATTTGAACAACTGTTTCGAAAGATTTGAACAGCTTCGAGTAGATAGAAATCCTGGAGTTAGAGTGGAGGATTAGATGCAAGGACTTTAGCCACTCGACGCAAATAACTCCAGTGAATAATTGTAGTGTTAGCTTGTTGTAGGAAGGAAGAACTTTGATTCTCAGGATATGCGAGAGGAAGAACTTTCAAGAATTGATTGAGCCGAGGGTAATATTTACACAGGTATATGGGGGTAAAGCAGCTATTTTAAACAAGAGGCAATCTTATGTTTTAAGTCCTTTCAGTGGAAGCAGATGCCACTGAAATATTCAGTCCAATAATTTTTCAAATTTGAAGTCATGTATGATGAGTTTATCAAGGGATTGACGCCAGAAATGGCTTTCATTGGGATTAACCGAGCTTGCAAAGAACTAGAAGTGAAGCATGTCACGCCAGTGTACTAAGATATAATGGAGAAAACTTACGTTGAGCCAATTGAAATCAATGAAGATTTAAGAAATAAGTGATCTTATTCTTTGAATTTTATTTTAGTTTCAATTATGCGATATGGACGGCGTTATAAGTTGGGTGAAAGTTGATTCGGCCACGCAAGGGATGGTGTTAAAAATAGATAATTTATAATTGTATGTTTTATAGATTTTCCCCTATTATTATTATGTATGTCATAATTTGTACATAACTGGATGTAATCCCACCACAATATGTATGCAATGTATGTTTTAAAAGATTTTAATAAAAACAAGGCTTAGAAATCTGGGAGAAAGATTTAGAGAAAGGCCATCAAAGAGGAAGCAATCATTAGCAGGTTTTATTATCCAGGAACTCATAAAACTGGGTTCAAGAACCTAGTATTTCCTGGATCAGGTCAGAACAAGTCCAGAACAAAAGGATAGCAAAGGCCCAATCAGAGAATAGGAGAATTAGCTAGGAACCAATAGAAAGCTTACACGTCTCAAACACCAGCCAATCAAAACCCTGAATAGTTTTCGTGTTAAATCGCGTACTGGGTTTAGTCAGTTGGGACCTGGACCGCATCGAGTTAGCACCTGGACCGACCAAGGAACCGGTTAGACGCCAGCCACCACCCTCTCAAACGATCAGATAAGTCTAATCCTCAATCATGTGAACAGCCATAGTTAATAGCAACTCAGCCAAATAGCTTCAACCCCTTTCTCCCTAGATCGCTAGCCTTTTCCAATTCAAATCCTGTGTTTTTCGTTATTTTCCCCTGTGAGAACACCTTAACTTTTCAGCAACGACTGCGCCCATCAATTCAATCAATCACCATTCAATTCAACCCATCAACTTCAAAAAGGTAATCGTCCCGACGTCACAGTGAGTCGACAGGATTCTATAGTGTAATACATCAAATATTACAGTGGTAACTTCCGACGTTACATATATATATTTATTTTATTTTTGTTGCCTCTTTCTCTTAATGGGTGGAAAGGAATAAAGAATGGAAGGAGCAAAATTTGTAAACAAACAAGACATCGCCCCCCCATCCCATGCGCGAGCACCTATGCGCGGTGACGGGGAGAAAAAAGAAGAAAGGACAACCGGCAGCACTGGTGTATAGGCTCTGGGAAATATGAGCTCCCTGCCGCAGAAGGAATGAGTAGCCACGTGTTGAAGAAAAAAGAAGATAACGAGAAGAGCGTCGTTATAGAATTGCGCACCAATTAAGTGGGTTGCGATATAGTTTCCTGTTATGGAACAGAATAATTAATCCGGATAATTATCTCAAGTGAAGAATTATCTCAAGTGAACTCATGATCGGATTTATCGACAGAATTGAAAACAAGATTTGTTTTTATAAACAGAAGCTTAGATAAGTATTTGTAAAATTTGTTTGAAAAAGATTTTGCCTTTCCAACCCTAGTTATTTTGCTCTCTACATTATTTGTTTGTATGTATATTTATTTTATATCACTTGTTTATTCTAATTTTAAATATATTTAACCTTTTGGCCAATTTGATTATCACCCTTTTAATCTATTTATTTTTGATGCCCAGTCATTTTTGATAAGCAAAAATATATATATATATATTTATGCCATTTTTGTTAAATTGCATTTCCACAACTTGTGCAAACACAACTGGTGAATCTCTATTTTCAATCTGGGTAAGATTGACCTTCCCCCCATTTTTTTTTTCAAATTCAACATTTTTGGTGAGCCGAACGTGATCTCACCTTGTGGTGTTTTGTACAATTTTGTGGAGATGGATAAGTTTAAAAGAGAAAGAACTCCCTTAAGGAATAGTATCACTCGTACCACAAATGAAATAAAATCAGGTCTAAGTCTAGAGGAAGTGGATATAATTTTAATGAGGGCCAAATTTGAAAGGTTAGCCATTCTTGATACTGAATATTCATGACTGATATTGATTGATGATAAAATAAAAGAGACCTTATTGGATGATCCGAGGTCCACAGAAGCTCAAATCAATGATGAGATGGAACAATGTGAGACTTATAGCCCACAAGTAGGAATTGTCGCACAGAAGGTGAAAGAATATGACTCTAAATTGGCAGCACCTTGTGATGATAAAATGTCACAATCTAGCACTTCAGATGTTAAAAGACAAATTAAACTTCCAAAATTTGAACTAAAAAAGTATACAGGTGAGCTAGAGGAATGGCTATCATGGTGGAGTCATTTTGAAAAAATACATTTAGATGAGTCACTGTCTGATGTTGATAAATTTGAATACTTAATACAATCCATGGTTGTTGGATCAAAGTCCCACAGACTTATGACTAGCTTCCCTCTTACCCAAAAGAATTACAACAAAGTCATTGAAGATTTGAAAGATCGGTTTGGAGACAGATATGCTGACTGAGTTGTATGCGCGCAAGCTTTTAAAGTTGGTCAGAAAAAAGAACCTTGGCTCAACTTTATGATGATTTGGTTGCACATCTCCATTCTTTGGGATATCTGGGAGTGGATACTAAGTCTGGGGATGGTGCGTTCTTGTACCCGTTGGTGGAGTCAAGGTTGCCACTTGAACTTATCAAAATATGGCAACGTTCCCGTACACCTTTCAAAGAAAGAGATTACTCTGAGATTGAGGCGGGAATTGAACATAGTGGGACTAAAGCTTTTGATAAATCAGAGGGTCTGATAGAATTTTTAAAGCAGGAAGTTAAAAATGCAGAACGCATTTCCTTTGTTGCTGAAGGATTTGAACCTTTATTTCCTTTAAAACAGGGAAAGAGAGAAAATAATCCCCCTAAGATCCACACAGCGTCTGCATTATTTGTTGGAAAGACCAACTTACCGTGTTTATTTTGTGACAAAGATAACCATCTTAGCCAAAACTGTTTTAAGGCAGACAAGATGTTGGAATCAGACAGATTAAAGAGGGTACAGGATGCGAAAGTTTGCTTTAAATGCTTGAGAAAGAATCATTTGAAGAAGGATTGTCGATCTTTTGTAAGATGCAAGCGTTGCCAAGGACCTCATTTTGAGATAATGTGCAGAGGAACCTCACATAGGCAGGAAAATTTAAATTGGAGGTCAGATAACAGATCTCAGAATAGTTTAGCAGAGCAGAATGAGGGGAAGAATGAGCCTGTAACAGCAATGGTGAATCAAATATGCACAAACAATATCTCGTTAATGGCTCTAAATGTAAAAATTAAAGGACCGATGGTAAGAGTGCTTTTAGACTCTGGTAGCCAAAAATCTTACATCAGAAGGTCTCTAGCTAAGGAGTTAGACTTACCCAAGGTGGGAGAAGTCAAATTTAATAAATTTTTGTTTGGAGGGCAAACAACAGGAGAAAAGGCTCATTCAATATTTTATTTCCAGTTGGACAATGTTGATGAGGGAAAGGCTTTCAAGATGGAAGCGTTAGAGGAAACAATAATTTGTGGCGATATTTCACCCAATTGAAACAGGACCCAGGCAATGGGAATTGGATAAGAAAGGAATCACTTTGACCAAGGTAGACAATAATAAAATCTAAATAGACATCCTAATCGGTGGAGACTATTATGGGCAACTTCTCACAGGATAAATTGAACAGCTGGCAGGAGGATTGACCGCAATTCAAACAGTTCTTGGTTGGACTTTAATAGGTAATACCTCATCAGAGAGACCAGAGACAAGTGCTCAAATGGTTATCACCTTACTTACAACCCAACAGAGAGTAGCATCCTTATGGGAATTAGAAACAATAGGGATACGAGATCCTACAGAGGTCATCTCTGAGAAAGAGAAAAATGTTCTCATGCAAGAAAAGTTTCGTGAGAAAATCTGTCGAGACCATGATGGACGTTATCTTGTATTTCTTCCATGGAAGGAAGGAATTGGGACGATACCTAATAACTTGGAAATAGCCGAAAAGGTGCTTATCCGATCAATTCAAAGAGACAGTCTAGGGAAGGGTCAGATTAGCCACCTAAAAACCAAGGTACATTCAGATGGACTTATGTATATAGAGACCAAACCTTTGTATGATCAGAGTCCTGAAGAATTCAGGAAACCAGTGCTCTCAACTTGTGATCATCCTATAACAGAACAACTGAATAGAGAAACGCATTCAAATAATTGCCATGCTGGCGTTCAATTTTTACTTTCCAAATTGAGAGAAAAATTTTGGATTTTAAAAGCGAGAAAGACTATTAAAAGAGTTGTGAGAGGATGCATCATTTGTAGAAGACATGCAGAGAAGGCCAATACTATACCTTGTGCCCCTCTGCCCAAGGACAGGTTATTCATGGGTAGACCCATTGAGGTAACAGGGGTTGGGTCCTCTCTACCTTAAAAATGGCCAGAAAATTTGGATAACCTTATTCACCTGCGCTGTCTACAGAGCAGTTCATTTGGAGCTGGTGGAAGGTTTGGATGCGACAAACTTTATTATGGCATTGGAACGGCTTATACACAGGAGAGGGAGACCAGTTAAGATTTACAGTGACAATGGAACCAATTTCAAAAGGACCAATAGACTCTTTACCAATTTGAACTGGGACAAAATAGCGAAGTATTCGTGTGACAAACAAATTCGATGGATATTTATTCCTCCTTCTGCACCATGGTGGAGAGGATGGTGGGAACGGTTAGTACGACTGGGGAAAGATCTTTTGAGAAGAACATTAGGCACTAACAGAGTAAATTATGTCCAGTTAGAAACTTTGATTTGTCATGTGGAGGCGATTATAAATACAAGACCTCTCACCTACATTTCTGAAACAGAAGATGATTTGATACCTATCACTCCACAAATGTTTATCCAAAATAATGTTGGCTCATTTGATAATACCAGACAACACTTTCGAAAGTTACAGCAGATTAAGAAAGAACTGAAGGAAAGATTCCACAAGGAATACCTCGCCATGCTCGTACAAAAGGGGAATGAAACAGAGGGTAGAAGGTTTCTTCAAGGCGAAGTTGTGCTGATTGGTCGAGATGATCAAAAAGAATATTCTGGCCACTAGGCAGAATCTTGGAACTGTACCCCGGGAAGGATGGCAGAGAACTTGTAGCTAGAGTTAGGACTGCTACGGGTGAATTTGTAAGACCGTTAAAGAGACTTTTCTCTTTGGAACTTAGTTCTGATATTTCCAGGTAGGTGAGATTACTCAAGACAGAATGGGAGCGGGCGGATGCTCAGAACTTGGCCATAGGGAGCCAGAGTCTCCACAATTTCCTGGTCTTGAATGAAGGCAAGGACACCCGACAGGATGTATTTGCGGGATGGTCGGAAAAGTGGGGATGGGTAAACAACTCTGTCCCTGACTTTAAATCCATTGATCAGGAGAGCTTCGGCCTGTTTCTGGTCTGCTACAGAGACAATGGCCTGACCATTCATTTTCCCCACAGAGTGGATATTTTCAAATCCAATTACTTGGCCGATGCCGATCAGATGTTCCTCGGCGGATGCTTCGGAAAGGACTTCAAATTGGATCGTTGCCTTTATTTCCTTACTTCTCTTTTCGTAGGTGGATCTTCTTCTTTCGTCGAATTTCTTTTTTTCTTCAGATGAAAATTGTAATTTTTTCCTTTGCAAATTTTTGCTTTGCGATGTGCGAAAGTGATGATGTCACAGATGGGATATGAGCGACCAATGAGGCGACAGATGATGACGATGACGCAACGACCTTCTCGGCCGTTGCCATGGTGATGGTTGCCAAGTTTCAACTTGAAACTTGGCAAATATGCTGATTAACAATGAACAAAAATTCGAAATATGATTATGGGTGGGAAACGATATGCAGGAATGAAGAGCTAATGATGGAGGGCAAGAATATGAAACTTGATTTCAGCTTAGACTCTCAGAAGAGCAGCGAAAGGCGAAAACACACGGAGCTCGTGCGACGCGTGGCCGCACGGTCGGCGTATGTATGTATGTATGTATGTATGTGGGTATCTATGTCGGCTATACACGTCCACAATACGTAACAAATCTGACTGAAATTCAAGAGTATATAGAGTAGAATCCGGAAAAACATATAGTGAAAATTCCAGGTCTCTATCCCGAATATTCTTCGAGTTATTTGCAAATTGCGTTGCAAATTTGCCTTTTCGCTCGCAAGCAGCGCCTCTAGCGGTGAAGATGGGAGGTAATATCAGCTGACCTAATGTACATGTAAAACGTGTTTTGACAGGACATAAGAGAAAAATCTGGAAAAGATATTTATCGGATTTTTAGCCAATAAAAAATAAAATTGACAGGTTCTGGACAAAAATAGTTGTTTTTTTAGTCAGAAAATGATGATGACAATATTGCTGTATCATGTTTGATTATCAGATACAAAATTATATCGGGAAAATTTTCAAAAAGCTGAGACCACGGGTGAAGCCAGTTCATTTTCAGTGTGCAGGAACAAAATTCTAACAGAAAAACATTCATTCGAGCAGAAGACACAAAGCCAGATCATCTCTTCATAAAAATATCGCTTCTCTGACACAAAGTTTGGAGCGGGACGTCTCACAAGAGTGACATCCACGGCGCCAATTTATAATTTTAACGAATAGTATTCGAATAAAAACATTTAATCGGGTAAAACCTGGGCGTTGCCCAGGTCATTCGGCTAGTATTTTATAAATCTCCGATAATAACTACACAATCCGTGAAATTGCTGTACCCTTTTGCCTGTTTTGGGGATTGGGAAACTTTTAACTGCTTCTATTTTCCGAGGTGAAGGCGTAATCTGAATGTATTTGATTATATATCCAATATATTCTATTTCTTCTCTGATGAAAGAAAATTTGTGAAGCTTGAGCTTGAGGTTTTGGGAATATAATTTTTCTAGCACTTTTGATAGAAGGTCAAAATGTTCTTCTAAAGTTTTAGAATATATGATGAAATCGTCAAGATAATTGATGCACTCCTTGTACATTAATGGACCAAGGGTTTGTTGTAGGATTCGCTGAAAAGTAGCAGGGGCGTTTTTCAACCCAAAGGGCATTACTAACCACTCATAAAGTCCTTCGTTGGTGATGAACGCTGTATTCTCTGTGCTGTCTGGAGCCATTTCGACATGCCAATAACCTGAGACGATGTCCAAAGAAGTGAAGTATTTCGCTCCTTGAAAACGATCGATGACTTCTTGAATGTTAGGCAGAGGCATCTTGTCGTCAATGGTAAGGGCATTGAGGCGGCGGTAACCAACGCAAAGCCTCTTTTAGCCATCCGCCTTCGGTACGAGTGTGACTGGGAAGGCCCATGGGCTTCGACTGTCTCGAACTAGTCCTTTTTTCTATAAATATTCAACCTGTCGTTTAATCTCATCATACTATGAGGCTGATCTTCGATATAGTCGAAGTTGAATAGGCGGATTAGGAACGGTATGGATTTTGTGTTTTGCTATTTTATTTTTCCTACATCAAAAGAATTTTCTTTAAAAATAGTTGTATATTTATGTAATATCTTGTCGAGGGCTTGATTTGTTTCTGGTCTCAAATGATTCGCCTGAAATTTACAATTATACAAATACTAGCCGAATGACCCGGGCAACGCCCGTGTTTTACCCGATTGAATGTTTTTATTCAAAAACTATTTGTTACAATTATAAATTGGAGCCGTGGATGTCACTCTTGTGAAACGTCCCGCTCCAAACTTTACATGTACATTAGGTCAGCTGGTATTACCCCTCATTTTCACCGCTAGAGGCGCGAGCGAATTGACTTTTTGTAAATATACATAATTATAAAGATAGAAATTTCTATAGAAATAAATAAAATAAGCCGAAATAGCTCAGTTAGGAGAGCGTTAGACTGAATATCTAAAGGTCCCTGGTTCGATCCCGGGTTTCGGCATCTTTTTTTAATTTTTAAATTTCTACTTACCGTAACTTGACACTTAACGTGACAGAATTGTGCATGACGCTGATAACTGTATTAAATATAATCCAAATTGTGCCTTATCACACACTATTTATTTATTTGGATTAGGTCTTATTACCTTGTGTTTATAATCTAGTAGACGAATGACCCGGGCAACGCCCGTGTTTTACCCGATTGAATGTTTTTATTCCAATACTATTTGTTACAATTATAAATTGGAGCCGTGGATGTCACTCTTGTGAAACGTCCCGCTCCAAACTTTACATGTACATTAGGTCAGCTGGTATTACCCCTCATTTTCACCGCTAGAGGCGCGAGCGAATTGACTTTTTGTAAATATACATAATTATAAAGATAGAAGCTTTTATAGAAGATAATGATCATAATGATGATGCGCGCGCATCCGTGACATGAGGTCGACAGACGGTCGTGACTATATATGTTGATAATAATATAATAATAATAATTATTATTATTATTATCATTAGATAATGATATAATGATCATAATGATGATGCGCGCGCATCCGTGACATGAGGTCGACAGACGGTCGTGATTATATATGTTGATATTATTATCATTAGATAATGATATAAGGATCATAATGATGATGCGCGCGCATCCGTGACCTGAGGTCGACAGACTGTCGTGACTATATATGTTGACTAGACGAATGACCCGGGCAACGCCCGTGTTTTACCCGATTGAATGTTTTTATTCCAATACTATTTGCTACAATTATAAATTGGAGCCGTGGATGTCACTCTTGTGAAACGTCCCGCTCCAAACTTTACATGTACATTAGGTCAGCTGGTATTACCCCTCATTTTCACCGCTAGAGGCGCGAGCGAATTGACTTTTTGTAAATATACATAATTATAAAGATAGAAGCTTCTATAGAAGATAATGATCATAATGATGATGCGCGCGCATCCGTGACAGAACCGGCCCGACCATGACGGTCGTGACTATATATGTTGATAATAAAATAATAATAATAATATAATAATAAATATTATTATTATTATCATTAGATAATGATAATGATCATAATGATGATGCGCGCGCATCCGGGACATGAGGAATTGTTGAGGAAAGACGGTCGTGACTATATATGTTGATAATAAAATAATAATAATAATATAATAATAAATATTATTATTATTATCATTAGATAAAAGAAACTCATCCTTTTTGATTCTATGCGTATTACAAAATATAATAATATTTATTATTTTATTATTATTAATATCATTAGATAATGATAATGATCATAATGATCATAATGTTAATGCGCGCGCATCCGTGACAGAACCGGCCCGCCCATGACGGTCGTGACTATATATGTTAATAATAATAATAATATAATAATAATAATAATTATTATTATTATTATCATTAGCTAATGATAACGATCATAATGATGATGCGCGCGCATCCGTGACAGAACCGGCCCGCCCATGACGGTCGTGACTATATATGTTGACTAGAAGAATGGCCCGGGCAACGCCCGGGTTTTACCTGAGTGCGTATATATTTTTAAAATGTTTTAATTAAAATACTATTCGTTACAATTATAAATTGGCGCCGTGGATGTCTCTCTTGTGAAACGTCCCGCCCCAAACTGTGTGTGTCTTGAAAATATGAAAATAAACATGTAAACGGAAAAATATGTCCAGGGTAGCCTAGTGGTCATGGCATCTGCCCGGTAAGCGGAAGGTCGTGGGTTCGATTCCCATCCCTTGACACATCCCATTCTGACCAAAATCTATCCGTGAACTTCACACAGAGAGAATAAGGCAATTATATAAGTAGATAATCCAAATTGTGCCTTATCACACACTATTTTTTTATTTGGCCTTATTACCTTGTGTTTATAATCTATGACGTAATGCCGGCGGCGCGCGCCCGTTGGCTGCCGGCGAGCACGTGACCTCCCTGTGCGCGCGCATCCGTGACAGAACCGGCCGGCCCATGACGGTCGTGACTATATATATAATGGATGGATAATAATAATAATATAATAATAATAATAATAATTATTATTATTATTATTATCATTAGATAATGATAATGATCATAATAATGATGCGCGCGCATCCGTGACAGAACCGGCCAGCCAGCCCGCCCATGACGGTCGTGACTATATAAGTTGACTAGACGAATGGCCCGGGCAACGCCCGGGTTTTACCCGAGTGCGTATATATTTTTAAAATGTTTTAATTAAAATACTATTCGTTACAATTATAAATTGGCGCCGTGGATGTCTCTCTTGTGAAACGTCCCGCCCCAAACTGTGTGTGTCTTGAAAATATAAAAATAAAAATGTGAACGGAAAAATATGTCCAGGGTAACCTAGTGGTCATGGCATCTGCCCGGTAAGCGGAAGGTCGTGGGTTCGATTCCCATCCCTTGACACTTTTTTTTATTTTATCCATTCTGACCAAAATCTATCCGTGAACTTCACACAGAGAGAATAAGGCAATTATATAAGTAGATAATCCAAATTGTGCCTTATCACACATTATTTTTTTATTTGGCTTTATTACCTTGTGTTTATAATCTATGACGTAATACCGGCGGCGCGCGCCCGTTGGCTGCCGGCGAGCACGTGACCTCCCTGTGCGCGCGCATCCGTGACAGAACCGGCCCATGACGGTCGTGACTATATATATATAGATAATAATAATAATATAATAATAATTATTATTATTAGAAGTCTTGCAGCACTTTGTTCTGCTGTTTCATTGTCAATACGACTTCTAGAAGTTTCAGCTTTACGCAGAAGTCTTGCAGCATGTTGTTCTGCTGTTTCATTGTCAATACGACTTCTAGAAGTTTCAGCTTTACGCAGAAATCTTGCAGCACGTTGTTCTGCTGTTTCATTGTCAATACGACTTCTAGAAGTTTCAGCTTTACGCAGAAGTCTTGCAGCATGTTGTTCTGCTGTTTCATTGTCAATACGACTTCTAGAAGTTTCAGCTTTACGCAGAAGTCTTGCAGCACGTTGTTCTGCTGTTTCATTGTCAATACGACTTCTAGAAGTTTCAGCTTTAAGTCTTGCAGCACGTTGTTCTGCTGTTTCATTATCTAGTTTTAGACGTTTAGCTTCAGAATCTCGTTGGAGTCGTTCAGCGCGTTGATCAGCTGTTTCTTGTTGCCTTGCATTTTGCCTTTTTGCGGCAGCTGCGGCCTTTCTTTCCTCTTCAGAGTTATATTTCTTAGGAGGCATGTTTTTTTGCATACAATGATTATTTTAGTAAATAGGTAATATTAAGTAAAAGCAGAAGAATATGGGTAATTAGTAATCAAAGTAAACAATTAGTAATCAAGTTATCAAAATTATTTTTTTTTTAGATGAAATATATCTATGAAATTTATTGAAAATTAAAATATTCTGTTATTTTAAAATATATATTTATTTTTAAAATAAAGTTTTTAATTTTAAAATGTTTTTCTTTTTTTTAATATAATTTTCATTATGATAATGATCATAATGATGATGCGCGCGCATCCGTGACAGAACCGGCCGGCCGGTATATATGTTGATGGATGGATAATAATAATAATATAATAATAATAATTATTATTATTATTATTATTATTATTATTATTATTATCATTAGATAATGATAATGATCAAATTGATGATGCGCGCGTATAAGTAGATAATCCAAATTGTGCCTTATAACACACTATTTTTTTATTTCGCCTTATTACCTTGTGTTTATAATCTATGACGTAATGCCGGCGGCGCGCGCCCGTTGGCTGCCGGCGAGCACGTGACCTCCCTGTGCGCGCGCATCCGTGACAGAACCGGCCGGCCGTTCCATGACGTTCGTGACTATATATGTTGATAATAATAATATATTAATAATAATAATAATTATTATTATTATTATTATCATTAGATAATGATAATGATCATAATGATGATGCGCGCGCATCCGTAATGCCGGCGGCGCGCGCCCGTTGGCTGCCGGCGAGCACGTGACCTCCCTGTGCGCGCGCATCCGTGACAGAACCGGCCCATGACGGTCGTGACTATATATATATGGATAATAATAATAATAATATAATTATAATTATTATTATTATTATTATTATCATTAGATAATGATAATGATCATAATGATGATGCGCGCGCATCCGTGACAGAACCCATGACTGTCGTGAATATATATGTTGACTAGACGAATGGCCCGGGCAACGCCCGGGTTTTACCCGAGTGCGTATATATTTTTTAAATGTTTTAAATAAAATACTATTCGTTACAATTATAAATTGGCGCCGTGAATGTCTCTTTTGTGAAACGTCCCGCCCCAAACTGTGTGTGTCTTGAAAATATAAAAATAAAAATGTGAACGGAAAAATATGTCCAGGGTAGCCTAGTGGTCATGGCATCTGCCCGGTAAGCGGAAGGTCGTGGGTTCGATTCCCATCCCTTGACACTTTTTTTATTTTATCCATTCTGACCAAAATCTATCCGTGAACTTCACACAGAGAGAATAAGGCAATTATATAAGTAGATAATCCAAATTGTGCCTTATCACACACTATTTTTTTATTTGGCCTTATTACCTTGTGTTTATAATCTATGACGTAATGCCGGCGGCGCGCGCCCGTTGGCTGCCGGCGAGCACGTGACCTCCCTGTGCGCGCGCATCCGTGACAGAACCGGCCGCCCATGACGGTCGTGACTATATATGTTGATGATGGCTAATAATAATAATAATTATTATTATTATCATTAGATTATGATAATGATCATAATGATGATGCGCGCGCATCCGTGACAGAACCGGCCCGCCCATGACGGTCGTGACTATATATGTTAACTAGACGAATGGCCCGGGCAACGCCCGGGTTTTACCCGAGTGTGTATAAATTTTTAAAATGTTTTAATTAAAATACTATTCGTTACAATTATAAATTGGCGCCGTGGATGTCTCTCTTGTGAAACGTCCCACCCCAAACTGTGTGTGTCTTGAAAATATAAAAATAAAAATGTGAACGGAAAAATATGTCCAGGGTAGCCTAGTGGTCATGGCATCTGTCCGGTAAGCGGAAGGTCCTGGGTTCGATTCCCATCCCTTGACACTTTTTTTATTTTATCCATTCTGACCAAAATCTATCCGTGAACTTCACACAGTGAACTTCACACAGAGAGAATAAGGCAATTATATAAGTAGATAATCAAAATTGTGCCTTATCACACACTATTTTTTTATTTGGCCTTGTGTTTATAATCTATAAGTAATGCCGGCGGCGCGCGCCCGTTGGCTGCCGGCGAGCACGTGACCTTCCTGTGCGCGCGCATCCGTGACAGAACCGGCCGGCCCAAGACGGTCGTGACTATATATATAATGGATGGATAATAATAATAATATAATAATAATGATAATGATAATAATAATTATTATTATTATTATTATCATTGGATAATGATAATGATCATAATGATGATGCGTGCGCATCCGTGACAGAACCGGCCCATGACGGTCGTAATTTACTATTATATATATGTAAATATTTCTTCCTATATCTCATTTATTTTATTTTTATGTTATGCAAAGCAGGCTGGTTTGCATACTTGTTTTTCTTTTGTTCTGAGAAATATTATTCGATCGCCTCGGCTCAGTCGATCGAGACTATTTTTTTACTAAGAATAAAACTTAATTTTTGGCATCGACTTCTTCTTTAATTTAGTTTCTACGCGACATTTTTGGTGGAGATTCCGGGTAAATCCAAGACGGCACTTAGGAGGAGCTTCCGATTGCAAGGCCTACAACCCCAATACGGATTTGAGGATCTGCCAAGCAGCACAAGGATGGTGAAAACTGAAGCTTCTGGAACTCCCGAAGTTTTCGGAACAAATGCTGGATCACAATCATACGCCTGTCATATCCCAAGGAATCCTCCGACTTTCTCCGGCGAGAGTTCTCAAGATCCCCAGAGATGGATCAAAATGTTTGAAAGGGTCGCAAAATACAACAAATGGGATGAGACTCAAAGCCTTGCCAATGTTGTATTCTACCTCGAGGGAACAGCCGCCCAGTGGTTCGATAACAACGAGGACATTATTGATTCATGGACTCAATTCAAAACGAATCTTTGTGAAGTGTTTGGAAAAAAAGAAGAACTTACTCGACGAGCCGAAATGACACTAAAGACCAGAGCTCAAAAGCCTGGGGAGACAACTGAATCATACATCCAAGAAATCCTATCACTGTGCTCACGAGTTAACCCCGAAATGGAGGAGGAAGAAAAAGTTGGACATTTGATGAAGGGGATTGCCGAAGATTTCTACCAGACTCTAATTGTCAAAGATCCCGCAACTGTTGACGAGCTGGTGAAATTTTGCCGACAGCTGGAGAACATGAAACAACGCCGCATTAAAAGAACACGTTATGAAAGATTACCAAACGTGACTCCGATCTCGTCGGACTTTGAAGAAGATTTGGCTCTAAGGATTCGACGGATTGTCCAGGAGGAGTTGCAAAAATTTATGCCTAAAATGACCGAGGTGGAACCCTTTGGGACAAGTGACGTGAATTCATTGGAGGCCATAGTTAAAGAGGAGGTGCAACAAGTACTCGCCCCAATTACAAGGCGAAATATTCAATCTCAAAGAAGGAGAACGTTTGTACCAAGATTTCGACGAGAAGATGACTACACTCCATATGCCCCCAGAACATCTGACCAATGGCGAACGGCTGATAACCAACCTATCTGTTTCCATTGCGGGAAGCCAGGACATGTCTTACGTTACTGTCGAGAAAGAAGACGTACTTTTGAGGAAGCCAGATCAAGAAGAACACTTCCATCAGCCGACAATGCAACCCCACAAAGACCTACGATTTAATTGACGATTTTCCAACTCTCCCTAGACCCGGAGGTTTTGGCCGCAGCGCATCACCATATCCAGGCAGAGGAAGGATGCCAAGACGAAGAAGCCAATCGCCAGGGGCAGGTCGTTTGTCAAGCCGCTCACCCCGACGCCAAAATGAGGAAAACTAGGATGCGCGACCTATATGGGGGGTGAGGCCGCAGGTTTTGAAAATCCTCCATCATCGACGTCTGCTAAATTAAAACGGAATTGTATAAAAGGGAGCATTAATGGACTGGAAACTACAATATTGATAGACTCGGGCGCAGATTATTCCGTGGTTTCAGAAAAGTTTAGAAGACTTCTGAGAACTCCATTTTTTGTTGAATCTGGACCAGTCGTTAAAGTCGCCAATGGAAAGCTTGTTAAAACTTTGGGAAAATGTTCACTAAAGGTCCATATCAATGATCTCACCACAACCTTTGAATTCATCGTGATTCCTGATTGCAGCCACGACATAATTTTGGGGTGGGATTTCTTCAAAGCAACGAGAGCGGTTATTGATTGTGGTCATCAAGAATTGTATTTGGAAGAAACACTACCAATAAATGATGACCAAATTAATCTTGATGTATACTCTGCTGATAATTATGTAATTCCACCTAAGTCAAGTTGTAAGATATCAGTAGTGGGTACACCACTTCAGGAAAATAGAGATGTTTTAATCTGCCCAAATTGGGAACTATCAATAAGGAAGGAATTTATTATACCTTCCCTTCTTACAACATTTCAGCAAGGGAAAGCAGATTTGTGGATAGCAAACGGAACCTCGAAGCCGCTGATGATCCCTTCGCGTATGGCCCTTGGCACCATGAGCGATGTTGATGTTGGCTCCATATGCTCCTTGAAATGCGATGAATTAATTCAAGAAGAAGAGATGTGGACTACCAAATTGGACCAGAAGATAGAAGCAATGATCGACTCGAATCTTACTGAGGATCAGCAAAATAAGATGATGAATGTTCTTAAGAAATTTTCGAATGTCTTTGATTTTTCTGGGAAGTCCCAACCTGCCCGAAGTAAAATAAAGCATAAGATTGACACGGGTAATCACGCTCAAACAAAACAGAGGCCTTACCGAGTGTCTGGAATGGAGAGGAAAATCATACAGCAGGAAGTTGACAGAATGATGAAACAAGATATAATTCAATTTTCTGAAAGTCCTTGGTCTTCGCCTGTGGTACTTGTGAAGAAAAAGAATGGGTCTTGGAGGTTTTGTGTTGACTATCGACGACTTAATAAGATCACAAAGAAAGATGTTTATCCATTACCACGGGTTGATGATGCTTTGGATAATTTATCAGGGGCCAGGTATTACTCAAGTATGGATCTAAGAACCGGCTATTGGCAAATTGAAGTGGATGAGCATGATAGAGAGAAGACGGCATTCATTACACCTGATGGTCTCTACGAATTTAGGGTAATGCCATTTGGCCTCTGTAACGCCCCAGCTACTTTTGAGAGGATGATGGATACCGTTTTGAAAGGACTAAAATGGAACATCTGTCTTTGCTATTTAGATGATATAGTGGTTTATGGTCCTTCATTTGAAGAACATTTAAAAAGGTTGAGAGTTGTTCTAGAATGCCTTCAACAAGCTGGATTGAATGTGAACAATGAAAAATGTCTTTTTGGCTCAAGACAATTGAAGATATTAGGACACGTTGTCAATGAAAATGGAATACATCCAGACCCCGAAAAGGTTGAAGCCATTTTGAAGTTTCCATCTCCTAAAAGTATACCTGATGTCAGAAGTTTCTTAGGACTGTGCTCTTATTATAGACGATTTGTTGAAAACTTTTCCTGCAAAGCTAAACCCCTGAATGACCTTTTAAAAAACGATGCCAAATTCTGTTGGAATAAAGAACAAGAAAATGCCTTCGAGATTCTTAAAGAAGCTTTAACCTCTGAACCTGTTCTTGGGCACTTTATTGAAGACGCCGAGACCCATATACACATCGACGCCAGTGGATACGGCATTGGAGCAGTGTTGATCCAAATACAAGGAGGTGCTGAAAGACCAATAGCTTATGCATCCAGGACCCTTACAAAGGCTGAAAAGAATTACTCTACCACTGAGAAAGAACTGCTTGCGGTTGTTTGGACCACATCCAAATTTAGACCCTATCTTTTTGGCCGAAATTTCACAGTTGTTACGGATCATCATTCATTGTGCTGGCTTGCAGGACTTAAAGATCCTTCCGGACGACTCGCTAGATGGGCGCTCAGACTGCAAGAGTTCGACATCACCGTAGTCTATAAGAGTGGGCGCAAACATAAAGACGCCGACTGTTTATCAAGGAACCCTGTACCAGAAGAGCAAGAAGACTTCCCCAATATAATATCGATCATTGATATTCGTGCAGAACAAAGTCGAGACCCCAATTTAGCAAAGATCATAGACAAAATAGAACAAACTGGACCTTTTAAAGGCTTCGAAGTTGTGGACGGAGTACTTTATAAAAGAAACTACGAGCCATATGGAAGGCAACGGCTTCTTGTACTTCCAAAGCAAATGCGGCTGGAAATCCTCAAAAATCTTCACGATGCACCTACTGCTGGTCACTTGGGTTTTGCCAAAACTTATGATCGGGCACGTAAACGATTCTTTTGGGGAGGAATGTATAAGACCATTCGTCAGTATATAGCGCATTGCAGAGAATGCCAGCGCAGGAAGAGTGTTCCACAACGACCGCCTGGACAACTTATGCCTATCCCACCGGCAGAATTTCCTTTTCAAAAGATAGGAATGGATTTATTAGGGAGATTTCCTGTTACGAATCGGGGCAACAAATGGATTATTGTATGCACCGAATATATGACGCGATTTGCAACTACAAAGGCGATTCCAGACGCAGGAGCCATGGAAATTGCTAAGTTTATTGTCGAAGAAATTATTCTCCGACACGGAGCTCCTCAGCAGATCATCACCGACCGTGGTACGAACTTTATGTCCCAAATAATTATGCAAATAAATAATTTAAGTGGAATAAATAACCTCAAGACTACAGCCTATCATCCGCAGACTAATGGTCTAACTGAAAGATTAAACAAAACATTGACCGACATGTTGTCCATGTACGTTGACGTGGAACAGAAAAACTGGGACGAAGTTCTGCCATTTGTAACATTTGCTTATAACACCGCTAAGCAAGAAACTACAGGCTTCAGCCCCTTCTTCCTAATGCATGGCCGCGAGGCCGAAACAACTTTAGATTCACTCCTTCCATATCACGACAATGATGATGTTGGTGATTATGTTCAACATCTCATTACCACAGCTGAAGAAGCCCGACACCTTGCACAACTACATCTCTATCGAGGTCAAGAGAAAGACAGAAAATACTATGACAGGAAACATCGACCAGTGGATTATAATGTGGGAGACCTCGTATGGCTCTTCATTCCAGTGAGACAGGTTGGACTCTCAGAAAAGCTAATCAAGAAATACTTCGGTCCTTACCGTATTACAAGAAAATTGTCCCCCCTCAATTACGAAATTGAGGCCATTTCTGACTCTCCAAAACGTCGTAAAACAAGGGACACAGTACATGTACTTAGAATGAAGCCATATTTGGATCCACTACTTCAAGAAGAAATATCTGGCTCAACTCCAAACAAGGAACCTGTTCTGAAACAAAGATTCTCCGACCCAGAACCGATATCAGGCCCTGTGACAAGATCAAGAGCTAGACGGATGCAAATTGGTCAATAACCTTCAATTGAACAGCGGGACGCTGTTTCTTTTCAAAGGTGGGAAAAGTGCGGCATTTACTATTATATATATGTAAATATTTCTTCCTATATCTCATTTATTTTATTTTTATGTTATGCAAAGCAGGCTGGTTTGCATACTTGTTTTTCTTTTGTTCTGAGAAATATTATTCGATCGCCTCGGCTCAGTCGATCGAGACTATTTTTTTACTAAGAATAAAACTTAATTTTTGGCATCGACTTCTTCTTTAATTTAGTTTCTGCGCGACACTATATATAGGGACTAGACGAATGGCCCGGGCAACGCCCGGGTTTTACCCGAGTGTGTATATATTTTAAAAACGTTTTAATTCAAATACTATTCGTTACAATTATAAATTGGCGCCGTGGATGTCTCTCTTGTGAAACGTCCCGCCCCAAACTGTGTGTGTCTTGAAAATATAAAAATAAAAATGTGAATTTTCATAAAGATTTCATCATGTCGATTTTTTTTTTTTTTTTTTGCATTTCACCTACTAAATCGATAGAGATAATTACATTTGCAACATGAACTTAGGTATATTGACTATATAGAAAACTGCATAGTAATAAAGATCATTTTTTAAAGGCACCATATCGTTTTTTTTTTCAATAAAATCGAAACAAAAATTAACTAGATAAATAACGATAATTGCCTTAAAAAGAAATTCCTTAAAAAAAAAGAAACATTCGCGGTGATTTTGTCTTGCATTCGTTTATACAATTATTATATACGAATGACCTGGGCAACGCCCGGGTTTTACCCGATTAAATGCTTTTATTCAAATACTATTCGTTACAATTATAAATTGGCGCCGTGGATGTCATTCTTGTATAATATATAAATGAGTTTTAAAAATTGTAAAAAAAAAAAATGCATCGGCCGGGAATCGAACCCGGGCCGCCCGCGTGGCAGGCGAGCATTCTACCACTGAACCACCGATGGTTATGAAAATTCCCATCCGTGAGCTTCAGACAAACAAACAGACAGAATAAAGCAAATATATAAGTAGACTAGACGAATGGCCCGGGCAACGCCCGGGTTTACCCGAGTGCGTATATATTTTAAAAACGTTTTAATTCAAATACTATTCGTTACAATTATAAATTGGCGCCATGGATGTCACTCTTGTGAAACGTCCCGTTCCAAACTGTGTGTTTTTAAAATGTTTTAATTAAAATACTATTCGTTACAATTATAAATTGGCGCCGTGGATGTCTCTCTTGTGAAAGGTCCCGCCCCAAACTGTGTGTGTCTTGAAAATATAAAAATAAAAATGTGAATTTTCATAAAGATTTCATCATGTCGAATTTTTTTTTGCATTTCACCTACTAAATCGATAGAGATAATTACATTTGCAACATGAACTTAGGTATATTGACTAAATAGAAAACTGCATAGTAAAAAAGATTATTTTTTAAAGGCACTATTTCGTTTTTTTTTTTTCAATAAAATCGAAACAAAAATTAACGATAAATAACGATAATTGCCTTAAAAAGAAATTGCCTTAAAAAAAGAAACATTCGCGGTGATTTTGTCTTGCATTCGTTTATACAATTATTATATACGAATGACCTGGGCAACGCCCGGGTTTTACCCGATTAAATGCTTTTATTCAAATACTATTCGTTACAATTATAAATTGGCGCCGTGGATGTCATTCTTGTATAATATATGAATGAGTTTTAAAAATTGTATAAAAAAATGCATCGGCCGGGAATCGAACCCGGGCCGCCCGCGTGGCAGGCGAGCATTCTACCACTGAACCACCGATGGTTATGAAAAATCCCATCCGTGAGCTTCAGACAGACAAACAAACAGACAGAATAAGGCAAATATATAAGTAGATACGAATGACTCGGGCAACGCCCGGGTTTTACCCGATTAAATGCTTTTATTCAAATACTATTCGTAACAATTATAAATTGGCGCCGTGAATGTCATTCTTGTATCTACTTATATATTTGCCTTATTCTGTCTGTTTGTCTGAAGCTCACAGATGGGATTTTTCATAACCATCGGTGGTTCAGTGGTAGAATGCTC